>LR749965.1:676856-725527 GCA_902729485.2 Mus minutoides
ACAAAAATATTGAAATTATCCCATGCATCCTAACAGATCACCACGGACTAAGGCTGATCTTCAATAACAGCAGAAATAATAGAAAGCCAACATTCACGTGGAAACTGAACAACACTCTACTCAATGATACCTTGGTCAAGGAAGAAATAAAGAAAGAAATTAAAGACTTTTTAGAGTTTAATGAAAATGAAGCCACAACATACCCAAACTTATGGGACACAATGAAAACAGTCCTAAGAGGATAACTCATAGCCCCGAGTGCCTACAAAAAGAAACTAGAGAGAGCATATACTAGCAGTCTGACAGAACACCTAGAAACCCTAGAACAAAAGGAAGCAAATTCACCCAAGAGGAGTAAACGCCAGGAAATAATCAAACTCAGAGCTGAAATCAACCTAGTGGAAACAAAAAGAACTATTCAAAGAATCAACCAAACCAGGAGCTGGCTCTTTGAGAAAATCAACAAGATAGATAAACCCTTAGCCAGACTAACTAGAGGGCACAGTGACAGTATCCGAATTAACAAAATCAGAAATGAAAAAGAAGACATAACAACTGATCCTGAAGAAATAAAAAACATCATCAGATCCTACTACAAAAGCCTATACTCAACAAAACTGGAAAACCTGGATGAAATGGACAACTTCCTAGACAGATACCAGGTACCAAAGTTAAATCAGGATCAGATTAAAAATCTTAACAGTCCCATTTCCTCTAAAGAAATAGAAGCAGTCATTAATAGTCTCCCAACCAAAAAAAGCCCAGGACCACATGGGTTTAGTGCAGAGTTCTATCAGACCTTCAAAGAAGACCTAATTCCAACTCTCCTCAAACTATTCCACAAAATAGAAACAGAAGGTACTCTACCCAATTCATTCTACAAAGTCACAATTACTCTGATACCTAAACCACACAAAGATCCAACAAAGAAAGAGGACTTTAGACCAATATCCCTTATGAATATTGATGCAAAAATACTCAATAAAATCCTCGCAAACAGAATCCAAGAACACATCAAAACGATCATCCATCATGAGCAAGTAGGCTTCATCCCAGGGATGCAGGGATGGTTTAATGTACGGAAATCCATCAACATAATCCACTATATAAACAAACTCAAAGACAAAAATCACATGATCATCTCCTTAGATGATGAGAAAGCATTTGACAAAATCCAGCACCCATTCATGATAAAAGTCATGGAAAGATCTGGGATTCAAGGCCCATACCTAAACATAATAAAAGCAATATACAACAAAAGTAGCCAACATCAAAGTAAATGGAGAGAGGCTGGAAGCAATCCCGCTAAAATCAGGGATTAGACAAGGCTGCCCACCTTCTCCTTACCTATTCAATGTAGTACTTGAAGTTTTAGCGAGAGCAATTTGAAAATGAAAGGAGATCAAGGGGATACAAATTAGAAAGGAAGAAGTCAAAATATCACTATTTGCAGATGATATGATAGTATATAAGTGACCCTAAAGATTCTACCAGAGAACTACTAAAACTGATAAACAGCTTCAGCGCAGTAACTGGATATAAAGTTAACTCAAACAAATCAGTGGCCTTTCTCTACACAAAAGATAAACAGGGTGAGAAAGAAATTATGGAAACAACACCCTTCACAATTGTCACAAATAATATAAAATACCTTGGTGTGACTTTAACGAAGGAAGTGAAGGATCTGTATGACAAGAACTTCAAGTCTCTGAAGAAAGAAATTGAAGAAGATCTCAGAAGATGGAAAGATCTCCCATGCTCTTGTATTGGCAGGATTAATATAGTAAAAATGGCTATCTTGCCGAAAGCAATCTACAGATTCAATGCAATCCCCACCAAAATTCCAACTCAATTCTTCACTGAGATAGAAAGGGCAATTTGCAAATTCATCTGGAATAATAAAAAAGCTAGGATAGCAAAAAATATCCTCAATAATAAAAGAACCTCTGGTGGAATCACCATGCCTGACCTCAAGCTGTACTACAGAGCAATTGTGATAAAAACTGCATGGTACTGGTATAACAACAGACAGGTAGACCAATGGAATAGAATTGAAGACCCAGAAATGAACCCACACACCTTGGGTCACCTTATCTTCGACAAGGGAGCTAAAACTATCCAGTGGAAAAATGATAGCATTTTCAATAAATGGTGCTGGCACAACTGGTGGTCAATATGTAGAAAATTCAAATTGATCCATTCCTTTCTCCTTGTACAAAGCTCAAGTCTAAGTGGATCAAAGACCTCCACATTAAATCAGAGACACTGAAATTCATAGGGGAGAAAGTGGGGAAAACCCTTGAAGATATGGGCACAGGGGTAAAATTCCTAAACAGAATACCAATGGCCTGTGCTGTAAGATCACAAATCGACAACTGGGACCTTATAAAATTTTAAAGCTTCTGTAAAGCAAAAGATACTGTTAATAAGACAAAAAGGCCACCAACGGATTGGGAAAGTATTTTTACCAATCCTAAATCTGATAGGAGGCTAATATCCATATTTACAAAGAGTTCAAGAAGCTGAACTCCAGAAATTCAAATAGCCCCATTAAAAATGGGGTATAGACATAAACAAAGAATTCTCAACTGAAGAATGCCAAAGGGCTGAGAAGGGGCCGGGCGTGGTGGTGCATGCCTTTAATCCCAGCACTCTGGAGGCAGAGGCAGGTGGATTTCTGAGTTTGAGGCCAGCCTGGTCTACAGAGTGAGTTCCAGGACAGCCAGGACTATACAGAGAAACCCTGTCTCGAAAAACCAAAAAAAAAAAAAAAAAAAAAAGTTCAAAATCCTTAATCATCAGAGAAATGCAAATCAAAACAACCCTGAGATTCCACCTCACACCAATCAGAATGGCTAAGGTAAAAAATTCAGGTGACAGCAGATGCTGGCAAGGATGTGGAGAAACAGGAACACTCCTGCATTGCTGGTGGGAGTGCAAGCTGGTACAACCATTCTGGAAATCAGTTTGGCAGTTCCTCAGAAAATTGGAAATATTTCTACCTGAAGATCCAGCAATACCACTCCTGGACATATACCCAGTAGATGCTCCAACATGTAATAAGGACACATGTTCCACTATGTTCATAGCAGCCTTATTTATAATAGCCAGAAGCTGGAAAGAACCCAGATGTCCCTCAACAGAGGAATGGATACAGAAAATGTGGTACATTTACACAATGGAGTACTACTCAGCTATTAAAAACAATGAATTTATGAAATTCTTGGGCAAATGGATGTATATAGAAGATATCATCCTGAGTGAGGTAACCCAATTACAAAAGAAGTCACTTTATATGCACTCACTGATAAGTGGATATTAGCCCAGAAACCTAGAATACCCAAGATACAATTTCCAAAACACAAGAAAATCAAGAAAGACGAACGCGTGGATACTTCATTCCTCCATATAATAGGGATTAAAATATACATGGAAGAAAGTGCAGAGACAAAGTTTGGAGCTAAAATGAAAGGATGGACCATCCAGAGAGTGCCCCACCCGGGTGGTCCATCACATAATCAGCCACCAAATGCAGACACTACTACATACACCAGCAGCTGTAGGGGTCTGCAACCCTATAGATAGAACAACAATATGAACTAATCAGAACCCCCAGAGCTCATGTCTCTAGCTGCATATATATTAGAAGACCCTTTACAGCTCTTGGGTACTCTCTCTAGCTCCTACATCGGGGACTCTGTGTTCTGCCCTATAGATGATTGTGAACATCCACTTCTGTATTTGTCAGGGACTGTCAAAGCCTCCCAGGAGGCAGCTATATCAGGGTCCTTTCAGCAATGTCCAGCTGGGCTAATATTGCCTTATCAGTGAGTGCATATTAAGTGACTTCTTTTGTGATTGGGTTACCTCACTCAGGATGATATCCTCCATTACATCCATTTACTCAAGAATTTCATAAATTCATTGTTTTTAATAGCTGAGTAGTACTCCATGGTGTAAATGTACCACATTTTCTGTATCCATTCCTCTGTTGAGGGACATCTGCGTTCTTTCCAGCTTCTGGCTATTATAAATAAGGCTGCTATGAACATAGTGGAGCATGTGTCCTTGTTACCAGTTTGAATATCTTCTGGGTATATGCCCAGGAGAGGTATTGCTGGATCTTCCGGTAGTACTATGTCCAGTTTTCTGAGAAACCGCCAGACTGATTTCCAGAGTGGTTGTACCAGCTTGCGGATTTATACAATTCTATGTGGCCCTGTTATTAAGTATCTGTTTGACCTATGGTGAATGTCAGCCATATTTTGTTACTACAAATCTTTTAAAATCTTGTGCCTTTATAGGTTGTCACTGGAATTCTTGATAATCCTGTGGGTTTTCCTCATCTCCTAATTCCCTTATCATGTCTGGGAAAATAATTTTAGGTTTTATAACACATATAAACTGCCACTTGCCATCTTGTTACAAAATTGGCGAGGTGGCAGACTGTGTTTTGGCCTTCCTTTCTCTGTCTATATCTTAGTACTTACTTCAATTTTATTTACAATATTTTATAAGATTTCTTCTAAGACCTGTTTTCAATTTTCATTATTTTCCATTTCTTGTATTTTTATTATGTTAAATATTCTCCTCAATGTTTATAAACTTTTCTCATTTTCCCCTAATGATTGCCTCTAAATTTTAATTTTCTCCTTTTAATTTTAGCATTTTCTTCAATTTGATTTATAAATTTCTTTAATTTTCCCCCTAAGGATTGTTACCATATTTCATTTCTCTTATTTTGTTTTATCTCTGATATCTCAGCATTTCTTTCAGTCTGATTTGTAAATTTTTAATAAATTTTCTAAGGCTTGTGTCCATTTGTAATACCTTTCCTTTTTTTTTTCTAAAGCCTTCTTCCTTAAGAAGACATAGAAATCTAGTTTGCCTATTAAGGTAAGAATAAGGATTGTTAATATGATAAAAGTCATAATTAGTATGTCATTTATGTCTTTCTTTTTCTCCTATCTTTGAAACATTTAAAAGAGCATTAGATAAACTCCAAAACCTCTGTGTTACTGTGTCTCTTATCTTTCAATGTCCTATTTCTTTAAATTTATCATTTTGAAATTATTTATATTTATTTGTGATATTTTATATCTAGATCCTTTTCTTCTAAACATTAAGAAATAATTTCAAATCTTTGTTTACCTTGTCAGAAGTCCTGTTGTCCTTGGATTTTTTTCTTTGTGTTTTCTGTATCCCTCTCTCTGCTTTTCAACTCAGGACACTGGGTTAGTCCAGATCTGGTCCTTTTGCTCACAGGGAGGGGTGGAAAGGCTGTTCAACTAGAAAAACTGCTTCTGATTACCATTGTCCTGGGCCCTTGTGACATCTTAACACGTCAGTGCCTGTGCTAGTTTGGGGAGGTTGGCACCAGGCTCCAAATAAGCCATGGTTTAAGTTCACGATATGTCTGGCATACCCCTAGGCCTCAGCTCCAGTGCCCCAGGGAAGACTTGAGAGAAGCTGCCATGCAGCTTTAGAATCCACCAGCCCATGGCCAATTTTACAACTCCATGTGGATTCTGGCTCTGTGGCACAGTCCACAAGGCTGGTCTAAGTCCTTGCAGGACTAGCTCTGCCTGCTGGGCCATGCTGGGGAGCTCAGGCCATGCAGCTGCTTTCTGTGGGCTCTGTTACCCATTGGGTCTTAGTTCTCTTCAGTGCTCCCCAACTTCCTCTGGAACTGTACAGTGCTTAGGCCACTGTGTCCTGGCGTACCTGCAGGAAAGCTAGCTCTCTAATCAGCAGAGGCTTTAGAAGCCTGGCTCCAGGGAATGCTTGCTCTCCATCGTTTTACGCTGTGGGATGCTTGCATGTGCTTGGCTGCAGAGGTTTTATTTCTCAGACTCCTTTTAATAAAAGGACAGAGCTAGAAGTTGCTTTATCTTCAAGGTTTGAATTATTTTTGGATCTGAGTTTGGATTTCAGGCCCGTATTGGACACTAATTATTGCTATAAACATTTTCTGGGGGAGTGGGTTGTTATACTTCCGTTTGTTTCTTGTTATTGGGGTTTCTACCTTACTTTTGCCTATTTTGCTTCCAAGAAAATGATTCAGAAACATTGTAATTTATTAATCTGTCTGCACTATGCTGGACAGAGTCTGAGGTATACTTCTCTTTCAACACTGTTAAAACCCACATGAGTGCCTCATGACTTGCCCTTGGCAGCTTCTACTATAGTTATCTGTCCTCAGAGTGAACTTCTCTTGGCTATGTGCACCTAATGGGGACCTTCTTCCTCTTTTCTTCTCCTCTCTCTCCTTCTGAGATTCCCTACCTGAGACTTCCTGCTCCATCTCAAGTCCTGCCTTTCTCTCTCTCCTGCCCAGTCACAGGCTTTAGCATTTTACTTATGAATCAAAAATTATTGGGGAATATTATTTGCAGCACATTGGTCAATATAATGCCCAAATCCAGACTACCTGATCTTGGGGCACAGAACTCAGCATCTGAATATGCACTGCACAAGACAAACCCCAATACCCCTTTCTTCAGATGCAACCACTCTCATGGGCTGAATGGGCTAAAACTTGTGTTCCTCCAAAACTAACATATTGAATAGCACCAGTGTGATAGTATTGGGAGATAGGCACTTGGAAAGTGAGGGGGCCAAGAGCAAAATCAGTACCTTTAAAAAGAAATTTTAGAGAGCTTTTTTTGTCCTTTTGATGCCATATGAACATCTAAGTCTATCACAAACTTGGAAGAGGACCTTCATCAGAACTTACAATGCTGGCACTGTGACCCGAGACGTTTGTTCCCCAAAACTGTGAGAAATGTTTGTTGTTCAGGCTACAGAGTTTGTGGTACTCGGTTACAATAGTAGTCAAACTGAGAACATGAGAGGGAATGCCAGAAACAGAAACAGAAAGAATGCCAGGTGGCAACAAAGGCAGAAGTGGAATGGTGATTCTACAAGCCTGGCCTGCCAACTGACTTTAAGAACCAGAAGCAAGAGAAAAAGCATGGAGCAAAATTTCCCTCCCAGCCTTCAGGAAGGCACCAGCCTTGACAACACCTTCAGTCTAGACACTCAGCCCCTAGCATGAGAAGACAATACATTTCTGTTGCTTAGACTACCCCCATTGATAAACACAGTTATGGTAGCCCTAGGAAACAAACATATACATCAGAGGCAAGAATATTTAAAAATAATGATAGTTTGAGTAGAGTTGGAATTAGGTCTTCTTTGAAGGTCTGATAGAACTCTGCACTAAACCCATTTGATCCTGGGCTTTTTTTGGTTGGGAGACTATTGATGACTGCTTCTATTTCTTTAGAGGAAATGGGACTGTTTAGATCGTTAATCTGATCCTGATTTAACTTTTGTACCTAGTATCTGTCTAGGAAGTTTTCCATTTTTTCCAGGTTTTTCAGTTTTTTGAGTATAGCCTTTTGTAGTAGGATCTGATGATGCTTTGGATTTCCTTAAGTTCCATTGTTATGTCTTCTTTTTCATTTCTGATTTTGTTAATTAGAATACTGTCCTTGTGCCCTCTAGTTAGTCTGGCTAAGGGTTTATCTATCTTGCTGATTTTCTCAAAGAATTAGATCCTGGTTTGGTTGATTTTTTGAATAGTTCTTTTTGTTTCCACTTGGTTGATTTCAGCCCTGAGTTTGATTATTTCCTGCTGTCTACTCCTCTTGGGTGAATTTGCTTCTTTTAGTTCTAGAGCTTCTAGGTGTGCTGTCAGGCTGTTAGTGTACTACACTCTCTCTAGTTTTTTTTTTTTTTTTTTAAGCAGTCAGGGCTACAAGTTTTCCTCTTAAGAATGCAAAACACAAGAAAATCAAGAAGGAAGAACAGCGTGTAGATACTTCATTCCTCCTTTGAATAGGAAACAAAATACCCATGAAAGGAGTTACAGAGACAAAGTTTAAAGCTAGGATGGACCATACAGAGACTACTCCACCCCGGGATCCATCCCATAATCAGACACTATTGCATAGGACAGCAAGTGTTTACTGAAGGGACCCTGATATAGCTGACTCCCACAGAAGTGGATGCTCACAGTCATCCATAAGAGGGAGCACGGGGCCCACATTGGAGAAGCTAGAGATAGAACCCCAGGAGCTGAAGGGGTCTGCAACCCTAGAAGAGGTACAACAATATGAACTAACCAGAACCCCCAGAACTCGTGTCTCTAGCTCCATATGTAGCAGAAGATGGCCTAGTTGGCCATCATTGGGAGGAGAGGCCCCTTGGTATTGCAATCTTTATATATCCCAATAAAGGGGAACGCCAGGGCCAAGAAGTGGGAGTGGGTGGGCAGGGGAGCAGGGTGGTGGGAGTGGGGAGGGAACTTTCGGGATAGCATTTGAAATGTAAATTAAGAAAATATCTAATAAAAAATTGAAAAAATAATTGAAAAAAAAAAACACTTGAAAAAAAAGAATGCCTTCATTGTGTCACATAAGTTTGGGTACATTGTAGCTTCATTTTCATTAAACTCTAAAAAGTCTTTAATTTCTTTATTTCTTCCTTGATGAAGGTATCATTGAGTGGAGTGTTGTTCAGTTTCCATGTGAATGCTAACTTTCTATTATTAATTCTGTTATTGAAGATCAGCCTTAGTGTGTAGTGATCTGATAGGATGCATGGTAAAATTTCAATATTTTTGTATCTGTTGAGGCCTATTTTGTGACCGATTATATGGTCAATTTTGTAGGAGGTACCATGAGGTGCTGAGAAGAAGGTGTATCCTTTTGTTTTAGGATAAAATGTTCTGCAGATATCTATTAAATCCATTTGTTTCATAATTTCTGTTAGTGTCCATGTGTCTCTGTTTAGTTTCTGTTTCCAGGATTTGTTCAATGGTGAGAGTGTGGGGTTGAAGTCTCCCACTATTATTGTGTGAGGTGCAATGTGTGTTTTGAGCTTACCAAAGTTTCTTTAATGAATGTGGCTGCTCTTGCATTTGGAGCATAGATATTCACAGTTGAGAGTTCATCTTGGTAGATTTTACCTTTGATGCGTATGAAGTGCCCCTCCTTGTCTTTTTTGATAACTTTGGGTTGAAAGTCAATTTTATTCGATATTAGAATGGCTACTCCAGCTTGTTTCTTTGGACCGTTTGCTTGGAAAATTGTTTTCCAGCCTTTCACTTTTAGGTAGTGTCTGTCTTTTTTCCTGAGGTGGGTTTCCTGTAAGTAGCAAAATGTTGGGTCCTGTTTGTGTAGCCAGTTTGTTAGTCTATGTCTTTTTATTAGGGAAATGAGTCCGTTGATGTTAAGAGAAATTATAGGAAAGTAATTGTTGCTTTCTATTATTTTTGTTGTTAAAGTTGGGAATCTGTTCTTGTGGCTGTCTTCTTTTAGGTTTGTTGAAGGATTACTTTCTTGCTTTTTATAGGGTGTAGTTTCTGACCTTGTGTTGGTGTTTTCTCGTTATTATCCTTTGAAGGGCTGGATCTGTGGAAAGGTATTTTGTGAACTTGGTTTTGTCATGGAATACTTTGGTTTCTCTATCTATGGTAATTGAGAGTTTTGCTGGGCATAGTAACCTGGGCTGGCATTTGTGTTCTCTTATGATCTGTATAATATCTGTCCAGGATCTTCTGGCTTTCATAATCTCTGGTGAAAAGTCCGGAGTAATTCTAATAGGCCTGCCTTTATATGTTACTTGACCTTTTTCCCTTACTGCTTTCAATATTCTGTCTTTATTCAGTGTATTTGTTGTTTTGATTATTATGTGTTGGGAGAAATTTCTTTTCTGTTCCAGTCTATTTGGTGTTCTGTAGGCTTCTTGTATGTTCATGGGCATCTCTTTCTTTAGGTATGGGAAGTTTTCTTCTATAATTTTGTTGAAGATATTTGTTGACCCTTTAAATTGAGAATCTTCATTCTCATCTACCCCTATTATACGAAGGTTTGTTCTTCTCATTGTGTCCTGGATTTCCTGTATGTTTTGAGTTAGAATCTTTTTTTGCATTTTGCATTTTCTTTGATTGTTGTGCCCATGTTCTCTATGGAATCTTCTGTACTTGAGATTCTCTCTTTGATCTCTTGTATTCTGTTGCTGATGCTCACATCTATGTTTCCTGATTTCTTTCCTAGGGTTTTCTATCTCCAGAGTTGTCTCACTTTGTGTTTTCTTTATTGTTTCTACGTCCCTTTTTAGGTCTTGGATAGTTTTCTTCAATTCCATCACCTGTTTAGCAGTGTTTTCCTGTGATTCTCTAAGGACTTCTACCTCTTTAGCGCTGTTCTCTTGTATTTCTTTAAGTGAGTTATTAAAGTCTTGCTTAAGGTCATCTACCAGCATCATGAAATATGATTTTGAATCCAAATCTTGCTTTTCGGGTGTGTTGGGGTATCCAGGATTGGCTGAGGTGGAGTGCTGGGTTCTGATGATGGTGAACAGTCTTGGTTTCAGTTGGTGAGATTTTTATGTTTGCCTTTTGCCATTTGGTAATCCCTCGAGTTAGTTGTTATATTTGTCTCTGGCTGGAGGCTGTTCCTCCTGTGATTCTGTTAGCCTTTGTCAGCTGTCCTGGGAGTCCAGCTCTCTTCTGAGTCTCAGTGGTCAGAGTACTCTCTTCAGTCAAGCTTTCCTCTTGCAGGGACGGTGCACAGAGGTCTGGCGTTCAGACTTGCCTCCTGGTTGAAGATGAAGGCCCTGAATGGGGCCTGTACCAGAAGATGGGTTGCCTCCCTAGTCTGAGCATTCCCCTGCACAGCCTGCTCTGGGGGGTGGGGGTCACAGCCCTCCTGGGCGGCCACCTCTCCTCTTGTGGGGAATGTGCCCTGATGTCTGCTGCCAGAAATGGGGGTCTGTCCCAGAAGCTGTGTGCCTCTGCCTGTCCCAGAAGCTGTGTTGCTTCTGCAGTCCACTGGTTGCCCTCCACAGTGTGCGAGCTTATCTGCACACACTGGTCTCAGAGGGACCCGGGAAACAAGATGGCTCCCTTACCTGCTCTAAGCTCATGTTTTAAAATGCAAGTTTATTTACCTAGTCTAGCTAACATTTACTAGGTACCTTTATTTTTATTCTGAATAAGGCGTAGGCTAAATTATATGTTAATTTTAAATGAAATAGAAACAGACTCTTTGTATACACAGGGGAATCTCTTGCCATTTTTGCCTCATTTAAATTTTTCTTCTTTTCTTGGTTTTTGATTTACAGGCCAGAGAGAAGGATAAATTTGGAAGTTAAGACAGGAGTCAGAAAAATTTTTCTCTCAATTATTAGATTGTTTCCCAAGCATGCAGGCTGATCCCCACTACTTTACAATACTGGGTGCAATGGTACACAGCTGTGTTCTAAACACCTAAGAGGTAGGGGCAGCAGATTCAGAAATTCAAGGTTATCCTTGAGTGAGGTTGATACCGGTGTGTTTGAGACAGATGAAGCTCTGTCTCACAAAACAAAAACAAAACATCTCTCCCAACCTGAATTTCTATTAGGGCCTTTGATGTTAGATATAGTCATTAGGCTCACAGCTCAGTCTTAGCTCTTGTCCTGGCAAGTCAAAACACTTTGTATAAAAATCCTCATTTTTAACTTAGTAGAAAAAAACATGTTTATTGCTAACTTTTCTGGTAAATATTTGTAAGGGAAGTTTGACTTCCAAGGTAAGAGAGTATTCCTTTACAGTAAGTATATTAGTCTTAATTTGTTTTTCCATTTCTTGTGAAGCATCAGACAGAGCCATAGTACAAATATTTTCTTCTGCATTCACCAACTTTCTAGAATAGTAGTCATAAGAGTGTTATATAAATCTTGGAGATAATGAAACCTGCCTTACCTCCCTCACTGGCTCTTTGGAAGGATAAAATAAATAATATACATTAGTAGTTTTTCGCAAAGGAAAAAGTGCTGTAAGGTTTAGGATGGTAATTATTGTACCTTGCTTGATATGTTGTTTCCACAATGTTCATTGTTTATCATCTCTTTCCACACACATGCTTGGGAAGGAAGCCATACAGTTCCTATTCACCCTCTTCAAGAACATACAACTGTGAGGGTCTGAGAGTCACTGAAAGAAGATCCCAGTATGCAAAAGCAAAGAGTGCTTATTCTGCAGAAACAGCCAGCATGCAGGGGACAACCATCTAAAATGGTGACGACCACGAGGGCAGCTCACAGACCCACTTTAAATCCAGTTAGGGGTTTTCCAGTTGCATCTCCATCAGGATGCACTTCCATCAGGATTGGTTGAGTTTATGGTGTGGGATATTTGCACACCATATTGGTTCATACCTCAAGGGAGAGAGGGTTACCTTATAGGGACTTTTTTTCCTTATGTGTTATAAGTCCCTAGCTGGATGTTGGGGCAGTTGCTGATTGACTGCTATATTTCTGTGGGTTTTCTGAGAAGCCTGGGCTGTCCTTCTGGGAAATTGAAGCTTAAGGTCTAACATGGCTGCCTGTTCTGAAATGGAGTAAGTTTGGTCCTCTCACAACTTCCCTTTACTTATATTTTAGTATGAATTTCAGTTTTACATTTATCTTCCAGGATGAGCTAAAGATAAGCACATAGCACACTCTCTGAGGGCATTTAATGTTTGAACAAATGTAAACAGTACTAGTAAAGGGACATTGCTGGAAGTCACGTCTGTAGTCCACAGCTTGGTGAGATATGACAACACTTGTTCCCACACTGGTGGATTAATTTATTGGTATCTACTCCTTTTTTTCCTCTCTGAAATGAAGGCTTTCACAATTCTAGACTTCCCAATTCCAATGTATCTTATTTGTCTTTCTTCTGAGGCAACATTAGTTTTTTTTATCTTAGCTTGTAATTTCTCAGGTATCAGACAGCAGTCCATTTGTACACTGAAGATTGTAGAAATAATATAATAATACATATTTGAATAGTTTTCATTTTTGAACAACATGTAGGTTTTTATAAATACAACCAAAAGCATGAAACTAGAAATGAAATGAAAATGTGGGCTGTATATATTTGTCTCTGAATACTACTTGGGTAAGAAATGAGTCCCCAGATGAAAGCAGTGTGAGTCATTTCAAATCTAACTGCCTCCTATTATTATAAGATTGCATTGATGTATTTGTGAAAACTCCACAAAGAATTCCATAGGGAGCTTCTGATCTTGGAGGGCTCCAGGGGTGCCGATGCAGAGTGAAAGGGGAATATCTACACATGCATTTTTTAATCTAGTGGATTCTGCAGCATGCTCACAGGTGGTTTACTTATAGAAGAGGAATCAGATTCTTCTAATAAAGTATTACAAATGAGATTTGAAGACAAAAATAATAACATTCCCTGTGTGGACTATCACATCTGCAGATACAGCTCTTCCATGCACCACTTGTGTTGTTAAAAACTCTTTGACTTTCTCTTGTAAGCCTCCACATGACCCCAAAGCTCTTTCAGCGCAGTCTTCCAGGCAGCCATGATAGACACAGAGAATGACATATTGGTAAATGCTCATGAATCTTCCTGTAGAGCATTCCACACAACAATCTTTTATTTCCTTTGAAGATATACCACAAGTATTCCTCCTGTCCTGTTGTGGTCCAGAGGATACGCATTTAAACAGCAGAAATCTGAATCCTATCTGCAGAGGGCTTCAGTTTAGGAAGGGAAAAACAGAAGTCAACATCCATTAGATATGGATGTATTATTTAGAGGACCTTCCTGACCCAACCTGGAGCTGGGCCTGATATTTGCCCTGTGTCTCCCTTTGTCTTGTGTTTTAACAGGCAGGAGTTATCTTGACCAAGTTTGTATGTTCTACAATAGCAACTGCTAACTTTGGTTTTGGTCATGGTTTCATTTATTTTGAGAAAGTTGCTAAGAATTTCTCAAAAGTAAAACATATAAGCCAGTTTGGGTGGCTCACACTGTAAGCCTAACATTTAGACGCCATTAATGTCAGGATGGTGAGTTTGAAGACTACCTAAGCTGTGGAGTGAGATCCTGACTCAAACAAAAACCAAACCAAACCAAACCAAACCAACAAATTAAATGTACTCCATAGAGTTGTTAAATGACTCAGCAGTTCCAGTCCAAACAATTGAACCCACAAGCTCAGATATTTGCATAGCAAACCCAGATTTATAGGACTGTCCATTAACAAGTGAATGGATAAACAAAATACAGAATGTCATACAATAGAATGTTGTTCAGTCTTTAAAAAGAATGAGGTTCTGACTCAATCTGGATAATGGATTGGCCTTAAAAATATGATGCTAAGTGAAAGACGTCAGTTACAAACAAACAAACAAACAAACAAAAAACAAAACAAAAGCAAATGTGTGATTCCACCTAGAGTGGCAGGATGTGGATTAGAGATTCCCAGAGGCTAAGTGCAGGGAAGTGATTAGTTGAACTTCTGTTTGTGAAATTTAAAAGTTCCGAAAATGTGTTCTGATGGTGTTTGTCAACACAGTGATTACACTGGTGTTTGAATTACATCCCTAAAAAAGAACTAAAAGAATCTATTTTCTTCTATGTATGTGTTATTGTACTATTAAAAAAAAAATGAGGCTCCCAAAGAGCTTTTATTTACTTGAGATACATTTATCTCTAATTGGTGATTTCAAAATTAAAATGGAAAAAAACACATTAATTATTTCATCTCATACTAAAAGAGTAAAACCATCAAAAGTTAATATAACCTTTCTCTAAAGATCAAGTAAATTATGAGAAGCTAGGCAACACACTGTTAGTTATTTTGAACAGATAGATTCATTGTGCTAATTTTTTTGATCTATTTATTTTATTTTATGGTATGAGTGTTGTCTTGCTTACATGTATGTATGGGTACCATATGTGTGCCTGGTTCTTCCAAGGCTAGAAGG
This sequence comes from Mus minutoides, assembly GCA_902729485.2. NCBI lineage: Eukaryota > Metazoa > Chordata > Mammalia > Rodentia > Muridae > Mus > Mus minutoides. The sequence continues at coordinate 691,635 of LR749965.1, forward strand.
CATTGAATCCCCTGGAACTGGGGATTATAAATGGTTGTCAGCCACTATGCAGAAGCTGGCTATAGAAGCCAGATCCTCTGTGAGAGCAGTCTCTCAGTGTTCCTTTTAAAGAACATTGAAGCCTAGGGATGTCACAAGTGGAGAAGTGCATGCCTAGCATACACAAGACCCTGGGTTCAATTATCAGCATTAAAAAACCACATAAATAAATAATGTTTCGCTCAAGGTCTGCTAGCACAAAAGTCTAAACACCAACCTCTGCTTCATGAGGTAGGCAGCTCATCTGGCTTGTCACTCAGTGTAGCCAACACCTCTGGTCCTGGCTGTGACCATTCAGCTATTCTATGCAACATTTAGAGTTATGGGTGCATTTTTCCCTTTTGTTGAAGAGAATATGACTGTCGTGTCTATTCAGGGGGTAAGATTTAATACAGTGGATCTTTGATTCTTTTTGTGTGTGTGCCTGTTCATGTGTGAGCTCATGGACATGCAGAAGCAGGCCAGAGGCCAATGGCTGGTATCTTCTGTCATTGCTTCTCTGCTTTCTTTTTTGAGTCAGATCATTCACTGAAGCTGGAGCTCAGCAGTTTGGCTATACTGGTTGTACAGCAAGGCCCAGGATCCTCTTGCCAGTTTCTTCCTAGTGCTGACATCATGGCCATGTCTGAATTTGAAAGAGTTTAGTTTTAATTTTGTGTCTGTGTGAATGCATGTGAGTGCACGTGCCCGTAGAGGTTAAGTTATAGTCAGTTATACACTGCCTGATGTGGGTGCTGGGAACCAAACACAGGTCATCTGTAAGAGCAGGAATTGCTCTTAATAGTCAGCTATCTCTCTATCCCTGGGCCTAGGTTTTTTTCTTGGGCTTTGGTGTCAAGGCCTTGTGCTTACATGGCGAGAACTTTACTGACAGAGCCATTACCACAGCATGGTTTTATACTCTTTGAGTAAAAACATTAAATAACTTTGTACATTTAACAATGGCTTCTATCATCACTGCTGCAGGACCTCCAGTGGCAATGCCTGTACAGTGGGAGAAAAATCAAACAACCGAAATATCCTAATGTTAGGATGAAAATTCTCTCGGCTTCATGGACTACCAGTGGTAGGTACTACTTGAGAACCACAATACTCTAGGCAGAGGGAGGAGAGAAGATGTAAATCACAGAGACAGAGGGATTAATTAACATCATGAGACTTACTGAAAGTTAACTCTTCATTCAGTTTAGTAATTGTGTCTACTGTGTTCCAGGAACTGCCATAACCCTGGGCCTGTGGTGTGTGTCTCTCTTCTCAAGGAAACTTCAGGGTTAGGTAGGGTTATGGGTGAGAACAGAAAAGATAATACTAATTAATACACTGAATCAATTCACTACAACTTGTTCAATTATCTGCCTTTTGAAGAAATTTGTAGTTTTTTATTATTTTTATTTTATTTTTCAGTTTTTATTATGTATATTCTAACCGTGGCATACTTACATAATTGGCACTGACATGGCATTTGAAGGGGAACAGAACTTTTTTAAAAACCATTTTTTTTGTTCTTTGTAAATTTCATATCATGTACCCTAATCCTACCATCGGATCCTCCCCTTGTACTCAACTCTCCACCCTTACAATCTACCCCTAACAGAGAAAAATTGTGGAAGCTGTAGTGTGTCCCACTATGTCGCATGGTATATCCTTTTGTACACTTCTTTACTTGTAACTGTTCATTGCAATGATTTGTTGGTCTGGTTTGAGGCCTCTATCTTCTACTGGATCCTCACTTGAACTCCTCTTGTATATCCTGTTCTTGTCTTGCATCATGGAGATCCTGTCATTTTGCATCTATAATTCTGGCCTTTTGATGCACTCCCGCAGTTCATCTATCAGGTAGATAGATGTTGGGGTGCCAATTCAAAGCCCTGGGTCTGGGCCTGAGAGGTATTTGAGCTGGTCAGCACACTGGCTCTTCTAGACTCATGACCTTGGGTGGGGGCTTACCACAACTCCCACAACCAGGGCCAGTTCTACCCTGTTGCCCAGGTGAGGTGCAGGGCCTACTTTTCTGAGAAGTGATAGCTGGTAAGGGACATGGTCAATGCTCTATCTCATGACCCTGGGGCTAGCTCTCCTGCCTGCTGAAGAATGGTGAGGGATGAGAGATAGGGAGATGGCATCTCTCCCTCATCTGAGCTACCACCCAGCAGACAAGAGTCAAGGCCCCTCTAACACAGTCATGCCCTCTAGGCTGGCTCATCCACAACCTCCTCATCCAGGGCCAGCTTTACTGTGCTTCCCAAGCAAGGTACAGGGCTTGCTCTCCTGAGTGCTGCTGCCTAGGTGAGGTACAGGGTCTACAGTAGGTGAGGGGCAGGGCTGCCACTATGATGACCTTGGGGCCAGCTCTGCTGCTTGCCATTGGTGGCAAAGGGGAAGAGGAGGGGGTGGTCATCTCCCTCTCTCTATGTCATCATTTAGCAGACAAGAAAGAGGGGCAGCTTCCCCATGCTCATGCCTTCAGGACCATCTCACCCATGTCCCTGATATCAGGGTCAGCTCTACTATGCTGCCCAGGTGTGATATAGGGTTTGCTCTACCAAGTGGTACAGCTAGTGAGGGGCAAGGACAGCCCTCCTGCTCTCATGATGCCAGAGCCATGTCTCCTGTCTGCCACAGGTGGTGAAGGGTAAGGGAGGAGGAGGAGGAGGAGGAGGAGGAGGAGGAGGAGGAGGAGGAGGAGGAGACTGCTCCCCTGTCCATGCCACTGCACGGAAAATGAGTGGTAGGACCAGGTCCCTTATGCTTATATCCTTAGTGGCTGGCTCACCTACCATTCCTGCAATGTGCAGGGCCACTCTCCACAGCTGACAAGGGATAGGACCAGCTCTCCTGCTCTCTTGTTTCCAGGGCAAACTCTTCTAGGTGAGGGATGGGGCCAGTCCTGAACAGCTCTTAGATAACAACATGCCCCCAAGTGGCATTTTAGGCCAGGGATGTTTGCCTAGCTTTTGGTGGTAACAGACCTCTGCTATAGGAGGGCCATGGACCCAGATGTGGTCCTGGGTGGCAGCACAGGCCATCATCTCACCATGGTCTCAGGTGGCATCACCAGCTACTTACATAATATTGTTCCTCACTACCCTCCAGTTTCCAGTTCTACCTCTCTTCATTGTGTCCACATACTTCTGTTTCTCTTTCTTTTCCATTTCTCCACCACTTATTTGCTCCTCTTAGTGGCTCCTGGGGTCTCTGAATGTCTGGTGATCATCTCAGGCTTGCTTTCTCCAGGAAATGTTAGGCCACTAATCATTCAGATGATCATAGGTCAGAACACTGAATGTAGATATAACCTTTCTCCTCCCTGCCACCTACTATGGCACATATGACACAGCATTCATACCTGCAACACTTCTAGAGGTAGGCATTTTTAGTTTTTGAGAATATAACTCATAGAAATGTCTGGGCACAAGTCTATCTTAGTTTTGGCTGTAGTGAAAACATACAATAAATAGAATGGCTAAAACAAGTATATTTTCTTTTTTGGAGGCTGGGAGTCCAGGATCAGGGTGGCATCTGGTGAGGGCTCTGTTCAGACACCTTCATATATTCTAATGTGCTGGAAAGAAGCCAAGAGGGCTCCCTGGAATTTTCATTCATGCAGATAGGGTCTCACTATGTATCCTTGAGAGGAACTATCTGTGTAGAACAGGCTAGCATTGAACTCACAAAGATCAACTTGTTTCTGCCTTCCATGTGATGAGATTAAAGGTATGTGCCACTGTGTCTATCTCTTTGGAATCCCCCTCCCCCTTTTCATAAAGGCACTTACTTAATACTATTCATTATGATATGACCCAAATGCCCTAACTCTTAATTCCACCATATTGGATATCAAGTCTTGGCACTATAAATTTGTTAGCATGTATAGTTAGTGCAAAGCATCTCTCTTTGGATATGTTTTTGTTCTCCTAGGTAAATAGCTGGTTGTGCAATGGTTAGACCACAGAGTACATAGGTTCTTAGCTCGAAGTAATTTTTTTCTCTTATGGGATATTTGACATTTATTATCCTTGTGCCAGGCACCCAGTAGTGATGGAATCATCACTGGACATACCATCAGTAAAGGCTCACCCAATATACCAATGATGTTCAAATTGTGAAACTTAAGGTTACATGCATCTTTAACTTTTTTATATTTTTGGTCTCCATTGACTGGACCCAAGGCTTTGAATGTATGCTAAGTTTGTGCCACATCCCTGAACTACACTCTCTCAGTGTTTAACTTTTAAAGAAAGTGTGAAACTATTTTCTAAAGTTATTGAACTATTTTGTATTTCCACTAGTAGTGTATCAACTTCTTACTCTTCCTACATGCTTGCCAATAATCTGGTGACATGTGTGACTTTTTACTTCCTAAGGCCATGTAGTATGATTTTACTGGACCTTGTTGATTACTGTAATTGAACATTGTTTGTGCTTGCATATCACCTTTAGTGAAATGTAAAGATGCTGTTTGGTTTCTACGGAATGTATAGCCTTTTTGCACTACCATGAAGTGAAAACCAACGTTAATCCATTCTAAGTCAAAACTAGCCACATTTTTTGAAGATTTTGACATCTATATTCATGAAGGATATTGGGGAGAAGCGTTTTAGAAGATATTTTTCTCTGGGTTTTATTATCTATGTAATAGTAACCCGATAAAAGGAGCCGCAAAGAATTTCTTCTTCTCTAAGTGGGCTTAAGACCGTTATTTATTTATTTTTTCTACAGAATTTATTAGTGGAACCATCTGGATCAAGAGCTATCTTTGCAGGAGGAGTTTTTTAAACTATAAACTCAAATATACATTCCTAATAATTGTGCATCATTCAAATTTTAGCATTTTTTCTATCAATTTTTATGAGTTATATTCTTTAAAGCATGACATACACACCCCTCGCACCTAGATGGCTCCACAGGTGAAGGTGCTTGCTGCCAAGCATGACGACCTGAGCTCCATCCCACGGACTCACATAGAAGAAGAGAGGCCCAGATCCCACTAATTGTTCTCTCGCCTCCACATGCATATCACAGCACACGGCTACACACAAGTGTGCAAGAGTGGCTGCACCCTCCTCCCAATGTAATAAAAAAAGGAAAGTTGCTTATTTTGTATGGCTTGCCAGTGTTGTGGGGGTAAAAGTTGTTTGTAACATTCTGTATTATGCTGTTAGTTTCAGAAGGAAAAAAAAATTTACAAAAACTTTCCCCCATTTCTCAAGGTAATAATTTCAGATTTTCCTCCTATTTTTGCCCGTCTTATTAGTGATCTTATCGGTTTGGTTACTCTTTACATAGAACCAGGTCTTTGTTCTGAAAAATTTCATCATCTTTGTTTTATACTATTGCTTTCTGTTCTATTTACTTTGCACATAATTCTGTTTTTCCTAGATTCTTATGAAGAGAATTTCCTCTTTGGTTTTTATCATTTTCTTCATTATGATCACCACCATTTAACATGTCTTTTACCTTTTCAGCAAAACTTTAGCACACTATAAATTTTCATGTGATTCTATTTGAAATATTTTCCAAATAGAGCATGGGTTATTTAGAAATATATTGTGTAATTTGTCAGAGTTTTGTGGCCCATACCTATAATCTGAAAGGGTGAAGCATAAGGATAATATGTGTTCATGGCTCTCTTGAGCTAGATTGTGGCAAGATTCTGTCAGTAGGCCTCATGTACCCCACTATCGCTCTGAAGGAATCATAACACATTGGCAGGTCACAAGGTCATTACACAGTGTCAGAAGGTTGGACACCCTTGACAGACATAGATCACAGAGTTGCTGTGTCTTCTCTGTGCTTTTAGGGTTGAACCTGAGAGAACAATTTCCTAATCTTTTACTAAAGTGGAGTAATTCCTTCAAAGGCATTCTCAACCCAGGCTCCCCTCTTTTAAGTGAATTTGCTGTTCATACGTTGGGGAACTCAGTGTGTGAGTTCTTGCCCTCTGGGCTTTTCTATTGCTCCTGTGAAGTATGTGAGGCTTTATAACGTCATGGGCAGGAATCACCTTAACAACAATAGGCACTTTTATTGCAGTATGCTTGTTTGCAGCGTTAAGCTTCCTTCCCTTTCCTTGTCATTTTCATGTCTTTTTGTTGTACTCAAAAGTCCCTTCTCATTGTAAATATGCATGAGAATACTGAGCAGAAGGTGTGGCATAACCTGAACACAATGTCATCTTGAGACTTCTACTGCTTACATCTCCAAGGCTCCTATTTTTCAGTCTAGCCTCATTGCAAGTTCTCAGGCCATGAGCAGAATATCTCAAGTAGAATCTATCCCAATTCAGTTTTTGTATTTCTCTAACCTGTGATCAAGTTACCACCACCTGAATTTTTCTTGACATTCTGGTCTCCCAAACTCCCACATGAATGGCTTACTGAGTACTCTTCAGAGTCCTCTAAGGCTCCTCAAACCCACAGCTTCCAACTTCCTTCTGTAGGTCAGATGCAAACTTAGGCTGACCACAGCAAGAAGCAGAAATGTGAATGCAGAAATCTTTCTCCTGTTTATTCCATCTAGAACTCCATAATGTGGAATAGGGCCACCCACAGACATGGTGGGTTTCTCCACTGCTGTTACACTTCTCTGGAAACATCCTTGTCAGCACACTCATAAATGTGTTTCCATAGAAGTTTTAAATCTAAGTTCACAGGGAAGATTAACCACTGCAGAGGCTATATAAAATATCACAGCACACCAGAAGTAGATACACAGTTGAAAATATTTTTAATACTTTTAAAACTTACTTATTTAAAACTTTTGCCACATCTGTTCTGGTCGGGGCCAGCCCCCCCACCCCACCATCTGCCATCTTCCTTCTGAGCTCAGTGAAGGCCAGCTAAGGGCTCCAGAGTACTCTCCACACCGCAGGAACTCGGGATCACCTCAGGATTACGGGTGAGAGGAACACAACATCAGCTTCAAGAATCATGGAGGTTCTTGTGCCAGCAGGAACAGGGACAAAGGAACCCTGCCTGACCAGAGGCTGGGATCCATTCAGGTTGGGCCAGCTATGCCATCTTCTGCGTGAACCCGGCCTAGGGCCAGAGCTTGTGTCTCTAGCTGCATATGTAGCAGAAGATCGCCTATTTGGCCATCATTGGGAAGAGAGGATCCTTGGTCTAGCAAACTTTATATGCCCTAGTACAGGGGAATGCCAGGGCCAAGAAGTTAGAGTGAGTGTGTAGTGGAGCAGGGCAGGGGAAGGGTATAGGGGACTTTTGGGATAGCATTTGAAATGTAAATGAAGAACATATCTAATTAAAAAAAAGGAGTAGCCTGAACTGAAGAGAAAAAAAAAACTTTTGCCACTATTATATTTAAATGTTATATATATATATATATATATATATATATATATATATATATATATATATAGTGTGTGTGGGAGTACATATTCCACAGTACACACACACGTAGACACATGGAGGTCAGGAGGTTACTTTCCAGAACCAGTAATCTCCTCCCACTGTGGGCTCAGAGATTGAACGTAGGTCAACAGTCTTGTACAGAAAATGCCATTATTAGCTGAGCTGTCTCTCTGGACCTTGCCACCTTTTGAAAAATAAGATAGAATAAGGATCTTCTTTTTATGTATTTTATTCTTGGATTCAGTTTTTCCTCACCATACCCGCTAGAATGCCTCATTCTTTGAGTATCTTTCTAATTATTTTTTAACATAATAAACAAATATTAACATATATTTATTTCATTTCTTCTATACAATGGTAGCATATAATATGAAAATGTTCTGTTCTCTGCTTTCCTCACTCAAAATATGCCCTGGGATTTTTTTCTAGCTGTGTATTTTCTTGCTATATAGAGTTTCATGTATCATAATTTAAATAATGAAACCTCTATTGATGGACATTTAGATCTTAAAAGATCTTTTCTTATGGAAATTATTGTTGCAAATCATAGTCTTGTAATACATTATTTATCCGTAGGATAATTTCCCATAGGTAGATTGCTAGACCAGACAGAATTTGCATTTGTAAGTTGTTAGCTGTGCTAAACGAGTCCCTCTTGGCAAGCCTTGATATTTCTGAAGTGTTCACTTCTGAAGTGCCATGAGTTGTAAAACTAGCTGTAAAAGTTTTTCTTCATAGGGCTGGAGGAAAGTGAAGGAGGATGACACTTTTGAGATCATTTTCAGAAACAACATCAAAATTCTTTTTGAATCAAGGAAAGAAGAAATAAAATAAAAAAAACTCAGAAGTTTCACTATGTATAATGTGCTGCTCTTGAGTACGTGGATAAATCCTTACCACTGTTTTGTGAGTTTGGTTTGTTTTTTCCCATTGAATGGACACTGTAGAACAAAGTCTCAGACAGGCTAAATATCCTGTCCAAGAGTGTGCTGATGAAGTGAGTAGTAGAATCCTGAAGGCCTTTTCTTCTACCTGAGAGATATTCACTTTTCATGATGAGGTTCAAATACACCATGGTAGTCAGTCCATCTTATCCCCGAGTCTCATGTTAGGATGAGCTTCGAGCACAGCAATTGCTGGCCACTTCTAATACACACTAACTTGACTGAACCTCACTGACCACTTCTAATGTAACTCAGCATGACTGAACCTCAAAGCTTACTGGCAAAAGATGGTGCTGAGTTAAATTTCTGGAGTAAAGTTTTCTCATAGTTCTGTAGATTATCTTGTCTAATAATATCATTTCAGTCACATAAAGCTAAGATAATGCAAAAGAGCATTTGCTTGAGGATATAAACTAATTGCTGGAATAAGTCTGCCATGAGAAAGAATGCATGTTTTGAGAAGAGTCCAGCTAGCAAGAACCTTAATTTCAGCAGTTCATTTCTAGATGACCCAAGGCAGTGTATCACCATGACTGTGTCCGCACCGTACTTCAGAATGAAGGGGTTCTCATAGATAACTCATCACTAAGTATAAAATCCATCATGACTTCTAATGCTACATGAGTCATAAGCTCTGTGAAGGAGTAGATTTTGTGTGCAAACAGAGTCCCACCTGACTGCTTTCTGCTGTTTATCATGTCTATGACCTCTGGAACTTGAGGAATTTTTTTCATCTCCTTTTATTCTATCTGAAAAGATGAAACCATTAGTCATAAGTCTTCAGTAAAACTCGTATTACAAGGCTGTTGTGAGACTTAAATGAGATCACATGGATAGAACACTTAGCACCAAGCCAGGATATAATGCATACTCATCAGATGCTACCTCAACATGCTACCTTTGCATGTTGCTAAACAATTTTTATTCTATGCAGCAATCTCTTTAGCATTGACTGTTGAAGGCAGATTTGTGTACTGTGACAACCAACTTTGTGTGTTTAATATGGCCTTCTGCTTGGCTAAATGGAAATATAGAGGTAAAGTTCTACCTGGCGTTGTCTGTGGTTAGCTTTTGCTTCCTCAAGTGTGAGATTTGATTATCTTTGCATGTGTTACCTACATACCATAAAATCATCCTATCTTTTTAATATCCTCCCACAAACGTTTATCTTTTTGACCTTCAGTTGGACTGTAGTGAAACTGCTTGCTCTTGAGTGCCCCTGTTTATCCAATATCACGTGAAACCACCAATGTTTCCATTTCATAGCTGTATCATGGTCACACAGATGCTATAAGCTGTGATTCATCCTCACCACTAGATGGCACTGTAATAGAACACATTTACTGGTTAATTGTCTTATGCTCTAGGGAGATAGCCATAGAAACAGGAGCTTAGCCACCAAACCCAGACACTATTGCATACGCCAGCAAGATTTTGCTGAAAGGACCCTGATATAGCTGTCTCATATGAGGCTATGCCAGTGCCTGGCAAATACAGAAGTGGATGCTCACAGTCATCTATTGGATGGAACACAGGGCATCCAATGGAGGATCTAGAGAAAGTACCCAAGGAGCTGAAGGGTTCTGCAACCCTATAGGTGGAACAACAATATGAACTAACCAGGACCCCCTAAGCTCGTGTCTCTAGCTGCATATGTAGCAGAAAATGGCCTAGCTGGCCATCATTGGGAAGAGAGGCCCCTTGGTCTTGCAAACTTTATATGCCCCAGTATAGGGGGAACGCCAGGGCCAAGAAGTGGGAGTGGGTGGGTAGGGGAGCAGGGTGAGGGGAGGGTACAGGGAACTTTCGGGATAGCATTTGAAATGTAAATAAAGAAAATATCTAATAAAAAAAGAAAAATTGAGTATATATAAAAATGGGCTTAAGGAGTGAAGCTGGACATGAGAAGACTTAAAAGAAGGGTGAATTATAAATGTAAGAATTTCATGTTTGGGTTTCATATAGGTTTCTTTAAAAGGTGGTCTTAGCGGTGTAAAGGAGATGAGAGAAAGGGAGTAGGAGAGGGAAAAAAAGGAGAGAGCAAGGGTAGGGTGGGGACAAAGAAAGAGAAGAGGAATATTTTAGGCTTTTGCCAGCAGGGTTTATTTCTATTGGATCATGCAATGCCTTTTAAAATTACACAGTGGTTCAGAAGGAGCTCTTATCCATTGGTCAAGATTGTCTCCTATTCTTTCTATGGGTTTTTATATGGACTAGCATTCTGCTAGCATTCAAGACAGAATAGGGGAGAAAAAGCCCTCAGTGTGAATGGAAAAAAAAAAAAAAACAAGCTCTTAAACATGTAGCATTACTCTGCATTATCTATTCCAACCTGGTTAACATCAGATGAAAGGGTGGATATATGTGACTCAGGGTACCAGATGTGTTTGCTACAGCAGCCTAATAAATCATGGACTCTGTAAATTCTTCCAGTTGAAATAAACAAAAAATCCTAATGAACCATCTGTATCTCCTAGTCCTTGGGGGCTACCTAATAGGCATTCTAGCAAATGCTTAGTGAATAAAAATATAAATGGCTACCACAGGTTCAGGTGAAAGAGACATGTTGCCCTATATGTTTTAAAATAAATGAATTGCAAAATCATTCTATCCCTAGATAAGTATTAGAATATAAACACATCAGGGGCTAATTTTTGTAGGACTGGGAAGAATTTGCTAAAAGGGTATCATAGAGAGGAAACGATATTGAACTGGAAGATATGAAGTGGTATTATTTAGGTCACCCTAAATTAAGTATAGGGGATAGATCCATTGATACCCACATGTGTGCAGAATCATAGGTTCATGTGTTTGAACCTGTGTTAAAATCCAAATGTAATGGTTAATCTCAATTGTCAACTTGATAAAATATAGGCTTGAAGACCAGCCTTTGGGCCTGGCTGTTAGAATTATCCCAGTTAGGTTACTTGATATGGGAAGATGGATACACCCTGGGGAGAGCCATTCTCTAGGGTAGGATCTAAACTGTATGGGAAAGAGAAACCGAACTGAGCACAAGCATTCATTCTCTGCGTCCTGATGATGAATGCAATATGGCCAGCTCTTTCTGGTTCCTGATGCCTTGAATTCCTCATCACAATGAACTATATACCTCAAACTGTGTTTCTTAGTTAGGGTTTCTATTGCTGTGAGGAAACAACATGACCAAAAAGCAAACTGGGGAGAAAAGGGTTTATTTGGCTTATACTTCCTTATCACTGCTCATCATCAATGGAAGTCAGGACAGGAACTCAACCAGGGCAGGAATCTGGAGGCAGGAGCTGATGCAGAGGCCATGGAGATGTGCTGCTTACTGGCTTGGTCCTCATGGCTAGCACAGCCTGCTTGTTTATAGAACCCAGGACACAGCCTAGGGATGGCACCATTCACAATGGGCTGGACTCTCCCTCATCAATTACTAATGGAGGTAATGCGTTCCAGGCTTGTCTATATCTCAGTCTTATGGAGGTATTTTCTTAATTGAGGTTCCTTCCTCTCAGATGACTTTAGCTTGTGTCAAGTTGACATAAAACTATTCAGCGCACTGTAAACCAGAATAAATTATTTTTCTTTTAAGTTGTTTTTGTCAGGGCATTTTATCACAGCAACAGGAAAAGTAACGAAGACATCAATATTGGTGCTATTGTATTAGGAGCTATGGAATTAGTAGGAAGTTGGAGGTCTCTCCAGAGTAAGTAGGCTGCTAGGAGCAGAGCCTTCTTTCCATACTTCTGTTTTATCCTCTATTGTTTTGCTGACATGTGAGGATTCCCGTCTGTACACTCCTGCTTCCATAGAGTTGCCTTCCACCATGCCTTCTCCACAATAATGAACTGTGTCCCTTCAAACCACTTTGCCCAAACAAATTCTTTCTATCTTATGTTGCTTCTGCCAAGGATTTGGTTACAATGATAGAAAATTGGTATCAAGAAGTGAATTTATGGCTGTTGCAATGAGAAACTTGACCATGTCTCTTGAACTGGTTTGCAGGGGAAATATTTAGAGCCAATGTTTGATATTTTGGCAAAGAATGTGGCTATATTCTGCTCATGTCCCGAAAATCTGAGTGAGGCCAAAGGGAATTTCAAGACTGTAGTATTCAGGCTTTGGCATAGTTGTTGGTCAATGCTCTCAGTTGTATTTATAGTGAGGAATAGGTGAAAGAAGGGAGAGTTTGCAGTTTGATGAAGAAAGGATCATGGTAGTGTTTGAAGTTGTAGGAAAGGTTCTTATGGACAAAGCATTTGTCATTTCTAGAAAGATTACTGACATTAAAAAGATATTGCACTGGGGCTATGGGACAGATGTCTTGAGGAGAGAACTCTATCCACTGAGAGCTACACATTTAACAGTATACATTCATTTTAAAGGGGAGTGAAAAGAGAGACTTCAGATAGACCCTGCTTGAAAGTGATTGCCTATCAGATTGTTTTCCCAGGTTAAGTCAGGAATGCACAGAGAGACCATTGTAGCTGGGATCCAAGGTGGACAGGCTGTAACTCAAGCATGCAGCAGAACTTGGTGCAGGTTTTACAGGCATGCAAAATACAAGTGTTACAAGTGCAAGACTTGAAGAGTTAAGAAGGCTTGTGCTAAGGTTCTAGAAAACCACTGAGACCAGGCAACGAGAGAAGGGTCAGAAAAACAAACTGCAGTTATTCAAAGAGCAAAAGAGCAATTTGATGATTTTAGGAGCCTCACAGGGTAGAGGAGACAACACTATCATTTACAGACTGCCAAAAGGCACTGAAAATACCCTGGGCTTTTCTTTCTTCCAGAGTCTTGTTATGTAGCTCAGGCTTGCATCAAACTTGTGCTGGGTCTCCTGCTTCCACTGCTGAGTGCTGGGATCAAAGGTGTGTACCTCTGACTTGACATTTTGTAGCCTTTTGAATGAGAACTCTTTCCAACTTCTGCTGGTGATAGGGAGAGTCAGGTGACAGTTCCCTGCTCACAGGTCTTGAAGATTTCCTTCAATTATTTAAGCTTATGACTGGACTAGGATTTCCTATTTGTTAAGGAGAAGAAAATAACAACTTTGAAGAAATGTAGTCACTTCCAGAGTATCTGCAGTCCTTTTTTTTTTTTTTTTTTTGGTTGTTGTTGTTGTTGTAGGCATCCAATTAAAATTTTCAACTATGTGAGGACACAGGGAGAGGCAAATGACAGAAACCCAAAGGGAAGATAATCAGCAATGTGGGTTAGATTTTCGAATATTTCTTTAATCTTGGAAATTATATATATGCATGCAACAAAATATGATCACATGTAAACACCACTTTCTCTCTCAAACTCCCTTCATGTTCCTCTGATACACTCCTCCCAACTTCATCTCTCTGATAAGTCTATTTAGTGCTACCCAGAGTACAACGATGTGGGGACACCAGCTGGAACATGGTTTCTAATGTGGTCACATATTTAAAAAGATTGATTCTTTCCCCCCTAGAAATTATCAACAGCCAGTAGTTTCTCAACAGGGATGGGGTCTAGAGATCATTTCTGCCACCTATGCTGGCATTTTGACTGGCCTGATCTTATGTAGGTCTTATGCAGGCAACTATAACTGCTGTGAGTTCCTGACTGTGGCAGCCACATCATGTTCAGAGGCCAACCTTTCCCATCATGCTTTCCCATTCTATGGCAAATACATTCTTCCTTCTCCTCCTCTTTAATGTTCCTAGAGCCTTTGTCAGGAAGGGGGATTAGTGAAGATGTCCTGTTTGGGGCTGAGCACTCAGTTCTCATTCTTAGCCCTTTGACAGTTATGCATCTCTCTGTTGACTAATGCCCACTACCAAAGAAGCTTCTCTAACCAACGTTGAGAGTAGTCTAGGTCTATGGGTATAAACTCAAATATGTAGATGGTGATTTGACCATTTAGCAAAATAATAGTAGCATGTTCTACCCTAGCATCTCTAGCCATAAGTTTTTGACTAGGATTATAGTCCAGGCATGAAAGCTCCTCCTGTGGAGCTGGCCTCAAATCCAAACAGAGAGGGTAATCTAGCCCATAATAGTCATGCCACCATTACATTAGTGTGCATATTTGTGTGGTAGCTAGATATAGCAGCATGCATGCTCCAGATCTGGATCCTAAGACCACTGTTGTTTCTCCCAGCAGCCTGCATAGCACTTTACAGAATGAGGAAAGCTAGCTACAAGGGAGGAACTGTCCTTTTGGTTTGAGAATGATATATCTATGTCCTACAGCCAAAGAGTGTGCTGTCTTTACCAATAAGGCCTTATCATGTAATTATGGTGGGAAACCAAGGCCAATACCAAGTACCCTATGTTACTCTAAAGACCCCTAGGACTTTCCTAACCAATAACTCAATTTCAATTAATTAACCCATGCCCTTTGGGAGTGGCATTGTATACCAATACAGGATAATTTTTTTTGAACCATTTTTCCTTTCTTTTTTATGGTTACATTTGAAGTTAACTTACTAACTGGTGTGTGAGCACCCATCTTCCATCATACACTTTCAGTTTTGGTTACTCCAACAATGACCTTTTCCTCTCACCCATTCCCTGCCCCACCTCTGCTTAATCCTTTTCCTCTTAGTACTTCTCCCTCTTCTCCCATTTTATATGTATTCTATTGTCCCTGTACCTATTATTTCTGACTGGGTTGTGAGTAAATTGTGGATTAAATCCAAATGGGTTGCCATAATCCTTCCTTTTTTGTTGTTGTTGTTGTAGTTGTTTTTCGAGACAGGCTTTCTCTCTGTATAGCCCTGGCTATCCTGGAACTCATTTTGTAGACCAGGCTGGCCTCTAACTCAGAAATCTGCCTGCCTCTGCCTCCCGAGTGCTGGGATTAAAGGCGTGTACCACCATGCCCGGCTTTTTTTTTTTTTTTTTTAATTTTTTTTAATCCTTCCTTT
Source organism: Mus minutoides (assembly GCA_902729485.2). Taxonomy (NCBI): domain Eukaryota; kingdom Metazoa; phylum Chordata; class Mammalia; order Rodentia; family Muridae; genus Mus; species Mus minutoides. Next base: position 706,875 of record LR749965.1, read on the forward strand.
GGATTAGCTTTCCCTCTGCCTCTGGCATCCCACATATTTTGGCATCTCTCCCTGTTTAATTCTTTCTGTCCCCCTGATATGAACTGCTTGGTGAGGTCACATGTATACCCGTGCTGTGACCACATTGTCCCAATTTTAGTGTGTGTGCTACTGAAGCAAGCACACAAGGTAGAGTTTTGAAGTTTACAAAATTACAGGGAGGAACTTTCCTTTTGGCGTGAGAATGATATATCTATGTCCTACAGCCAAAGAGTGTGCTGTCTTTACCAAAAAGGCCCTATCATGTAATTATGGCGGGAAACCAAAGCCAATACCAAGTACCCTATGTTACTCTAAAGACCCTGACCAATAACTCAATTTCATTTAATTAACCCATGCTCTTTGGGAGTTAACTAATACATTAAAGAATGTACACTGAAGACAGAGACTTTCATGAGGAAATTAGAATCTACAGAAACATGCAAAATGGAAAATGCAGAGCAAAAAGGATTAAAAAGTCAAGAGATGAGCTTAGTGGTGACTGTGAGGGAGAATTAGGGAGCTGGGGGGGGCAGGGGGAAATAGGATGGGAAATACAGAAAGGAGCAAAGGGTGCTTATCATACTCAGTTAAAGTTCCTACTGTGTGTCTAACTGAAGTTGCCAAAGAAGAGGCTCGGGAAAACAAAGGCAAAGAAACATTCATAGATATATTGGTAAAGTAACCTTTGAAATGAATCAGGTCTATCCAACTGCAGATTTATAAAATTCTACAAAACCTCAATGGGACAAACACTGGGTGTATTTGTGTGTCTGTGTCTGTGTCTGTGTCTGTGTTTGTGTATTTTTGCATCTCTGTGTGTGTCTTATGTGTCTCTCTGTGTGTAACTGTGTGTGGACTTGCATTGCACTTTCTCCAAGCAATGCAAAAATATATGCATTCCTTTTCAGTCTCAGAAAGAACATTTGTCTCAATGGGCTGTGTTCTAGGTCATCAAGAGAGTGTTGAAAGCATCAAATGACCAAAATCACACAGGATATATCTTCTGTCCACAGAAAGCTAGGGACACACAGGTATCATATAATGCAAGAGTCACACCACATTCATAAACTATGAACTTCAAGTCAAAGATGTCCTATTGTATCTGCTTTAGATCACTCATGTTTAGGAAACAGAACAGAAAATGAAGGATAATAATGCCACCGAGGAACTCAAGCCTGGTTAAACAACCAAGGATCCAAGTTGAACACCTTGATCAGTGAGTCACAGGGGTATTATATAACCCGAACAGAATGTGGAAAGAAGGAAACTCTGCCAAGAGTATTCATTTAAAACAGCTTTAATTCCTACATAATCATACACTCCCATAACTTCAAACTGAGGGAAATTCTACAAAATACCTGCCTGATAATTCTCAAAATTGTCATGAAAATCAAGCAAAGGCTGAGAAATAGTGAACCAAAGATGACTAATGAGAAATAATGACTAAATATGATATAGTACCATGGTTGGGATTAAGGAAGAAAATAAGGACTCAACAGTAGAAAAACAAGAGAAATCTAAACCAACCTCGAGTTTAGCTCTTAATACACCAAAATAAGTTCATGAAGTTTTCTTTTACAATATATTACTGCGACTTTTATACCTTTATAAAACTTTTTAAATTGCATCTAATTCCATTTCCTTCTACTCCCCCCAAAATTATCTATTGCTCTTCCTGTCTTCTTACTTTTTTGGTGGGGGTGGGTGGGTAACTTACGGAGTTTAATTAGTGATGCCAATATTCCCATGGGTGTATTGCCTACCACTGGAGCATGGGCAGCCTAACAGGGAGGTCGTATCCCTTAAAAACACAACCTCCAACCTCTAGCAGCCACCTACTCTCAGTAGCTCTTTAGCTAGGGGTGGGCCCTCATGAGCCCACACTCATGTTGGAATGCTGATTGGCTTGATCTTGTACAAGTTCTGCACAGGCAACCATAGCTGTTGTAAATTCACTGGTGAAATGGCCCTATCATGCCCAGAAGACATCACCTCACAACAGATGTTTCTAAATCTTGACAAGTGTATCGTGATGCTATGTTTTGAATATGAAATGTCTGTGCTCCATTCCTCATACAGATGCTTAGCTCCATGATTTTATTACCTGGTGGTATTATTTGAAGTGGTAGAGGAAGTTGCAAGAGGTAGGAACTATTTGGAGGAAGTGGGTGACTAGGAAAATGTCATTGGAGGGCACCCTGTCCATGATCCCTGCTATTGTTATGAGCATGTGCCACTATGCCCAAATTTTAAACGGTGAAGATTGGAGATGAAAGTCAGGCTATCACACTGCCATGTGAGTGCTTTACTGACTAAGCTATCTCCACAATTACCCTTTTTAAAAAATTAGATATTTTCTTTATTTACATTTCAAATGTTATCCCCTTTCCTAGTTTCCTCTCCAAAAATCCCCTATCCCCTCTCCACTCTCCGTGCTCCCCAAACCACCCACTTCCTGGCCCTGGCATTCCTCTATACTGGGGCATAGAACCTTCACAGGACAAAGGGCCTTTCCTCCTATTGATGTGTGTTCTTTTGTGATTGGGTTACCTCACTTAGGATAATATCCTCCAGATCCATCTATTTGCCTAAGAATTTCATAAATTCATTGTTTTTAATAGCTGAATAGTACTCCATTATGTAAATGTACCACATTTTCTGTATCCATTCCTCTGTTGAGGGACATCTGGGTTCTTTCCAGTTTCTGGCTATTATAATTAAGGCTGCTATGAACATAGTGGAGCATGTGTCCTTATTAGAAGTTGGAGCATCTCCTGGGTATATGTCCAGGAGAGGTATTGTTGGATCTTCTGGTAGTACTATGTCTAATTTTCTGAGGAACTGCCAAAGTGATTTCCAGAGTGCTTGTACAAGCTTGCAATCCCACCAGCAACGGAGGAGTGTTCTTCTTTCTCCACATCCTGGCCAGCATCTGCCGTTACCTGAATTTTTAATCTTAGCCATTCTGACTGGTGTGAGGTGGAATGTCAGGGTTGTTTTGATTTGCATTTCCCTGACAATTACACTTTTTAAAAAAGGTAATTTCCAATGCATTTGGTGGAATAAATCTGAAGGTCACCTCTCAAGAGTGTTTTATAAAATGACCACGGTGCTGTTCCCTAGTGAGACAAAGACACAGAATAACACTGACACTACTTGACACTTCTTGCCTCTTCCCCTCATGATTCCTTTACCAAACCCCCATCACCACTCATATTTTATCTACTTTTGAAATTCATATAAATAGATCCATGAAATGTCCTCTTTTTTCTATCTGGATTTTCTTTTCAATATTATGTCTGTGGGATCCATTCATAATTCTGTCATAATAGTTTCTCTTTTTACATATATATGTCATATATCACAATATATATATATTAATAAAAAAAATATAACTTTGTTGTACTCCTGGTCACAAATTATTTACCCTGGGGCCTTTGGAGTTGTTCTAGTTTGGGGCTATCATAAAAAGATACTGATTATTCTTGGCCTTGCAATTTTCATAACATACATGTACTCTTGCGGTAGAATTTTTGCTGGTAAGAATTTGTCTCATTGCTGCTACTACCCTTTGTTTTAGTAAAAAGAAATTTTATAAAAGTACATGCCCATCACTAGTGTCCGGTCACTCGGCATCCTTTTCTGGTCTAGTTATGATGCTGAGATGTATACTGATCATCTCTTGAAAGTTTGAATTGAATTATTCTCTTGGGAGTCCTTATGCAGCCCAGGCTGGTCCTTTTAAATCTACCTTATGAGACTTTGATCACAGATGTTAATCATTATGTTTGGATTTATACCTTCTCTTTTCTTTTGTGGTTTGAATAAATGTTTGGAACAAATAATATCAGGTTTATAGAAAAATATAAAATAACTCAAGATATTCATGTGCACCCTTCACCATCTTTTGTGCAGTTAGCATTTTATACGACTATAACATAAGCAAATTCCCCTCAAACTATGATTTCAACATAAAATCACATTCTTACCTTAATGTGTTATAAAAATTGTAATATAATACAGTTGTGGGAAAATTCTCTATGCCTTAGAAAATGACAATCTAACTAATGCATAGTCAAAGCTTATAATTTAGTGTGGACTATTTGGATAAGAAATTAATTTGTCTTCTGTGCTTTGGGGTTTCTTTGTTTGTTTATTTACTTATTTGATGCATGAATGGATCTAGGAGACCAGTTATAATTATTGTGCCACCTAATACCAAACTGGGCAATCTATTCCCCTGATGTTCTCATATTTTGAAATGCAGAAATTTTGGGGATTTCTTAATCACAGAAATTTAAACATATTTTATAAAACTATTTAATTTTCTAAACTTATTGCAACATGGAGAAATAATCTTCCCATCTCCCCATTTTACACATGGGGAAATAGAGGTATAAAGGGAATAGGTTGCTTGTCTAAGGGTGCTGTGTATATAAACAGAGAGGCTACGATTCAAACTTAATCTCCACAAATCCTAGTTCAGATGTCTTCAATTTGTCTACTCTTCTTGTTCTGAAAATATGAATCCCATGATACCTGTATTCAAATTATGACCATGTTTTATCCATGTCCCGAGATGCTCAGGGTGTAAATCTTCTCTGAAGTTGAAGCCTGTGAGTCTCAGTTTTTAATGGTCCCGATAAGTAAGTCACTCTGCTTCAAAGACTGAGTAAAAATGTGGCATCTTGCTTGAATTCATCCTCTCAATGCAGCATTTACATACACGTGCACTAACAGAACTACACCTCCTTGATTGTGTACTTGTGGCTGCTTCACACCAACCTGCTCCTATTTGTGACTTTTCTACCAGAGGTTCCCAACATTAGAGCTCATTTCCCAACCACTTGCAAACTGTGGAGGTAGTGAATAAATGCAAAGCAAGCACTGAATTGGTTTAGATAAGCACCATGACTCCCAGGAAGCGTGCATGCCTATCCCTCTTTGCATGCCTTTCTGAATCTTAAAGCATATGAGTTAGTTCATCAGAAGGAGTATTTTCCTGCCACACTGTTTTCTATATGGAATCTCTTGAGACTGTTGAAAAAGACAAATATGGTACAACATGCATTTTTTAAAGTATAAGGCTCAAGACAAAATGTGATGGGGAAATAATCAAATAATATATAACAGCTGTTTTTTTCCATCCTGAAAAAAAATTTTTTTTGAAATGGTTCCTTCCTGTAAGCCTGTCTTTCTTGAAAAAATAAAATAAAAAGAGATGATAGCTGAAAGGATACATAGAGGTTATTAAAACTCCCATTTTGCATGCCCTTGTTCTTGGAGAAAAATATCCATTATGTGACTTGAAGATGTCCTAGTGGTCCCAAGGGAAGGGAAGAGGCAGTAATTACCTGTCCCTGGCTGTGAGGCCACTTCTGTTTTATATTATGATCTTGGGTGAGCTTCTTCCATCTCTCTCTTCAGTTTCCTTCCTCCTAAGTATGAGAGTAATGGAACCTACTCCAGGAGACTCAGAATTCAATGAGTTAATGTGTGTGTGATGGCTAGCCCAATGCCAGGGTCATATCAAACTGAAAACAAGCCATGATTACAGTTGCTAGCATCTGTCTCTGTCTGTTTATGTTTTGAAGAACAGTCTCCTTTCAAAGAATATCAATATATACAGAATACCATTACAAATACTATGTGTTCAAGAACTGTTGAATACAAACAACAAGAGGCCAATTATTAACATTGCAGATGTGTGTGAGTTCACAAGTTTCAATGCTCATGGTGAAGGTTGTCCAGAACATATTTTTTTTACATCTAGTTTGGTCTGTTGTAGAGATGGCTTCTGTCTTCTTTCCACAGCTAGTTTGGCCTGTGTGTGCTAGATAATTTTATATCAACTTGGCACAAGTTAAAGTCATCTGATAGTGAAAAGCCCCAATTAAGAAAATGTCTCCACCGCCTGTTTCTTGCTGCTGGTGCAGACCCCTAGTTGGTCTGCTCCCATGAAGACTCCATATCCCAACCCATCCTAGAAGACCCGCTGCACTCTGAGCAGTTGGTAAGAAACCCTCTCAACCTCTCCTCCTCTAGTCCCAGAGCTGCTGGTGGAAGCCTGGTAGACTCAGGACCTATCACCCACCCAAACCCCCACCCTCCCGAATACCACTCCCCTTTCTTTCATCCCTTCCACCCCTTCCACCTGGTTCTTGCTGCTGGGGCAGTCCCCTAGTTGGTCTGCTCCCAGGAAGACTCCATATCCCAATCCATCCTAGAGGACCCACTGCACTCTGAGCAGTTGGTAAGAAACCCCCTCAATAATCCCTGCTCCCCGCCCCGTCCCAGAGCTGCTGCCGGGAGCCTGGTAGACTAGGGACCCATCAACTGCCAAAACCCCAGCCCTCCTGAATACCACTCCCCTTCCTTTCATCCTTTCCACAACTTCTGCCTGGTCCTTGTTGCTGGGGCAGAGCCCTAGTTGGTCTGCTCCTGTGAAGACTCCATACTTCATACATCCTAGAAGACCCGCAGCACTCAGAGCAGTTGGACCCACTGCACATAGAGCAGTTGAGCAGTTAAAGACCCTCTGCACTCAGAGCAGTTGAGGATCCACTGCTCTCAGAGCAGTTGAGGATCAGCTGCATTAAGGGCAGTTGGACAATAGCTTGACTGCTCCACTGAATACCCAACAGTCTGAAGAAGTTCCAGGAGATCTACTGCAGCCAGGTCAACAGATCAGCAACTTTTCTGCCCCTGTGAAGAGCACCAAGTTGGAAGGCCCCACAGGTGGTCTGATATACCCAGGGCCTCAAGCGTACCAGGAGACCTAAAGCAACCCAGGGACAAAAGAGGCCAACTCCATACAGTCACCCAGATCAACAAACACCAGGGATATCTAGATGGCAAAAGGCAAGCACAAGACCATAAGCAATAGAAGCCAAAATACAGGGGCATCATCAGCACTCAGTTCTCACACCACAGCAAGTCCTGAATACACTAACATACCTGAAAATCCTAAAATCCTATCTCATGAAGATAAGAGTCCTTTTAGGAGGATATCAATAACTCACTGAAAAAAATACAGGAAAACACAGGCAAACAGGTGAAGGAATTGAATAAAGCTAACCAAGACCTAAAAGTGGAGGTAGAAACAATAAAGGAAACACAAATGGAGGCAAACCTGGAAATAGACAACCTAGGAAAGATGTCAGTATTACAGAATTACAGATGTAAGTATTACCAACAGAATACAAGAGATAGAAGAGAGACTCTCAGCTGTAGAAGATACAGTAGAAGAGATTGACACAACTGTTAAAGAAAATTGAGAACATTAAAAAACTCCTAACCCAAAGCATCCAGGAAATTCAGGATACAGTGAAATGACCAAATCTAAGGATAATCAGAATAAAGGAGAACGAAGATTCCCAGCTCAAAGGACCTGAAAATGTCTTTAACAAAATTATATAAGATAACTTCCCCAACCTAAAGAAAGAGATGGACATAAAGGTACAAGAAGCCTATAGAACACCAAATAAATGGGACCAGAAAAGAAAATCTTGTCACATAATAATCAAAACACTGAATGGACAGAACAAAGAAAGAATATTAAAAGCTTGTCTTAGTTAGGGTTTCACTGCTGTGAACAAACACCATGACCAAGGCAAGTCTTATAAAAAAAAAACAACAACAATATTTAATTGGGGCTGGCTTACAGGTTCAGAGGTTCAGTTCATTATCATCAAGGTGGGAGCATGGCAGTATCCAGGCAGGCATGGCGCAGGCAGAGCTGAGAGTTCTACATCTTTATCCAAAGGCTGCTAGTGGAAGATTGACTTCCAGGCAACTGGGGTGAGAGTCTTATGCCCACACCCACAGTGACACACCTACTCCAACCAGGTCACACCCATTCCAACAAGGCCACACCTACAAATGGTGCCACTCCCTGGTCCAAGAATATACAAACCATCACAAAGCTGCAAGGGAAAAGGGCCAAGTAACATACAGAGGTAAACCTATCAGAATTATATCATACTTCTCAACAGAGACTATGAAAGCCAGAAGGGCCTGGTCAGAGGTCATGCAGACTCTAAGAGGACACAAATGCCAGGCCAGGCTACTATACCCAGCAAAACTCTCAATCAACATAGATGGAGAAACCAAAATATTCCAGGACAAAACCAAATTCAAACAGTATCTATCTACCAACCCAGCGCTACAGTGTATACTGGAAGGAAAACTTCAACAAAAGGAAAATACCAGCACCGAAAGAAGATAAGATATTAAGCATCTTACAACAAAGTCAAAAGCAGAGAGCCAGAAGTACATAAAGCCAACTATAAAAACAAATATATCAGGAACCAAGAGTCATCTCTCTTTAATATTTCTCAATATTAATGGACTCAATGCACCTATAAAAAGTCATAAGCTAAAAGACTGAATATTCAAATGAGATCCAGAATTTTGCTGCATACAAGAAACACATCTCAAAAACAGACAGAAACCATCTCAGAGTAAAAGAATGGAAAAAGATCTTCCAAGCAAATGGTACCAGGAAACAAGTAGGAGTTGCCATCCTAATATCCAATAAAATCGACTTTCAACCAAAAGATATCAAGCATGATGAAAAAAGACACTTCATATTCATCAAGGGAAAAATCCACCAAGAGAAATTCTCAATTCTGAACATCTATGGCCCAAATGCAAGAGTACCCAAATTCATAAAAGAAACTTTACTAAAACTCAAAATACACACTGAACCCCACAATATAATAATGGGAGATTTCAACACCTCACTCTCACCAATGGACAGGTCATTGAAACAGAAACTAAACAGACACACAGTGAAACTAAGAGAGGTTATGAATCAAATAGATTTAACAGATATTTAACAGAAAATTTCATCCTAAAGCAAAAGAATACACCTTTTTCTCAGCACCTCATGGTAACTTCCCCCAAATCAACCATATAATTGGTCACAAAACAACCCTCAACTGATACAAGATTGAAATAATACCATGCATCCTATTAGATCACCATGGCCTAAAGCTGGTCTTCAATAACAGCAAAACTACAGACAGCCCACATAAATGTGGAAACTTAACAGCTCTTTACTCAATGATAACTTGGTCCGGGAAGAAATAAAGAAATCAAAGTCTTCCTGAAATTTTTTTCTTTTCTTTTCTTTTTCTTTCACATTTCTTTTATTAGATATTTTCTTCATTTACATTTCAAGTGCTATCCCATAAGTCCCCTATACCCTCCTCCCACCCTGCTCCCCTACTCACCCACTCCCACTTCTTGGCCCTGGCATTTCCCTCTACTGGGTCATGTAAAGATTGCTTGACCAAGGGACCTTTTTCCCAATAATGGCCAATGCAGCTATAGACATGAACTCTGGGGGTTCTGATTAGTTCATATTGTTGTTCCATCTATAGGGTTGCAGACCCCTACAGCTCTTGGGTACTCTCTCTAGCTCCTACATTGGGGACACTGTGTTCTGCCCTATAGATGACTGTGAGCATCCACTTCTGTATTTGTCAGGGAATGTCAAAGCCTCACAGGAGACATATCAGGGTCCTTTCAGCAATATCCTGCTGGCGTATGCAGTAGTGTCTGTCTGCATTTGGTGGCTGATTATGTGTTGGACCACCCAGGTGGGGAACTTCCTGGAATTTAATGAAAATGTTGACACATCATACCCAAACTTATGGGACACAATGAAAGTGGTGCTAAGAGGAAAGTTCATAGCACTAAGTGCCCTGGTAAAGCAACTGGAGAGACTTTACACTAACAATTTAACAGTGCACCTGAGAGCTCTAGAACAAAAAGAAGCAAACTCACCCAAGAGGTGTAGAAGGCAGGAAATAGTCAAACTCAGGGCCGAAATCAACCAAGTAGATACAAAGAATCAGCAGAACCAACAGCTATTTCTTTGAAAGAATCAACAAGATAGATAAACCCCTAGCCAAACTAACTAAAGGGCCTAGAGGCAGTATCCAAATTAATAAAATCAGAGATAATAAGGGGGACATAACAACAGAAAAGGAGGAAATTAAAAAAAAAAACATTAGATCCTACTATAAAAGCCTATACTCAACAAAACTGGAAAACCTAGATGAAATGGATGTTTTTCTAGACAGATGCCACACACCAAAGTTAAATCTTGAGAGTAGGTAAACTATCTAAACAGGCCCATATCACACAAGGAAGTGGAAGTAATTAAAAACCTCCCAACCAAAAAAGCCTAAGGACAGACAGACAGATAGGCAGATTTAGTGCCTAATTACCAGACTTTCAAAGAAGACCTAATACTAATTTTCCTCAAACTATTCCATAAATAGAAACAGAAGGAACAGTACCTAACTCATTTTCTGAAGCCACAATTACTCTGATACCTAAACCACACAAGGACCCAACCAAAAAAGAAAACTTCAGACCAATCTCACTTATGAATATCAATGCAAAAATACTCAATAAAATTCTTGCAAACCGAATCCAAGAACACCATCAAAACCATCATTCACCACAATCAAGTAGGCTTCATCTCAGGGATGCAAGGCTGGTTTAAAATACAAAAATCTATTTACATAATCCAATATATAAACAAACTCAAAGAAAAAAAATCACATGATTATGTCCTTAGGTGCAGAAAAAGCATTTGACAAAATACAACACCCCTTCATGTTAAAAGTATTGGAGAGATCAGGAATTCAAGGCCCATACCTAAACATAATAAAAGCAATTTATTGCAAACCGACAGCCAATATCAAATTAAATGGAGACATACTTGAAGCAATCCCACTGAAATCAGGGACCAAACAAGGATGCCCACTCTCCCCATATCTATTCAATACAGTACTCGAAGTGTTAGCTAGAACAATAAGACAACAAAAAGAGACCAAGGGGATACAAATTGGTAAAGAAGAAGTAAAGGTATCACTATGATATGATAGTATACATAAGCGACCCAAAAATTCTACCAGACAACTTCTCCAGCTGATAAACAACTTTAGCAAAGTGGCTGGATATAAAATTAACTGAAATAAATCAGTAGTCTTCTTTATACAAAGGATAAGCAGGCTGAGAAAGAAATTAGGAAAACAATTCCCTTTATAATAGCCACAAATAGTGTAAAATATCTTGGGGTAACTCTAACCAAACAAGTGAAAGACCTGTATGACAATAACTTCAAGTCCCTCAAGAAAGAAATCAAAGAAGATCTCAGAAAATGGAGAGATCTTCCATGCTCATGGATTGGCAATATTAACACAGTAAAAATGGCCACCCTGCTAAAGGCAATCTGAAGATTCAATGCAATCCCCATAGAAATCTCAACACAATTCTTCAAGACATTGAAAGAACAATTCTCAAATTCATCTAGAAAGGCAAAAAAAACCCAGAATAGCAAAACAATTCTTTTTTTTTCAATTTTTTATTAGTTATTTTCTTAATTTACATTTCAAATGCTACCCCAAAAGTCCCCTCCCCCCTCCCTGCTCCCCTGCCCACCTACTCCCACTTCTTGGCCCTGGCGTTCCCTTGTATTGGGGCATATAAAGATTGCAGTACCAAGGGGCCTCTCCTCCCAATGATGGCCAACTAGGCCATCTTCCGCTACATATGGAGCTAGAGACAGGAGTTCTGGGGGTTCTGGTTACTTCATATTGTTGTTCCTCTTCTAGGGTTGCAGACCCCTTCAGCTCCTGGGGTTGTATCTCTAGCTTCTCCAATGTGGGCCCCATGCTCCCTCTTATGGATGACTGTGAGCATCCACTTCTGTGGGAGTCAGCTATGTCAGGGTCCCTTCAGTAAACACTTGCTGTCCTATGCAATAGTGTCTGAGTTTAGTGACTGATTATGGGATGGATCCCCAGTGGGTTAGTCTCTGTATGGTCCATCCTTTCATCTTAGCTCTAAACTTTGTCTCTGTAACTCCTTTCATGGGTATTTTGTTTCCTATTCAAAGGAGGAATGAAGTATCCACATGCTGGTCTCCCTTCTTGATTTTCTTGTGTTTTGCAGATTGTATCTTGGGTATTCTAAGTTTCTGGGCTAATATCTATTTATCAGTGAGCGCATATCCAATGACTTCTTTTGTGATTGGGTTACCTCACTAAGGATTATGTCCTCCAGATACATCCATTTGCCCAAGAATTTCATAAATTCATTTTTTAATAGCAGAATAGTACTCCATTGTGTAAATGTACCACATTTTCTGTATCCATTCCTCTGTTGAGGGACATCTGGGTTCTTTCCAGCTNTATCCAATGACTTCTTTTGTGATTGGGTTACCTCACTAAGGATTATGTCCTCCAGATACATCCATTTGCCCAAGAATTTCATAAATTCATTTTTTAATAGCAGAATAGTACTCCATTGTGTAAATGTACCACATTTTCTGTATCCATTCCTCTGTTGAGGGACATCTGGGTTCTTTCCAGCTTCTGGCTATTATAAATACGGCTGCTATGAACATAGTGGAACATGTTAACAATAAAAGAACAGCTGGGGGAATCACCTTCCTGACCTGAGTTTTACTACAGAGCAATAGGGATTAAAAACTGCATGGTCATACAAATCTTTCATTTCCTTCGTAAGAGTCACTCCAAGATATTTTATATTGTTAGTGACTATTGTGAAGGGTGATGTTTCCCTGATCTCTTTCTCAGCCAATTCAACCCTATAGGTGGAAGAATAACCATGAACTAACTAGTACCCGCTGGGCTCGTGTCTCTAGCTGCATATATAGAAGAGGATGGCCTAGTTGGCCATCAGTGGGAAGAGAGGCCCCTTGGTTATGCAGACTTTATAAGCCCCAATACAGGGGAACGCCGGGGCCAAGGGGTGGGAGCGGATGGGTAGGGGAGCAGGGCCGGGAGAGGGGAGGGTATAGGGAACTTTCTGGATAACACTTGAAATGTAAATGAAGAAAATATCTAATAAAAGTTGAAAAAAAAAGAAAATATAAAGAATATTAAGTCAATAACAAAAAAATGTCACACATTATGTCACATTTAAAAAAAAAACAACTGCATGGTATTGGTACAGAGATAGACAAGTTGATCAATAGAATAGAATTGAAGATTCAGAAAGAAAACTACACACCTATAGACACTTGATCTTTGACAAAGAAGCCAAAAATATACAATGGAAAAAAGAAAGCATCTTCAATAAATGGTTCTGGTCTAACTGGCTGTCTCTATGTAGAAAAATGAAAATAGACACATATTTGGTACCTTGTACAAAGCTCAAGTCTAAGTGGATCAAGACCCTCAACATAAAACCAGATACAATGAATCTAATAGAACAGAAAGTGAGAAAGAGTCTGGAACTCGTTGGCACAGGGGAGAATTTCCTAAACAGAACTCCAATGGCTCATGCTCTAAGATCAACAATTGATAAATGGGACTGATGAAACTGGAAAGCTTCTGTAAGGCAAAGGACATAGTCGATAAGACAAATCGGCAACCTACAGATTGGGAAAAAAAATCTTCATTGACCACCCCCCCAACATCCAATAGAGGGCTAATATTCAAAATATATAAAGAACTCATGAGGTTAATCACCAAAAAACAAACAACCCAATCAGAAAAAAGATAGATAGATAGAGAGAGAGATAGAGATAGATAGATAGATAGATAGATAGATAGATAGATAGATAGATAGATAGATAGATAGAGAGAGAGAAAGGTATAGAACTAAACCAAGAATTCACATCTGAGGAATCTCGAATGGCTGAGAAGCACCTAAAGAAATGTTCAAAGTCCTTAGTGATCAGAGAAAAGCAGATCAAAAACAACCCTGAGATTCCATCTTACACCAATCAGAATGTCTATGATCAAAACTTCAGGTGACAAAACATGTTAGAGAGGATGTGGAGAAAGAGGAACATTCTTCCATTGCTGGTTGGATTGCAACCTAGTACAACCCCTCTGGAAATCAATCTGGAGGTTCCTCAGACAATTGGAAATAGATCTACCTGAAGACCCAGCAATACCACTCTTGGAACTGTACCCGAAAGATGCCCCAACATGCCACAGGGGCACTTGTTCCACTGTGTTCATAGCGGCCATAGTTGTGATAGTCAGAAGTTGGAAACCTAGATGTACCATGACAGAAGAATGGATAGAGAAAATGTGGTTCATTTACATGATGGACTACTACTCAACTATTAAGAATGAGGACATCCTGGCTTTTGCAGGCAAATGAATGGAACTAGAAAATATTCTGAGTGAGGTAAGTCAAACCCAAAAGCATGCATGGTATGTAATCACTAATAAGTGGATATTAGCAAAACAAAACAAAACAAAACAAAACAAAACAAAACAAAACAAAACAAAAAAACTTGTACAGAATACCCAAGAGTTCAAAGAACTCAAAAATCTCATCAAGCTTAAGAGCACAAGTGAGAACGCCTCAGTCTACTTGGGAAAGGGAGGAAAGCAATCACAAGTGGGGAGGGAGGGTGGGATCTGGGAGGGAAAGTGGGCTGGGTGGGTAGGTGAGGAGTTGGTGGTGGTAGGGGGACCTGATCTGGTATTGGGTGAGAGAAAAGGTCTGAAGCCCCGTGGGCCAGCAAAAAGAAATGGAAACAGGCAACCTCAGGAAATAGGAGGTTGGGGTGACCCCCCAGAATGCACTAGAGACCTGGGAGGTGAGAGACTCCCAGGACTCAAAGGGGGAGGGACCTTAGATGAAATGCACAACAGTAGGGAGAGGGAACTTATAGAGCCCATCTCCAGCAGGAAGACAGGACATCAAGTGAGGTATGGGGTTGCCATCCCACAGTCACATCTCTGACTCATAATTGTTCCTGTCTGAAAGAATTACAGGGATGGAAATGGAGAGGAATCTGAGGAAAAGAAGGTCCAGCAACAGGCCCAAAATGAGATCCATCTCAAGGGGAGGTCCCAAGGCCTGACACTATTTGTGAGGCTATGGAGTGCTCACAAAAAGGGATGTATCATGACTGATCTCTGGAAGACCTAACAAACATCTGAAAGGGTCAGATGCAGATATTTGCACCCAACCAATGGATATAAGCAGCTGACCCCTGTTGTTGAATTAGGGAAGGCTGAAAGAAGCTGAGGAGAAGGGTGATCCTGCAGGAGGACCAGCAGTCTCAATTAATCTGGACCTCTGAGATCTTTCAAACACTGGACCACCAAACAGACAGCATACACCAGCTGATATGAGGCCCCCAACACACATACAGTAGAGGACTTCTGGGTCTGTGTTCATTCAGAGATGATGCACCTAACCCTCAAGAGTCTGGAGGCCCCAGGGAGTTTAGAGTTCAGGTGGTGTGGGGCTGGGGGCATCCATGTGGCGACAGGGTGGGGTAGGGTGGATGTGTGGAAGGTGGAGCAGTCAGAGGGTGGATAGGGGGGTGGGGGATGGAATATGGAATGTAAAAAATAAATTAAAAATAAAAAGATATAAGTAAAAGAAAAGAAAATGTCTCCAACAGATTGGGGGAGTCTGTAGGGTAGACTTAATTAGTGATTGATGGGATATGGCCCAGCCCATTGTGGGTGAGGCCAGCACTGGGCTGCTTGTCCTGGATTGTTACAGGAAAACAGACTTAGCAAGCCATGGGGAGCAAGCCAGTAAGCAGTACTCCTCTATGGCCTCTGGATCAGCTCTAGGTTCCTGCCCTGCTTTCCTTCAGTGTAAGCTGAAATAAACCCTTTCCTCTCCAACTTGCTTTTGTTCCCAGTGTTTCACCATAGCAATAGTAACTCTAAGGTAATATAGCTCTTCCCTGTGCATTAATAACCCTTATACCACCCACAGATAGGCTTTAAGATGTAAGAATAATATTGTCCTGTGGTATTAAGAACAAATTGATGGACCCATGCAAGCCTATTATCTCTGTTTGTTTTTGATGATCTCATATATGCAGAATTATGAGTGCAACTTTTTCTCTCCATAAAAACCAAATAGTTCTGAGCCAGTGATATGTATCAATGTGTTAAGGCATTTGTCACCAAGCTTGTTGACCTGAATTTGATCCCACGCTCTATGGGGAAGGAAAAAACCAACTCCTGAAATTTGTCTTCTGACTTTCACAAAGGTGCTGAGGCATGCCTGCACATACATACATACATACATACATACATACATACATACATACAAAAATGCACACACACACACACACACACAATTAAGTAAATAAGTAAACGTAATAAAAATAGGAACAACACAACTTTTCTGAAGAGTATAAAGAATATATATCTGGCATAGAAAACTGAAAGATGAGAAAAGCAAAACTATTAAAACAAATTCTAAAAAAACTTACAGCTAATATTATAACTTTTAAAATATGCTTTTCTCCTTACTGTGGCTTTATAGATATATTTATTTGTTAATAGAAAAACTATATATTTTGTTATATTACTTTTTCTTTTGATGCACATGTAACAAGAATTTACTGTCATATATTTTCAAATTTAGTTCTTATTGCCATTTATAGGCAAGCTTTAAGAGAGTAAATCTACCAAAAAATATAATTTTATTTTGTATTTGAGTTTATTCTTGTCTATTTACCTAGCCATGCCCACTTGGCCCAGAACCTTAGATCGTATGTTTCCTTGGCTATGATGTCAGTCTTCCCCGACTGTGGCTCAGAGCCCAGAGTGTGCTTGACCTGCAAGGTTCCAGACTGTGTAGAATGAATGAGTACCGAGTGAATGCGTAGAATGCCTGCTAGCTTCTACTCTATTTGGGGGATAAACTGAAAAAGAAAACCACATCTTTGTGATAAAAATGATCTGAGTTCTGAAATGTGGGGTGGCTTGACTTGGTGGCCATTCCCCACCCTCTGGAGGGTATATAGGAAGGACATCCAGACTCAGCATTCTTTCACAATCTTCTGCCCTCCTCTGACCTTCTTCCTCATCCCTTCTCCCTGTTTCCCTCATCTCTGGCCCTCCTCTCACCACTCTCATGGTACTGTGGACTAAAAGATGGCCTCGTGAATGTTTTCAAGTCCTTTTCAACTGAGCCATGAACCATGTCTGCACATGCATGTCTCCACATGCCTTTGACATGCATGTTTGGCCTCTGAGTGGAAATGTACTTCCATGGAATCTGTTACAGCCTCTCTCACCACCCTCATGCATTCCCCACTGAGTTCTCCCATCCATCTTCAAATTTATCAATGCTGCGCCCAGAACCTTCACAGTGAAGTGCTTCATATGTAAACTGAAGCGGAAAATAGGCACAAACTGTGGTTTCCGATCTGAAAAGGTAATTTTCTCTCTCAGGCTTAAGGTTAAAATTAAATGGAGCTCGGAAACAAAACGTGTTCTATGAGAAAGGTGTCTCGTTGAAAGTGAGTTCATAGTGGGAGCTGGCTGCAGTGGAGAAGGTTGGATAAGACCCAGGCCCATAGATGGAATCATTACCCAGGAAACCTGACAGTGGCCCATGAGACGTACTCAGCGGAGAACGGTAAGGCTTTATGTTCTCCCACAGCTGCACTCATTAGATATGCAAACATGCCTGCTATTCTGTGGATCTTGTGCTCATGCAACAGGTCACACCTTGTTCTTTTTCTTAGGCCAGTATTATATTGCTTTAGAACTTCGGAGAGAGGAAATGCTGGATCTCCAGGGGAAATGCTCTGATAGATACTGTGTTATTATTACCAGTATTTAAAAACAAACAAACAAACAAAAACATGATTTATCAGAGCAGTTAGAGCAAATGATTAGAAAACTATAAGTTAGGAAATGCAATTGTCCCTTGCTGTACCCTTCCCTGCCACTAGAGGGGGAAGTTATTTTTTTGAGGGATTTTTCTTTTTTTTTTTTAATTTTTTTCCAACTTTTATTAGATATTTTCTTCATTTACATTTCAAGTGTTATCAAGAAAGTTCCCTATACCCTCCCCCCTCCCAGCCCTGCTCCCCTACCCACCCGCTCCCACTTCTTGGCCCTGGCGTTCCCCTGTACTGGGGCATATAAAGTCTGCGTGACCAAGGGGCCTCTCTTCCCGCTGATGGCCAGCCAGGCCATCCTCTTCTATATATGCATCTAGAGACATGAGCTCAGGGGGTACTAGTTAGTTCATGGTTATTCTTCCACCTATAGGGTTGAAGACCCCCTCAGCTCCTTGGGTACTTTCTCTAGCTCCTTCTTCCTTGGAAACCCTGTGTTCCATCTACTAGCTGACTGTGAGCTTCCACCTCCATGTTTGCCCTGCATTGGTATAGTTTCTCCCGAGACAGCTATATCCGGGCCCTTTCAGCACTATCTTGCTGGTATATGCTATAGTGTCTATGTTTGATGGCTGATTATGGGATGGATCCCTGGGAGCCATAGTCATTGGATCCATCCTTTGGAATCAGCTTCACACATGATCTCTTTAATTCTTTCAATGTGTGCTTTGTTCTTAGTTTTAGGAAGGGGTGACGCATCCACATTTTGATCTTCCTTTTTCTTGAGTATCATGTGTTTAGTAAATTGTATCTTGGGTGGTCTAGGTTTCTGGGCTAATATCCACATATCAGTGAATACATGTTATGTGAGTTCTTTTGTGAATGGGTTACCTCACTCAGGATGATGGCCTCCAGATCCATCCATTTGCCTAGAAATTTCGTATATTTATTGTTTTTAATAGCTGAGTAGTACTCCATTGTGTAAATATACCAAATTTTTTGTATCCATTCCTCTGTT
>LR749965.1:726361-1019260 GCA_902729485.2 Mus minutoides
GATTATTTCCTGCCGTCTACTCCTCTTAGGTGACTTTGCTTCCATTTGTTCTAGAGCTTGCAGATGTGCTGCCAAGCTACTGGTGTAAGCTCTCTCCATTTTTTTTTTTTTTGTAGGAACTCAGAGCTATGAATTTACCTCTCAGGAATGCTTTCATTGTGTCCCATAAGTTTGGGTATGTTGTGGCTTCATTTTCATTTAATTCTAGAAAGTCTTTAATTTCTTTCTTTATTCCTTCCTTGACCAAGGTATCATTGAGTAGAGTGTTGTTCAGTTTCCAATTGAATGATGGTGTTCTGCTACTTATGTTGTTATTGAAGAGCAGCCTTAGTCCATCGTGATCTGATAGGATGCATGGGACAATTTCAATATTTTTGAATCTGTTGAGGGCTGTTTTGTGGCCAATTATGTGGTCAATTTTGGAGAAGGTGCCATGAGGTGCTGAGAAAAAGGTGTATCCTTTTGTTTTAGGATGAAATATTCTGTAGATATTTGTTAAGTCCATTTGTTTCATAGCTTCCACTAGTTCGACTGAGTCTCTGTTTAATTTCTGTTTCCAGGATCTGTCCATTGATGAGAGTGGGGAGTTCAAGTCTCCCACTATTATTGTGTGAGGTGCAATGTGTGTTTTAAGCTTTACTAAAGTTTCTTTAATGAAAGTGGCTGCCCTTGCATTTGGAGCATAGATATTCAGAATTGAAAGTTCCTCTTGGAAGATTTTGCCTTTGATGAGTATGAAGTGCCCCTGTTTGTCTCTTTTGATAATTTTGGGTTCAAAGTCTATTTTATTCGATATTAGAATGGCTACCCCAGCTTTTTTCTTCGGGCCGTTTGCTTGGAATATTGTTTTCCAGCCTTTCACTCTGAGGTGGTGTCTGTCGTTTTTCCTGAGGTGTGTTTCTTGAAGACCGCAAAATGATGGGTCCTGTTTGTGTAGCCAGTCTGATAGTCTATGTCTTTTTATCGGAGAATTGAGTCCATTGATATTAAGTGATATTAAGGAACAGTAATTGTTGCTTCCTGTCATTTTCGTTTTTAGAGTTTGGATTCTGTTCCTTTGGGTGTCTTCTTTTAGGTTTGTTGAAGGATTACTTTCTTGCTTTCTCTAGGGCAGAGTTTCCGTCCTTGTATTGGTGTTTTTCTGTTATTATCCTTTGAAGGGCTGGGTTCGTGGAAAGATATTGTGTGAATTTGAATTTGTCATGGAGTACTTTGGTTTCTCCATCTATGGTAAATGAGAGTTTTGCTGGGTATAGTAGCCTGGGCTGGCATTTGTGTTTTCTTAGTGTCTGTATAATCTCTGTCCATGATCTTCTGGCTTTCATAGTTTCTGGTGAGAAGTCTGGAGTGATTCTAATAGGCCTGCCCTTATATGTTACTTGACCTTTTTCCCTTGCTGCCTTTAATATTCTGTCTTTATTTAGCGCGTTTGTTGTTCTGATTATTATGTGTCGGGAGGAATTTCTTTTCTGGTCCAGCCTATTTGGAGTTCTGTAGGCTTCTTCTATGTTTATGGGCATCTCAGTCTTTAGGTATGGAAAGTTTTCTTCTATTATTTTGTTGAAGATATTTTCTGGCCCTTTAGTTTGATAGTCTTCTTTCTCATATACTCCTATTATCCTTAGGTTTGGTCTTCTCATTGTGTCCTGGATTTCCTGGATATTTTGTGTTAGGATCTTTTTGCATTTAGCATTTTCTTTGGTTGTCTTGTCTATGCTCCCTATAGAATCTTCTGTGCCTGAGATTCTCTCTTCTATCTCTTGTATTCTGTTGCTGATGCTCATATCTACAGTTCCTGATTTTTTTCCTATGTTTTCTATCTCCAGGGTTATCTCCTTTTGGTTTTTCTTNATTGTTTCTACTTCCATTTTTATGTCCTGGATGGTTTTGTTCCATTCCATCACCTGTTTGGTATTGTTTTCCTGTAACTTTCTAAGTATTTCCTCTTTAAATGCTTCTAGTTTTTTATCTGTGTTTTCCTGTAACTCTCTAAGTTTTTCCTCTTTAAATGCTTCTAGTTTTTTATCTGCGTTTTCCTGTAACTCTCTAAGTTTTTCCTCTTTAAATGCTTCTAGTTGTTTATCTGAGTTTTCCTGTATTTTCTTCTTATAGTCCTCCAGAATCCTCATGACCAGTGACTTTATATCCATGTCCTGCTTTTCTGGTGTGCTATTGTATCTAGGACTTGATGTGGTGGGTGAGTTTGGATCTGTTGATGCCAAGTACCCTTGGATTCTGTTGCTTCTGTTCTTACGCTTGCCTCCTGCCATCTCTTCCTGAGGAAACCTGGCGATGGTGCAGACCAGAAAGGACCCACTGTTCTGAGGGCAACTCCTGACCCACTGCCCCTAGAACCACCACTGCACTCTTCTCACGAGTAACCCCGATGAGATCTTAAAGTCCTGGGGTATGCGAAGCACAGGGCAGGCCCTAGGTGTGTCCGCTGGGCTCAGAGGAAAGATGGCGGGGTGGGTGGTGCTCTGGCTGGGAGGGGCCCAGCCTCCGGTGGGGCGGAGTTCTCGGATCCTGCCCCTGCAGGCAACTGCTGGCCCACTGCTCCCTAAACCACCTCTGTACTCGACTCACGAGTAACCCCAATGCGATCTTAAAGTCCTGGGGTATGCGCAGCACAGGGCAGGCCCTAGGTGTGTCCGCTGGGCTCAGAGGAAAGATGGCCGGAACTTATTTTTTAAGTGTGGCATAGATTTTTTTTTAACCTATCAGATTTATTTATTTTTTATTACATATTTTCTTTATTTACATTTCAAATGTTATCCCCTTTCCTAGTTTCCCCTCTGAAAATCCCCTATCCCCCCCCTGCTCCCCAACCCCCACACTCCCATTCCTGGCCCTGGCATTCCTGGGGCATAGAACCTTCAGAGGACCAAGGGACTCTCCTTTCATTGATGACCAACTAGGCCATCCTCTGCTACATATGCAGATAGAGCCATGAGTCCTACCATGTGTTTTCTTTGATTGTTGGTTTAGTCCCAGGGAGCTCTGGGGGTACTGGTTAGTTTATGTTGTTCTTAGGGGTCTGCAAAACCCCTCAGCTCCTTTCTCTAGCTCCTTCATTGGAGACCCTGTGCTCAGTCCAATGGATGACTGTGAGCATCCACTTCTGTATTTGCCAGACACTGGCAGAGCCTCTCAGGAGACAACAATATCAGGTTACTGTCAGCAAGCTCTTGTTGGCATCTGCAATAGAGTCTGGGTTTGGTGGTTGTTTATGGGATGGACCCCCAGGTGGGACAGTCTCTGGATGGTCATTCCTTCAGTCTCTGTTCCATACTTTGTCTCTGTAACTAATTCCATGGGTATTCTGTTCCCCCATTTAGAAGGATGAATGTATCCTCAATTTGGTCTTCCTTCTTGTTGAGCTTCATGTGTTTTGCAAATTGTATCTAGGAGATTCTGAGCTTCTGGGCTAATATCTACTTATCAGTGAATGCATATCATGTGTGTTCTTTTATGATTGAGTTACCTCACTAAAGATGATATCCTCTGGATCCATCCATTTGTCTAAGAATTTCATAAATTAATTGTTTTTAATAGTTGAGTAGTACTCCATTGTGTAAATGTACCACATTTTCGGTATCCATTCTTCTGTTGAGGGACATCTGGGTTCTTTCCAGCTTCTGGCTATTATAAATAAGGCTGCTATGAACATAGTGGAGCATGTGTCCTTATTATAAGTTGGAGCATCTCCTGGGTATATGTCCAGGAGATATATTGCTGGATCTTCCAGTAGTACTATGTCCAGTTTTCTGAGGAACTGCCAAACTGATTTCTAGAGTGCTTGTGCCAGCTTGCAAATCCACCAGCAATGGAGGAGTGTTACTCTTTCTTCACATCCTGGCCAGCATCTGCTGTCATCTGAATTTTTGATCTTAGCCATTCTGATTGGTTCAAGGTGGAATCTTAGGGTTGTTTTGATTTGCATTTCCCTGATGACTAAGGATGTTGAACATTTTTTCAGGTGCTTCTCAGCCATTCGGTATTCCTCAGTTGAGAATTCTTTGTTTAGCTCTATACCCCATTTTTATTAGGGTTATTTGGTTTTCTGGAGTCCAACTTCTTGAGTTATATATATATATATATATATATATATATATATATATATATATATATATATATATATATATATATATATATATATTGGATATTAGCCCCCTATTGGATTTAGGATTGGTAAAGATCTTTTCCCAATTGGTTGGTTGTCGGTTTGTCTTATTGACAGTATTCTTTGCCTTACAGAAGTTTTGCAATTTTATGAGGTCCCATTTGTCAATACTTGATCTTACAGCACAAGCCATTGATATTCTGTTCGGAATTTTTTCCCTATTCCCTTATCTTCTATGTTTTCCCCCACTTTCTCCTCTATAAGTTTCAGTGTCTCTGGTTTTGTGTGGAGTTCCTTGATCCACTTAGACTTGAGCTTTGTACCAAGAGATAAGAATGGATCAATTCACATTCTTCTACATGATAACCGCCAGTTATGCCAGCACCATTTGTTGAAAATGCTGTCTGTTTTCCACTGGATGGTTTTAGTTCCTTTGTCAAAGATCAAGCGACCATAGGTGTGTGGGTTCATTTCTTGGTCTTCAATTCTATTCCATTGATCTACCTGTCTGTTACTGTACCAGTACCATGCAGGGTTTTTTTTTGTTTTTTGTTTTTTTGTTTTTTTTTAAATCACAACTTCTCTGTAGTATAGCTTGAGGTCAGGCATGGTGATTCCGCTAGAGGTTCTTTTATTGTTGAGAATAATTTTTGCTATCCTAGGTTTTCTGTTATTACACATGAATTTTCAAATTGCCCTTTCTAACTCAGTGAAGAATTGAGTTGGAAGTTTGATGGGGATTGCATTGAATCTTGTTTTTGGCAGGATACCATTTTTACTGTACTAATCCTGCCAATCCATGAGCATTGGAGACCTTTCTATCTTCTGAGATCTTCTTTAATTTCTTTCTTCAGAGACTTGAAGTTCTTATCATACAGATCTTTCATTTCCTTAGTTAGAGTTACACCAAGGTATTTTATATTATTTGTGACTATTGTAAAGGGTGTTGTTTCCCTAATTTCTTTCTCAACCTGTTTATCATTTGTGTAGAGAAAGGCCACTGATTTGTTTGAGATAATTTTATATCCAGCTACTGCACTGAAACTGTTTATCAGGTTTAGGAGTTCTCTGTTGGAATTTTTGGGGTCACGTATATATGCTATCATATCATCTGCAAATAGTGATATTTTGACTTCTTCCTTTCCAATTTTTATTCCTTTGATCTCCATTTGTTGTCTAATTGCTTAGTCTAGGACTTTAAGTACTATATTTAATAGGTAGAGAGAGAGTGGGCAGCCTTGTCTAGTCCCTGATTTTAGTGAGATTTCTTCAAGTTTCTCTTCATTTAGTTTGATGTTGGCTACTGGTTTGCTATATATTGCTTTTATTATGTTTAGCTATGGCCCTTGAATTCCTGATGATTCCAAGACTTTTATCATGAATGGGTGTTGGATTTTATCAAATGCTTTCTCAGCATCTAATGAGACGATCATGTGGTTTTTGTTTTTGAGTTTGTATAGAAGATTACATTGATGGATTTCTGTATATTGAACCATCCCTGCATCCCTGGGATGAAGCCTAATTGATCGTGATGGATGATTATTTTGATGTGTTCTTGGATTCAGTTTGGGAGAATTTTATTTAGTAATTTTGCATCGATATTCTTTTTTTATATAATATTTTTTATTTTTATTTTTTCCATTTTTATTAGATATTTTCTTAATTTACATTTCAAATGCTATCCCGAAAGTTCCCTATACCCTCCCCCTGCACTGTTCCCCTACCCACCCAATCCCACTTCTTCCCCCTGTACTAGGGCATATAAAGTTTGCAATACCAAGGGGCCTCTCTTCCCAATGATGGCCGACTAGGCCATTTTCTGCTACATATGCAGCTAGAGACACGAGCTCTAGGGGTTCTGGTTAATTCATATTGTTGTTCCAACTATAGGGTTGCAGACCCCTTCAGCTTCTTGGGTATTTTCTCTAGCTTCTCCATTGGGGGCCCTGTGTTCCATCCTATAGATGACGGTGAGTATCCACTTCTGTGTTTGCCAGGCACTGGCATAGCCTCATATGAGACAGCTATATCAGGGTCCCTTAAGCAAACTCTTGATGGCATATGCAATAGTGTCTGGGTTTGGTGACTGATTATAGGATGGCTCCCCGGGTGAGGTAGTCTCTGGTTAGTCCATCCCTTCATCTTAGCTCCAAACTTTGTCTCTGCAACTCCTTTCATGGTTATTTTGTTCCCTATTCTAAGGAGGAATGAAGTATCCACATGCTGGTTTTCCTTCTTCTTGATTTTCTTGTGTTTTGCAAATTATATCTTGGGTATTCTAAGATTCTGTGCTAATATCCGCTTATCAGTGAGTGCATATCTAGTGACTTCTTTTTTGATTGGGTTACCTCACTCAGGATGATATCCTCCAGATACATCCATTTGCTCAAGAATTTCATAAATTCATTGTTTTTAATAGCAGAGTAGTACTCCGTTGTGTAAATGTACCACATTTTCTGTATCCATTCCTCTGTTGAGAGACATCTGGGTTCTTTCCAGCTTCTAGCTATTATAAATCAGTTCTGTGAACATAGTGGAGCCTGTGTTCTTTTTTTTTTTAATTTTTAATTTTGTTTTATTTTTTCCAATTTTTATTAGATATTTTCTTCATTTACATTTCAAAAGTTATTTCAAAAGTTCCCTATACCCTTCCCCATAACCCCGCCCTGCCCCCCTACCCACCCACTCCCACATCTTGGCCCTGGCATTTCCCTGTACAGGGGCATATAAAGTTTATAGGAGCATGTGTTCTTATTACCAGTTGGAACATTTTCTGGGTATATGCCCAGTAGAGGTATTGCTGGATCTTCCGGAAATATTATGTCCAATTTTGTGAGGAACCACCAGATTGACTTCTGTAGTGGTTGTACAAGCTTGCAATCCCACCAGCAATGGAGGAGTGTTCCTCTTCTCCACATCCTCGCCAGCATCTGCTGTCACCTGAATTTTTGATCTTAGCCATTCTGACTTGTTTGAAGTGGAATCTCAAGGTTGTTTTGATTTGCACTTCCCTGATGATTAAGGATGTTGAACATTTTTTCAGGTGCTTCTCAGCCATTCGGTATTCCTCAGTTGAGAATTCTTTGTTTAGCTCTGTACCCCATTTTTTAATGGGGTTATTTGAATTTCTGGGGTCCAGCTTCTTGAACTCTTTGTATATATTGAATATTAGTCCCCTATCAGATTTAGGATTGGTAAAAATCCTTTCCCAATCTATTGGTGGCCTTTTTTGTCTTATTGACAGTGTCTTTTGCCTTACAGAACCTTTGCAATTTCATGAGGTCCCATTTGTCAATTTTTGATCTTACAGCACAAGCTTTTATACAAGGAGATAAGAATGGTTTAGTTTGCATTCTTCTACATGATAACCACCAGTTTTGCCAGCAGCATTTGTTGAAAATGATGTCTTTCTTCCACTGGATGGTTTTAGTTCCCTTGTCAAAGATCAAATGACTATTTGTGTGTGGGTTTGCATCTATATTCTTAAAGGAAATTGGTCTGAAGTTCTTTTTCTTTGTTGGATCTTTGTGTGGCGTAGGTATCAGAGTAATTGTGGCTTCATAGAATGAATTGGATAGAGTACCTTGCATTTCTATTTTGTGGAATAGTTGGAGTAGAGTTGGAATTAGGTCTTCTTTGAAGGTCTGATAAAACTCTGCACTAAACCCATCTGGTACTGAAATTTTTTGTTGGGAGACTATTAATGATTGCTTCTATTTGTTTTGGAGATATGGGACTGTTTAGATTATTAATCTGCTCCTGATTTAACTTTGGTACTTTGTATCTTTCTAGAAAACTGTCCATTTTATCCAGGTTTTCCAGTTTTGTTGAGTATAGCCTTTTGTAGTAGGATTTGATGATGTTTTGGATTTCCTCAGATTCTGTTGTTATGTCTCCCTTTTAATTACAGTTCCTGTGCCTTCTAGTTAGTCTGGCTAAGGGTTTATCTATCTTGTTGATTTTCTCAAAGAACCAGCTCCTCGTTTGGTTGATTCTTTGTATAGTTCTTTTTGTTTCCATTTGATTGATTTCAGCCCTGAGTTTGATTATTCCTTTCAGTCTACTCCTCTTAGGTGAATTTGCTTCCTTTTGTTCTAGAGCTTTTACGTGTGCTGTCAAGCTGCTAGTGTATACTCTCTCTAGTTTGGTTTTTTTTTTTTTTTGGAGGCATTCATAGCTTTTCCTCTTATGACTTGTTTCTTTGTGTCCTATATATTTGGGTATGTTGTGGATTCATTTTCATTAAACTCTAAAAGTCTTTAATTTCTTTCTGTATTTCTTTTTGACCAAGTTATCATTGATTAGAGTGTTGTTCAGCTTCCACGTGTATGTGTGCTTTCTACTATTTATGTTGTTATTGAAGATCAGCCTTAGTCTTTGGTGATCTGATAGGGTGCATAGGATTATTTCAATATTTTTGTATGTCCTGATGCCTGTTTTGTGACTCACTATATGGTTACTTTTGGAGAAGGTACCATGAGGTGCTGAGAAGAAAGTGTATCCTTTTGTTTAGGATAAAATGTTCTATAGATATCTGTTAAATCCATTTGTTTCATAACTTCTGTTAGTTTAACTGTGTCTCTGTTTAGTTTCTGTTTCCAGGATCTGTCCATCAGTGAGAGTAGGGTGTTGAAGTCTCCCACTATTATTGTGTGTGATGCAATGTGTACTTTGAGCTTTACAGAAGTTTCTTTAGTGAATGTCGATGCCCTTGCATTTGGAACATAGATGTTCAGAATTCAGAGTTCATCTTGGCTAATTTTACCCTTGATGAGTATGAAGTGTCATTCCTTATCTTTTCTGATAACTTTAGGTTGAAAGTTGATTTTATTTGATATTAGAATGGCTACTCTAGCTTGTTTCCTTGGACCATTTGCTTGGAAAATTGTTTTCCAGCCCTTTACGCTGAGGTAGTGTCTGTTTTTGCCCCTGAGGTTTGCTTCCTGTATGCAGTGTTGGATCCTGTTTATGTAGCCAGTCTGTTAGTCTATGACTTTTTATTGGGGAATTGAGTCCATTGATGTTAGGAGATATTAAGGAAAATTCATTTTTGCCTCTTGTTATTTTTGTTGTTAGAGTTGGGATTCTGTTCTTGTAGCTATCTTCTTTTAGGTTTGTTGAAGGATTACTTTCTTGCTTTTTGTAGAGTGTAGTTTCCCTCCATGTGTTGGAGTTTTCTCTTTATTATCCTTTGAAGGGCTGGATTTATGGAAAGATATTGTGTGAATTTGGTTTTGTCATGGAATATCTTAGTTTCTCCATCTATGGTAGTTGAGAGTTTTGCTGGGTATAGTAGCCTTAGCTGTTATTTGTGTTCTCTTAGAGTCTGTATGACACCTGCCCAGGATCATCTGGCTTTCATAGTCTCTGTTGAGAAGTCTGGTGTAATTCTGATAGGTCTGCCTTTATATATTACTTGACCTTTTTCCCTTACTGCTTTTAATATTCTTTCTTTGTTTTGTGCATTTGATGTTTTGATTATTATGTTATGGGAGGGATTTCTTTTCTGGTCCAAACTACTTGGAGTTCTGTCAGCTTCTTATATGTCCATGGGCATCTTTTTATTTAGTTTGTGGAAGTTTTCTTCTATAATTTTGTTGAAGATATTTACTGGTCCTTTAAGTTGGAAAACTTACTTTTCATCTATACCTTATTATATTATTATATATATTATCCTTAGGTTTGGTGTTCTCATTGTGTCCTGGAGTTCTTGGATGTGTTGGGTTAGGATCTTTTTGCGTTTCACATTTTCTTTAATTGTTGTGTCATTGTTTTCTATGGTATCTTCTGCACCTGAGATTCTCTCCTTGATCTCTTTTATTCTGTTGGTGATGCTTGCATCTATGGCTTTTGACTTCTTTCCTAGGTTTTCTATTTCCAGAGTTGTCTTTCTTTGTGATTTCTTTATTGTTTCTACTTCCATTTATAGATCCTGGATGGTTTTGTTCAATTCTCTCACCTGTTTGTATGTATTTTCCTGTAATTCTTTAAGGATTTTTTTGTTTCTTTGTTTCCTCCTTAAGTCTTCTATCTGTTTACCTGCATTCTATTGTATTTCTTTAATGGAGTTATTTATGTCCTTCTTATAGTCCTCCATCATTATCATGAGAAGTGACTTTAGTTACATATCTTGCTTTTCTGGTATGATGGTGTATCTAGGGCTTGCTATGGGAGAGTTGGGTTCTGAAAATGCCATGTAACCTTGATTTCTGTTGCTTCTGTTCTTATGCTTGCCTCCCGCCATCTGATTATCTCAAGTGCTCCCTGCCCTTGATATATCTGATTGGAGCCTGTCCTTCCTGTAATCCCGGTTGAGTCACATCTCCTCAGAGTCCAGCTCTATGATGCTGTGATTCTAGTATCCTGTGATCCTGAGAATCTCGTTGTATCAGAGTTCTTGGCAGTCAAGCTTCCTCTAAGACCCTGAGATCCTGGTGTGACCAAGTCCTGGCATCCTAAGATCCTGGGCATGTTAGAGTGCCTGGAAGTGGTACCTCCTCTGGGGACCATGAGGTTGTCTGCTGAGTTTGAAACTAAGGTAGACCAGCGCCAACTGGAAGGAACTGAGCCACTGGTTGGGTGGGGTTCCTGTGTTCCTGCTCCTGCTGGCCCCAGGCACTCCTGCTTGTGTTGGAACAGTTGTGGTATTCCACTCACCAGTAATCCTATGATTCTGGGCATACTAGGGCACCTGGGGAGTGGAGAGTCCTCTGGGGACTGTGGGACTGTCCACTGAGTTTGTGCCCAATGTGGCCCAGAACTTATCTTTTTTTAACAATTTTTAAAAATTAAATAATTGTATCATTTTTCCCTTTCCCTTTCCTTCCTCCATACACCTCATGATATACATATATGTGTGTATGCATGCATGTACGTATGTATGTATGTTTGTTTGTATGTACATGTGTATTTGTGTATGCGTGTATGTATGTATATGATGTGTTTATGCATGTATATTATATAAATATAATCTGCTCAGTCCATAAAATTCTATTTGTATGTACATGATTCCAGGACTGACCTCTTGGTATTGGACAACCAATTGAAGGTTTCTTCCCCAAGGAAGATGATCTCCCACTTGCAACATTCCTTAGTTGCCTGTAGTCTAGTATTAGGGTCCTATGAGATTTTGCCCTTCCATGTTATAATGCATGTTGGTATCCTCCTTGTTCAGATCATATCTAGGCAGTCATGTTGGTGTGACTTCATGAATGTAGCTCTCTTGACATTTCTAGGAGATGCAGTCTCCTGGCAGACTTCCCTTTATTCTGGCTGTTACAATCTTCCCATCTCCTCTTCTGGGAGAGACCTTGAGCCTTGGGTGCAGAAATTTTGCTGTGGATGGGTCAGTCCTGGCTGTGAATGGGTCAGACGTGGTTGTGGATAGATTAGTCTTGGCTGTGGACAGGACAGTTGTGGTGTGGATGGGTCAGTCTTGCCTGTGGATGGGTCAGTTGTGGCTGTGGATGAATTAGATGTGGCTGACCCCCTACAATCACTTACTCTTGGTATTTTGGTTGGCTGTCATTGTTTCTTATGATCTCCGTGTGTTACAACAAGAGTTTCTTTGATGGGGGTAAAAGCTACATTTAACTGCAGGTATAAAGATAGATATTTAGAATGTAGTTATGGACTTTGCTGGCTTAGTGAAGTGATAGTTGTGAGTTCTCCTCCAAGATCCATGACTTTTCTAGCCCTGGTTAGTTGGCTAGGTTTCCAGTATCAGGTATGATTTCTCTCTTGTTGAGCAGGTCTTAAATCCAACTCAACAGTTTTTGGCTACCTTGAAGGTCTGAGTGCCACTGCTGCACCCTTAGGGATCTCCTGCCACACTGCCATTGTGGTTTATAGGGCTCACAGCTGGGCACAGCTGTTGTTTGCTTCCCTCCCTTGGTAGCTTGCCTGGTACATTTTGGTACCATAAAACTAGTCCTCAAGGAGGGGGCTTTCAGATCAGATGAGAACAGGTTCTTCAGACTGTGTTCACAGTGCATGCTGTCTTTAGCAATAGGGACTCACAGCAATATCCTAGAATGTTTTGAGTCTCCGGGACTCACCTGACTAGCAATTTACAAGCTCCTCTTGCTGGCTTGGGGTTTGTTAGATAGTTTGTAGCTCTTAGTACATAGCCATGCAGAGAATTTCATTTAAATTATATATATAATTTAATATGAAGCTTCTGTTGCAAGTGCTATTCAATTAAGTTATAGACTTTGGGTCTGGATAGTTTTGGTGTGTCATATTTTTATTTGTTTGCAAGTTTAAAAAAGTTTTATAATATGTTATAAAATCAAAATTAACAATGTAGGAGTTACAGAGATCAATTGTGGAGCTGAGACAAAAGGATGGGCCAACCAATGATTGCTGCATCTGGGGACCCATCTCATAATCAGTCACCAAAGGCAGACACTATTGCATATGCCAGCAAGATTTTGCTGAAAGAACCCTGATATAGCTGTCTCATATGAGGCTATGCCAGTGCCTGGCAAACACAGAAGTGCATGCTCACAGTCAGCTATTAGATGGAACACAGAGTTCCCAATGGAGGAGCTAGAGAAAGTACCCAAGGAGCTGAAGGGGTCTGCAATCCTATAGTTGGAACAACAATATAAACTAACAAGTACCCACAGAGCTTGTGTCTCTAGCTGCATATGTAGCAGAAGATGGCCTAGTTGGCCATCATTGGGAAGAGAGGCCCTTTGGTCTTGCAAACTTTATATGCCCCAGTACAGGGGAACACCAGGGCCAAGAAGTGGGAGTGGGTGGGTAGGGGAGCAGGGCGGGGGTGGGGGTGGGGGAGGGTATAAGGGACTTTCAGGATAGCATTTGAAATGTAAATGAAGAAAATATCTAATAAAATTTGTAAAAAAATAAACAATTAAACAATATATATGTTACCTTAGGGTTTCTATTGCTGTGATGAAACACCACAACTAAATGGCTAGTTGGGGAGGAAAGGCTTTATTTGGTTCACTGTTTCTCATCAAAGGAAGGCAGGACAGGAGCTCAAACAGGGCAGGAACCTGAAGGCAGGAGCGGATGCAGAGGCTATAGAGGAGTGCTACTTACAGCTTACTTCTCATGGCTTGCATATTCTGGTTTCTTATAGAACTTGGGACAACCAGCTCAGGGATAGTAGCACCCATAATGCGCTGAATCCTCCCTTATCAATAACTAATTAAGAAAACACCTACAGGCTTGCCTAGAACCTGACATTAAGGAAGCATTTTTAGAATTGAGATTTCCTCCTTTCAAATGACTTTAGCTTGTGTCAAGTTGACATAAAACTATCTAGCACATATGTGTACACATAGACTTACATGTATTCTGTATAATTTTAGATAAATAGATAATAACATGATTCCTTAAGACTTTTTTTTTTCAATTTTTATTAGATATTTTCTTCATTTACATTTCAAATGTTATCCAGAAAGTTCCCTATACTCTCCCCCATCCCCGCCCTGCTCCCCTACCCACGCACTCCCACTTCTTGGCCCTGGCATTCCCCTGTACTGGGGCATATAAAGTCTGCAAGACCAAGGGGCCTCTCTTCCCAATGATGACCAACTAGGCCATCTTCTTCTATATATGCAGCTAGAGACATGAGCTCTGGGGGTACTAGTTAGTTCATGTTATTCTTCCACCTAGAGGGTTGAAGACCCCTTCAGCTCCTTGGGTACTTTCTCTAGCTCCTTCCTTGGGAGTCCTATGTTCCATCTAATAGCTGACTGTGAGCATCCACTTCCGTGTTTACCAGGCACTGGTATAGCCTCCCACGAGACAGCTATATCAGGGCCCTTTCAGCACTATCTTGCTGGCGCATGCAATAGTGTCTATGTTTGGTGGCTGATTATGGGATGGATCCCCAGCTGCCACAGTCACTGGTTGGTCCCTCTTTTGATTCAGCTCCACACATGATCTCTGTAACTCCTTCAATGTGTGCTTTGTTCTTAATTCTAGGAAGGGGCAAAGTGACCACATTTTGATCTTCATTCTTCTTGAGTTTCATATGTTTAGTAAATTGTATCTTGGGTAGTCTAGGTTTCTGGGCTAATATCCACTTATCAGTGAGTACATGTTATTTGAGTTCTTTTGTGATTGGGTTACCTCACTCAGGATGATACCCTCCAGATCCATCCATTTGCCTAGGATTTTCATCAATTCATTGTTTTTAATAGCTGAGTAGTACTCTATTGTGTAAATGTACCAGATTTTTTGTATCCATTCCTCTGTTGAGGGACATCTGGGTTCTTTCCAGCTTCTGGCTATTATGAATAAGGCTGCTATGAATATAGTGGAACATGTGTCCTTATTACCAGATGGAACATCTTCTGGATATATGCCCAGTTGAGGTATTGCAGGATCTTCCGACTTTTTAAGATAATCCTATTGTTATTTTACCCTCTTCCCTCCCTCTTCTTCTGTGTTGACTTACCTCCACCTTATAGTTACCCCCCCCCCCCAAGTGTCTTTCCCTTCAAATAACTCCTGTTTGTATTTTCTTACTTTTATTCATGACAAATATTTCCAGATCTCTTCTGGTCAAAAGTTCTTTGAGACAGTTCCATCAGTCTTAGCCAACTGCAGAATAGAATCACGACTTGCCTATCCTGACAATGGCCCTGCATATGGCAGAGGTTTTATACTATCCATTAGACCTGTCTGTGACCTTGTCAGCCTCAGCCACATTCATCCAGTTATACAGTTATATGCCCACGAACTCGATGGTGTAGATCTGTATGGTGAGGCCATACCTGCTCACTGGTCCAGTGGGACTACAGAAAGGACCCTGCAAATAACCTTTACCATGCTCTTTCCCTCCTTATTTTTTCCTTCCATTGTCCTACAGGAAGAACTTAAAAAATTTATATTCTACCCTTGGTGCGTAGGTCTTTTCCACTCTTTCCTAAATCTAGACAAGCAGCAACATCAACAAATGCCAAAGTAACACTCTTTAATTTCTAGTGATTCCCTATCACTAATGGATTCATCTGTGTCTTTGACTACAATCTACTCCTTATATGTTAATAAAACCCTGTTGACCAGAGCTTTGTTAGTCTGACTTTTGGGACAAGAAGAACACCTTCGAGAGATACTCAGTGGAAGGTCAGGGAAAGTTTATCTGTTGAGATAATAGAACTTAGGGGCCTTTAAAGCAAATCTTGTCAAGCACAAACTATTAGACAAAAGATGAGAATTTGAAGCAAATACATCAATTTCAATATATAAGTTGTAACTTCAATATGTAAGTTGTGTAGTTCAAACTCTTACTTTTCAGCAGTAAGCAACAGAATTATTTGTTGTATGATCCCCTATAGTTTAGGGCAGAGACAGAGCAGAGTGACTCTGTGTTCTTAGAGCAATAAGTATTCCATACTCTCATCATGGAGATTAGATTCAATTATTCATGCCTTTCCTCTTACTCTTCAAAACCATTCCTCATGTGGCCAGCTCCTTCAAACAAGAAATTTAAACACCATGTGTTTTCACGCATTATTGAAGATATCTTTTATTACAGTATCTCTTTGCTCCAATTCGACCTATGAAGTGTTGCATTTGTCCTGTGGCTCTTAGCAAACTCAAGTCTCAGTTTGTTAAATTAATCTACACTGACTTCCAACCTCATTAGTCTATTAGGTGAGAAGTCTGACCAGAATTATTTGTATCTTTCCCACCCCCAAGGGCTGGAAGAGGTTATTATTCTGTTGCTCCCAAGTATGGGTTCTTTTTCTGTGCAGACGTGGGTGTAACTTCAGACATCTTACTAAAGCTTGCTGCTCAGGTCTCGGCCCACACCCACCTTCCATGAAGACTCTCATGCTTTGGGTTCTAGAGGACAACAGGAATTCCGCTTCTATTCCCTTGGTTTGAAAGATTCAGATTTCTTTTGAGTCAGGTACTTTGCTTTCTTTTGGTTTTGAAGAAGCCTATGTGAGGCCCAACCAGTTTGAATGTTCAAATATACTCAGCCTTTAGGGTCATGAACTCTAGAATCAAATGTTGCAAGTTGAAGTTCCACTCTTCCCAGAGCTGTGTATTAGCTATCTGTAAGCCTCAGTTTCTTTGCCAATGGGAATGGCCATTAGTCCTCCACAGTGCTGGGAAGGGATGGTCTCATTTAATTGTCTAAAGACATTCTTTATGCCATGCTTGAAACTTAGTAAGCTCTCAGTAAATGTCAGCCAGTATTTTAATTATCGAAATATTGCATTATAATTTGAGGCTTTATAAAACAAAGTCTTCCACTCCCTGGAGAGGCAAGGGAAGCTGAGTTTTCCAGGATCCAAAAGTGTGGCTCCTCAGGCAGGAGAGAAGAAAGGTACTCTGGAAGTCAGAGAAGGACACATGGCTTGATTTTAAGATAAGACAGAACTTCCATTGGCCAGAGGCAGATATCCTTGGTTAATAGGTAGCACACAACCCTACTCACTTGGAGCAGAAATCAGCAACCAGGATTCTTATTTTTTTTTAATTAGGTATTTTCTTCACTTACATTTCAAATACTATTCCCTTTCCTAGTTTCCTCTCCGAAAGTCCCCCCTTCCTCCTCCCCAACCCACCCACTCCCACTTTCTGGCCCTGCCATTCCCCTGTACTGAGGCATATAATCTTTGCAAGACCAAGGGCTTCTCCACCCACTGATGGCCGTTTAGGCCATCCTCTGCTACATATGCAGCTAGAAACACAAGCTTTAGAGGTACTGGTTAGTTCATATTGTTGTTCCTCTTATAGAGTTGCAGACCCCTTAGCTCCTTGGGTACTTTATCTAGCTCCTTCATTGGGGGCTCCGTGTTCCATCCAATAGATGACTGTGAGCATCCACTTCTGTATTTGCCAGCCACTGGCATAGCCTCCCAAGAGATAGCTATATGAGGGTCTTGTCAGCAAAATCTTGTTGGCATATGTAATAGTGTCTGGGTTTGGTGGTTTTTTATGGGATGGATCCCCAGGTGGGGCAGTCTCTGGATGATCCATCCTTCCGTCTCAGCTCCGAACTTTATCTCTGTAACTCCTTCCATGGGTATTATGTTCCTCATTCTAGGAAGGAATGAAGTATCCATACTTTGGTCTTCCTTTTTCTTGAGTTTCATGTGTTTTGCAAATTGTATCTTGGGTATTCTAAGTTTCTGGGCTAATATCCACCTATCAGTGAGTGCATATCTAGTGACTTCTTTTGTGATTGAGTTACCTCACTAAGGATGATATCTTCCAGATACATCCATTTGTCTAAGAATTTCATAAATTCATTGTTTTTAATAGCTGAGTACTCCATGGTGTAAATGTACCACATTTTCTGTATCCATTCCTCTGTTGAGGGACATCTGGGTTCTTTCCAGCTTCTGGCTATTATAAATAAGGCTGCTATGAACATAGTAGAGCATGTGTCCTTATTACCAGTTGGAACATCTTCTTGGTATATGCCCAAGAGAGGAATTGCTGGATCTTCCGGTAGTACTATGTCTAATTTTCTGAGGAATTGCCAGACTGATTTCCAAAGTGGTTGTACCAGCTTGCAATCCCATCAACAATGGAGGAGTGTTCCTCTTTCACCACATCCTCGCCAGCATCTGCTGTCACCTGAAATTTTGATCTTAGCCATTCTGACTGGTGTGAGGTAGAGTCTCAGCATTGTTTTGATTTGCATTTCCCTGATGATTAAGGATGTTGAACACTTTCTCAGATGCTTCTCAGCCATTCGGTATTACTCAGTTGAGAATTATTTGTTTATCTCTGTACCCCATTTTTTTAATAGGGTTATTTGGTTTTTTGAGTCCAGACTCTTGAGATCTTTGTGTATATTGGATATTAGTCTCCTGTCAAATTAGGGTTGGTAAAGATCCTTTCCCAATCTGTTGGTGGCTTTTTTGTCTTATTGACAGTGTCTTTTGCCTTACAGAAGCTTTGTAATTTTATGAGGTCCCATACAGCACAAGCCAGTGATTTTCTGTTCAGCAATTTTACCCCGTGCCCGTATCTTCCAGGCTTTTCCCCCACATTCTCCTCTATACATTCCAGTATCTCTGGTTTTATGTGGAGTTCCTTGATCCACTTAGACTTGAGCATTGTACAAGGAGATAAAAATGGATCAATTGACATTCTTCTACATGATAACTGCAAGTTGAGCCAGCACCATTTGTTAAAAATGCTGTCTGTTTTCTACTGGGTGGTTTTAGTTCCTTTGTCAAAGATCAAGTGACCATAGGTGTGTGGGTTCATTTCTGGGTCTTCAACTCTATTCAATTGATCTACATGTCTGTCACTGTACCAGTACCATGCAGTTTTTATCACAATTGCTCTGTAGTACAGGTTGAGATCAGGGATGATGATTCCACTACAGGTTCTTTTATTGTTGAGAATAATTTTTGCTATCCTAGGTTTTTTGTTATTCCAGATGAATTTGCAAATTGCCCTTTCTAACTCAGTGAAGAACTGAGTTGGAAGTTTGATGGGGATTGAATTGAATCTGTAGATTGCTTTTGGCAGGATACCATTTTTACTGTATTAATTCTGCCAATCCATGAGCATTGGAGACCATTCTATCTTCTGAGATCTTCTATTTCTTTCTTCAGAGACTTGAAGTTCTTATCATACACATCTTTCACTTCCTTAGTTAGAGTCACACCAAGATATTTTATATTATTTGTAACTATTGTGAAGGGTGTTGTTACTCTAATTTCTTTCTCAACCTGTTTATCATTTGTGTAGAGAAAGGCCACTGATTTGTTTGAGTTAGTTTTATATCCAGCTACTGCACTGAAGCTGTTTATCAGGATTAGGAGCTCTCTGGTGGAATTTTCAGGGTCACTTATATATACACTATCATATCATCTGCAAATAGTGATATTTTTACTTCTTCCTTTCCAATTTGTGTCTGCTTTATCTCCTTTTGTTGTTGAATTGTTCTGGCTAGTACGTCAAGTACTATATTGAATAGGTAGCAAGAAAGTGGGCAGCCTTGTCTAGCCCTTGATTTTAGTGGTATTGCTTCCAGCTTCTCTCTATTTAGTTTGATGTTGGCTACTGGTTTGCTGTAGATTGCTTTTATTATGTTTAGGTATGGGCCTTCAATTCCTGATCTTTCCAAGACTTTTATCATGAATGGGTGTTGCATTTTGTCAAATGCTTTCTCAGCATCTAATGATATGATCATGTGGTTTTTGTCTTTGAGTTTGTTTATATAATGGATTGTGTTGATAGTTTTCTGTATATTAAACCATCCCTGAATCCCTGGGATGAAGCCTACATGAACATGATGGATGATTGTTTTGATGTGTTCTTGGATTCAGTTAGTGAGAATTTTATTGAGTATTTTTGCATCGATATTCATAAGGGAAATTGGTCTGAAGGTCTCTTTCTTTGTTGGGTCTTTGTGTGGTTTAGATATCAGAGTAATTGTGGCTTCACAGAATGAATTGGATAGAGTACCTTCTGTGTCTATTTTGTGGAACAGTTTGAGGAGAATTAGAATTAAGTCTTCTTTGAAGGTTTGGTAAATCTCTGGTCTAAACCCATCTGGTCCTGGGCTTTTTATTGGTTGGGAAACTATTAATTACTATGTTTTATCCTTAATCTTTAGGGGATTTCAGACTGTTTAGATCATTAATCTGATCTTGATTTAACTTTGGTACCTGCTGTCTGTCTAGGACGTTGTCCATTTCATCCAGGTTTTTCAGTTTGTTTGAGTATAGCCTTTTGTAGTAGGATCTGATGATGTTTGGATTTCCTCAGATTCTGCTGTTATGTCTCCCTTTTAATTTCTGATTTTCTTAGTTAGAATACTGTCCCTGTGTCCTCTTGTTAGTCTGGCTAAGAGTTTATCTATCTTGTTGATTTTCTCAAAGAACTAGGTCCTGGTCTGGTTGATTGTTTTTATATTCTTTTTCTTTCCACTTGGTTGATTTCAGCCCTGAGTTTGGTTATTTCCTGCCTTCTACTCCTCTTGGGTGAATTTGCTTCCTTTTGTTCTAGAACTTTTAGGTGTGTTGTCAAGCTGCTAGTGTATGCTCTCTCTAGTTTCTTTTTCAAGGCACTCAGATCTATGAGTTTTCCCCTTAGGACTTCTTTTATTGTGTCCTATAATTTTGGGTATGTTGTGGCTTCATTTTCATTAAACTCTAAAAGTCTTTAATTTCTTTCTTTATTTCTTCCTTGACCAAGTTATCATTGAGTAGAGTGTTGTTAAGCTTCCCCATGAATGGTGTCTTTCTATTATTTATATTGTTATTGAAGATCAGCCTTAGTCTGTGGTTTTCTGAGAGGCTGCATGGAATAATTTCAATATTTTTGTATCTGTTGAGGCCTGTTCACTTTTGGAGAAGGCACCATATGGTGCTGAGAAGAATGTACATCCTTTTGTTTTAGGATAAAATGTTCTATAGATATCTGTTAAATCCATTTGTTTAATAACTTCTGTTAGTTGACTCTGTTTAGTTTCTATTTCCAGGATCTGTCCATTAATGAGAGTGGGTGTTCAAGTCTCCCACTATTATTGTGTGTAATACATGTGTGATTTGAGCTTTACAGAAGTTTCTTTAATGAATGTGGATGCCCTTGCATTTGGAGCATAGATGTTCAGAATGAGAGTCATCTTGGTTAATTTTACCTTTGATGAGTATGAAGTGTCCCTCCTTATCTTTTTTGATAACTTTAGGTTGAAAGTCAATTTTATTTGATATTAGGTTGGCTACTCTAGCTCGTTTCCTTGGACCATTTGCTTGGAAAATTGTTTTCCAGCCTTTTACTCTGGGGTAGTGTCTGTCTTTGTCCCTGAGGTGTGTTTCCTGTATGCAGCAAAATGTTGGGTCCTGTTTATGTAGCCAGTCTGTTTAGCCTATGTCTTTTTTATTGGGGAATTGAGTCCATTGATATTAAGAGATATTAAGGAAAAGTAATTATTGCTTCCTGTTAATTTTGTTGTTAGAGTTGGGATTCTGTCCTTGAAGCTTTCTTCTTTTAGGTTTATTGAAGGATTACTTTCTTGCTTTTTCTAGAGTGCAGTTTCCCTCCTTGTGTTGGAGTTTTCCCTTTATTACCCTTGAAGGGCTGGATTTATGGAAAGATTTTGTTTGAATTTGGTTTTGTTATGGAATACCTTAGTTTCTCCATTTATGGTAGTTGAAAGTTTTGCTGGATATAGTAGCCTGAGCTGGCATTTGTGTTCTCTTAGGGTCTGTATGACACCTGCCCTGGATTGTCTGGCTTTCATAGTCTCTTGGGAGAAGTCTGATGTAATTCTGATAGGTCTGCCTTTATATATTACTTGACCTTTTTCCCTTACTGCTTTTAATATTCTATCTTTATTTAGTGCATTTGTTGTTCTGATTATTATGTATTGGGAGGAATTTCTTTTCTGGTCCAGTCTATTTGGAGTTCTGTCAGCCTCTTGTATGTTCATGGGCATCTCTTTCTTTAGGTATGGGAAGTTTTCTTCTATAATTTTGTTGAAGATATTTTTGTCCCTTTAAGTTGAAAATCTTCATTCTCATATATACCTATTATCCTTATGTTTGGTGTTCTCATTGTGTCCTGGATTTCCTGGATGTTTAGGATTAGGATCTTTTTGCATTTTGCATTTTCTTTGATTGTTGTGTCCATGTTTTCTATCGAATCTTCTGCATCTGAGGTTTTCCCTTCCATCTCTTGTATTCTGTTGCTTAAGTTCACATCTAGGTTTCCTGACTTCTTTCCTAGGATTTCTTTCTCCAGAGTTGTCTCTCTTTGGGTTTTGTTTATTGTTTCTACTTTCATTTATACATTCTGGATTGTTTTGTTTAATTCCTTTACCTGTTTGGTTGTGTTTTTCCTGTAATTCTTCAAGGGATTTTTGTCTTTCCTCTTTAAGGACTTCTACCTGTTTAGCCGTGTTCTCCTGTGTTTCTTTAAGTGATTTATTAATGTCCTTCTTAAAATCCTTTACCAGCATCATGAGATATGATTTTAAATCTGAATATTGCTTTTCCAGTGTGTTTGGGTATTCAGGACTCACTGTGTGGGAGTACTGGGTTCTGATGATGCTGAGTGATCTTGGTTTCTATTAGTAAGATTTCCTTTCGCCATCTGGTAGTTTGTTATTAGATGTTCTAGCTGTCTCTGTCTGGAGTTTGTTCCTTCTGTGGTTCTGTTAGCCTCTGTCAGCAATCCTGGGAGTCCAACTCTCTCCTGAGTCCCAGGAGTCAGTGCACTCACTGTAGGAAACTCTCCTCTGGTGTGGAAGGTCCACAGAGATCTGACGATCAGCTCTGCCTCCTGGCTGGGGAAAAAGGCCTGTAGGGATCCTGTTCAAGAAGCTCTCTTGCTTCTGCTGCCTGTGCACTCTCCTGTTTGGACTGGTCTCTGAGAGACCCGGGATAGAAGATGGCAATCTCATCTGAGTCCTGGGGTCAGAGCCCTCCCTGGAGGCCAACTCTCCTCTGGTAGGGAAAGTGCCCTGAGGTCTGAGGATCAGCTCCACCTTTTGGCTGAGAATGAAGGCCTGAAGGGACCCTGTATAGGAATCTCTGAGCAACCAGGACTCTTAACTGCTTTGGTCTCTCCAGCTTCTTTATAATGAAATTCTGCCTTCTTTGATGGGAAATAAATTATTTTATTCTGTAGGTCATCTTTTCATGTTCTTGGTACCTGAGAAAGTCTTCATTTTTGGTAACGTTTATTTGCCCAGTTGTTGTTTGTTGTTTTTTCATTTAAACATTTGTGGTTATCTAGGAAGGCTTTCCCCTTCAAGGTTGTGAAGTCTTATTCTGTGTTCTTTTCTAAGAATCCTGTAGTTTCACCTCATACAGTTGGGCCTATGATCCATTTTGAGCTGAGGCCCTTTGATGTCAGGAATCTTGCTTGATCCTTCCATATGTTGATTATCAACTCTATGGCATTGAAAAACTCCTAAGAGTGTAATAAAGCACACTTCTGGACATTTCCAGAGAGGACTAACTAGGGCGCAAGACCAGACCTAAAAGTGCTTGCCACATCATCCCACAGACAGGAAGACTACTGGAATCAAACAGGAAAAAGGAAATCCCAGTGGCCCAAGTATCAATTCTGTTTCCTTGCTGCTATGATGTGAAAGGCTCTAACTTGTTCCATCCCACTTCAATTGACACCCCTAGAAACATGGGAAGTAATAAATTTTGTCCCTTTAATTAGTTTTTTTGCATCAGACATTTTATTATAGGGAAGAAAATATGTGATAGACATGTATGTGACCATCCTATCAGTATTTAGTAGAAAGGTGGCTGTTCTCCATCAAATTATCTTTCAAATCTCTTTGAAAATTAATATACCAAAATGTAAAATTGAAAAAGGGATTAATTTATTTTTTATTTATATGTATGTGGGTTTGCTTGCATTAGTTTATGTTCACCGTGTGTGTGCAGGTGCTTGCAAAGGCCACAAGTGGGCTTAGGAACCTTGGGAACTAGAGATGTTTAGAGCTACTTAATGAGTATGCTGGCAACTGAACCTCAGTCTTCTGCAAGATCAGTATGTGCTTCTTAATTACTGAGCCATCCTTCACCCTTACCTCTGCATTTCTGATTTATCACATTGATATGTCCTTATACTCATTGTCACATGCCATGCTGGCTTGATCACTGCCTTTTTGTATTTCATTTTTAAATTGGGACTTATTCTTTATTCCTCACTTTTGTTGAGGTTATTTTGTGTCCCTTGTATTTACAGATGAATTTTAGCATCTGCTTTCCAACTTATGGGGAAAGAATACAGCTGGGACTCCCCTAAGGACTGTGCTGGATCTGTAGCTCAATTTGGAAGCTTTAGTTACTACTATTAAAACTTCTAAGAGTTGAAAGTGTTTTCCCATTTATTTAAATATTGAATTAAAAAAAACGTTTTCTATTTGCTAGGGTTCACGTTTTCACTTTTGTTAAATTTACACCCAGGTTTAATTTCATTTTTTATGTTATAAATAAGATTGTTTCTTAATAATCTTGATTTTGCACTCTTAATGGCTAGTGATTAGAAATACAATTGACTTTTATATATTGATCTTTAATACCACACTGGTACTAAACATGATTATGAGTATTTATCATGTGTGTGTGTGTGTGTGTGTGTGTGTGTGTGTGTGTGTGAGTGTGTGTGTGTGTCGTTACAACCCAGACATCTTGTCCTGAGCCCAGATCCAGCTCCTTTGATGCCCTGCCCAGCTTGTCTGTGCCACCATGCATCATATCAGTTATCCAGCACTCAGGTTAGATAACTGTGTAGTGGCTTAAGATGTGGACTGGTTTGTGACTTGTGAATATCATAACACATTCTGTGGCCACTTGTGTACTTTCCCTACATGCCTCACATTTTCCATCTTCAACTTTTCTCTTTTTCTGCCCCCTTCACTGCTATCTTGCTTTTTCTTTAAGGATTTTAACTGTGTCATTTAGGTATCTAGTCTTTGGGTTAAAGCATTGTTTCTTTACGATGCACCATTACTGGCAGGTTGCTGAAATGAGGCTGGCTTACGGACTACTTGTTGCATACCATATAAAGTAAATGTGATTAAACAGAGAATCTGTCTTCTTTTGGGTGGTGGCAGAAACATGACTACAGTAGCTATAAACTCTGTCAGAAAGAAAAGATAAACTTTATTTCCTAAAATCTTAATTTAGGAAAAAGCCAGACTTTTTTTTCCAAAACAATTTCCCCCTTTGCCTATCCATTTTATTTTCCTCTTTTTATTATTTTTATGATGTATTAAATTAAACCATTTCCTTGCAGTGTGCTAGTTAAGACAATTTCCTTAGCTTTTGCTGAATGACTTGGCAGGCTAGATGTCTTAGAGCTGAATTGTAAAATCCCATTAAAATCCAGTCGTATAAAAATAAAAGATGCTGCCTGGTGCTCCCTGTGACATGTTATGGCGAGGTCTCATCACATTATAATAACAACTGCCAAGAAGAAGTGACTGCTGTGTAATGCAATATGATGAAGAGAGAGGAGTATATTAGCGACACAGCCAACCGCATTTAATTAAATCTCATGTCCAAATTAGTTCCCTGATTGGCATGTAAGAAGAAAACATGTTTACTGTGATGTTCAAATAGCACAGTTGTTTTAAAAACACACAGGCTTTTTAGCCTGTCCCTGTCTATTTCTCTTTGGTCTTCAAGGTTCATACTTCTTCCAGGGTGAAGTTGTTGTGACTAAGGTTCCTTATGTCTCCAGGGAGGAAGAACAAGAACAAGGCTCCCATAGGGTAAATACCACAGTCATTTGACCAGGCAGTAAACAGAAGAGCTAGAATATAGACTTAGATCAAGAAGATTTCAGAATCTGCAGGGTTTTTTTAGTGATGGCAAAGTATGGTAAAGAACAGCCTACAAGGTCATATTGGGCAGTTGTCTGTTTTATATCCCAAAAGTCAAGAGTTATTATTAAGTGAAAAGATGAAAAGATTATACCATAGGTAGTGAAAGGATG
The DNA here is from genome assembly GCA_902729485.2 of Mus minutoides. Taxonomy (NCBI): domain Eukaryota; kingdom Metazoa; phylum Chordata; class Mammalia; order Rodentia; family Muridae; genus Mus; species Mus minutoides. The sequence continues at coordinate 751,914 of LR749965.1, forward strand.
TAAAGTTAGCGAGGTAAGATTTCAATGTCCGTAAATAAAGTTTTATTGGGATGTAGTTGCATCCACTCACTTACACACTGTTGACAGCAGCTTTTGCAGACAATACAGGATTGAGTAGTTGTAGCAAAGTTAAATGAGCTCCAAACCCCAGACATTACTTAAAGTCTAAATGTCCTGGACTGATTCTTAGCCATCCTCGGATATGTGTGACCCATGGCTACAGGTTGAACATGCCTGATTATACACCTGACTATAGGATAAGGTTGGCTGTCTCTGATCTATGCCATGATTCTTAAATCAAGGTAAAGCTATGTTAAAGTAAGCATTGAGTTGGAGCCCAAGGATCAGCATATTTTAAAAAGAAATCCCCAATATTACATTGATGTTCACAAAGCAATTGTTGCTGTCCTCTCTCCTAGTCAAGTACTTCTTCTTTGTCCAATCAGTCCACAGGGCCTAGGATGCTGCTGCTGATTGGTTGATTGGATCAGTGAGGGCAAGGTTCGTATATCAATTCATTAGGCAAATACTTCTCTTTTTGTTTTGAGATAGGATTTCACAATGTAGCCCCTGCTGGCCTTGAACTTTTATACCAAACCTTCTGCCTCTGCCTTCAGAGTGACTAAATTAGTGGTATACCCTTACCATCCCTGTATTAAGCATATGCTTTTGATTGTGTGCTATATGCCACATAGTATTCAATGTTAAATGCATAGTAGAGAGGAAAATAAATTAAAGATCTGATATAAAATTACATGAGAAGAGGTTCACATTAATTGCTTAGAATAAGACTTATTATACATAGATAGACATTCACAGTAACTACTGTATTTGAAATAATGAATATTTTTGTTTCTAATATAATACTAGACTTAGAAAATTTGGTAGATTATATATTGGTAATGTGAAACTGAACTATAATATGTAGACACTGTTGGACTTTGAGGGACAGACAATACAGTGTTAAGTGTGATTAGGATGGAATGCTGAGGTGGTGTGAAGCCATAGAACTCCTTTGTATAGTGATTTCTTGTTGTATAAAACAAATACAAAATCAAATGGTATGATTATTGCCGTAAGTGGATCTAGACAACAAAAGCCCATTTAAGTTTGGTAGGAAGGTACTTAGACATTAATTTTAGCAACTAGTATCACTGTGCTACACACAATGCTGTATTACATAAGTCTAATGGATTTCAAATTATTTTTCCCTCTTGGACTCAATTCTGGTTTTCTTGGAACTGTTCAGGGCTCTCTTTGTCAACATGCTGAAGCAGTGTATTAGAATGGGAAGGTAAGATTTTAGTTATAACATCCTCATCCATTGGTCGTGGGAGAAGCAACTTCTGTCACATTGCCAGTGCAGGCTCAGTTTTTGAGAATACATTCCAAAAAGATCAGAAAGCAAATAATGATAATACAGTTAGAAAAAACTGCCAGTCTTCTCTAGATTAACACATTAGTTATCTTTGGTTCAAAAGCCTTATAAATTAAAGAGCTTAACACAACAAACAATGTCCTAGTTGGAGTGTGCTAGGAATGTAGGGTGGATTGGGTGCAACTCTGGCTCAGGGTGTCTTACAAGTTAGCACAGCTAAGACTGAGATACCCTCAGGACTCACCCAGGGTCCAGAATTGCTTCTGAGCTCACCCACATCATTATTGGACATATGTAGTCCCTCATGGGCCACTGTCTTGAGGTCTGACTTTTGCCCTGAGTCCTGGCCATATGGGCTTCTTCTTTATAGAGACAGCTCAAAAAATGGCAGCTTCTATCATAATGGGCAAGTGAGACATAAAAGAGGGCAAGATGGAGACATAAGTCTCAGAAGTGACATTGTATTCATATTTCTGTATTTATTGGAAGTGGGGTACTACAACTAGCTTGTCCCCAAGACCAGGGCTTGTACAATGCTATGGGTGCCAAGAGATAGTAAAATGACAATTTCATGTTTTTCTGGATCATAAAAGTAATCTGAAAACACAAAAGTCCACCCATTATAGATGTTCTATGATAGGCAAAACCTCACTGAATGCCTACCAGGATACCATGTATCAGACATGTGTGAAACTGTAATGCTCAAAATGAGCAAGTACCCTGCTTCCACATGCTGTTCTTTCTGTAAAATCTCAATCGTGTTGCAGTGCTTGGTATGCAAGAAGTCTCCCAAAAATGTTATTTTTATTTTTGCAGGGCAAATATCCTGTCTCAGAAACCCAGCCAAGCTTCCCCGTCTGTGGCATCTCTAATCCTATTGTAGACAAATAGGATTTGCTTAACCAGCTCAGAACTGGCTCTGCACTCACTTATACTTGAAAGAGGCAGTTCATAACAGTGTGCAATGCTACACACTTGTAACTGTCTTCTCGTGCTCCTGCTTCCTGAGTGGAATTTTCCAGACAAAAAACCACCAGAGCTTCACAGAAGTAGCTACTCTGAAAGTCTCTTGGAGAGCCCTGCTGGCTACTATGTTCTCTTGCACTGTGCAGGCCAAGTTGACCTAACATCTAGCTCTGAATCATTTTAATTGCTTTCTTTTCTAGATGCATCTTTTCAGTCTCTCAAGTGCTCTCTTGAAAATGGCTTCTTGAACTACAAACAAGATTTTAAATCTGTACCCAGTGATGCCAGCATTTTGTGGTTACTTTCTGTAATTAATATTCCACGTTTCAGAAACTGTTTCAAGGTTTTAATTGACTTTTGTCACCCCCATCTTGTTCCCATACTGTGTTGGCTGTCCGTGTGCATTATTAATCAACTGCACACACTGTGTTTGCCTGCCCCCTCAACTCATTATTGAGTTTTTCTTCAAACTCTGTTTTGATTGACAATCATAGGAGACTTTATTGTAATGGGCTTCTAAATAGCGATAGTTTGCTGTGGTAATCCTACCAACAAAAGGAGCTATTCATTTGAAAGACTAAAAATTAGGGGTTGGGAAGAGAGCTGAGTGGGTCAAATGCTTGCTGTGCAGGCATGAAAACTTGAGTTTGACCATGCACATCTGTAATGCTAGCTTGGTGAGATAAGAGAGCACCTAGAGCTTACCTAGCCAGCTGGCCAGATGGTGAGTTCTAGATTCAGAGAAGAGTACGTCTCAAAAGAGAAGATAGCAATGATGGAAGAAGACATCCTGACATTGCCCTTTGGCATATATATATATATATACCAAACATACACATATATAAGGAAGAATAGACATAGCATATTTTTCTAAAACACAAACTCCTCCATACAACATAGAAATAGTTTTCTAACCTGTTGAACGATACATATTAACAAACCTGAGTTATAAGGTATTTTTATAGAAATATTGATTCATCGCTCTCAGAGTTAGAAATATGTTTCCAAAAGTATAGTAAAAACCTAGGAAATTTCATCACTGTAGTGATTATTTATTGAAAGCGACACTTGGAAAACAGTCTTTAAAATGCTTGTTTCCCACTGTTGTTTATTGTTACTCTCACAGGATCTGCCAATGGGAATGTTCTTCTAGACCCTTTCCAATGCAGTGCAGATTTCGCAGGAGTTAGAACAAGCCAACTTTCCTGAGGCAGTGGTAGTGTGCGTTCAAAGCCTCTTGTTTTCCGCTGTGGATTCTTCTGTTCATGAGACTTCTAGGCCTTGAACATCTATGTGTAAGTAGTATTGACTTTTTTTTTCAAACAGCCTTTCAGTGTTGAGACTAGAACCCAAGGCTTCCATGCATGGTAGGTGAACAATCTCCTGTTGGCACACACTCCAAACCCCTACAATGCTCTGTTTGAATTCATGGATCCCTCTGAAAGTGGAAACACAAACTTCTATTGTGACTTCCCAAGTTCATGGAAACTGCTTAGCTTGCCAATGCTTTCATTAACAAAATGAACACATCTTGCAAAGAAGACTCCAGCCCCATGAACAAGGTAGCAGATCGATGTGCACCCAAGAAGAGCAGGGTTGCTGTTTCTGCTCAGTCACTAGACCAGCAGAGTCTCAAGACACTATGCTTCTGAGTCATTATACATTGAACAAAGTACATAGGTTTTAAGAAAATTACTTACGTGTTTCAGGGTATGGAAGGGTGGTATTCCATCTATTCTAAGCACACATGGGGAGGACTGATTGTCACATTTTATTGTTGCATCTAGTACATTTATTGTGTTCTTCCCTCCAGTCTTTACTTATGTTAATGGCTTTTGACTCCAATTGGAAACAACTTTAAGTTTACAACCATGTACCAGTCACCTGCTTCTTTCCCCACAGAACTATGTTCTACTTCCCCAACTTTGTTCAGAAACCTGGATGCTGATGCTGCAAGCAAGATTTCCTTGGCACCTTTGTCACTTGTCTTTGGACTGGGTTTGGCCATTGGAAGGTACTGGGAGGAGACTAGAGGTAGACAAAAGGAGTACATTAGAAGATAGAGGTTGCTGGGTGTGGTGGTACACACCTTTAATCCCAGCACTTGGGAGGCAGAGGCAGGCAGATTTCTGAGTTTGAGACCAGCCTGGTCTACAAAGTGAGTTCTAGGACAACCAGGGCTATAAAGAGAAACCCTGTCTCGGGAAAAAAAAAAAAAAAAAAGATAGTGGTCAGGGTACTTTAATCTTATTTTTTTTTCCTACCTGGCTTTGGGGGTAAAGTTCAACACAGGCTGAATCTCCTTTGTTAGTCAAGTTCTTTATGATACAGACCCAACCCTTTTCTGTATAATTTCTTACTAGGGATTAGAAATTAGACTTCCAGATTCTTGGCTTTGCTTTTAACACCCAACTGCTCTCTGTCTCACTTTTGTCCTACAGTAATATCCACTTCCTATGTTTGTAAATCTTTGAGTTGCTTCAATATATTATTTGGCTTTCAAATTCATTCAACCTGGGCACTAATTTCTTGTATTAGATTTCCTCTTTAAATAGCCAGATATAGGGCTGAAAAGATAGCTTAATGGTTTAGAGCAGTAGCTGCTCTTTCAGAGAACTCGGGTTTGATTTCTAGTACCCATGTGACAGTTCACAACCATGTGTAACTCCAGTTCCAGGGGATCTGTCTCCATTTTCTGACCCTCCACACCATAGCTACTATTTACACAAATAGTACACATATTTACAATGCAGGAGCACATTCATACATATAAAATAAATAAGTCTCTCTCTCTCTCTCTCTCTCTCTCTCTCTCTCTCTCTCTCTCTCTCTCACACACACACACACACACACACACACATGCACACCTAACCTTAACACTACCAGATACTTTCAAGATTATAGAATAGATATACTTGACTTTGTTTTGTTTGCTAAATATATAATTGAAAACTCCATCTACTATACATGAAACAAATGTAAGAGGACTGAGAAATATAAGAAGATGAAAGAAGATGATGACAGTGCTGATGGAGCTGCAGAGGCAGTCTGGGCAGGGGTTGGGGCTCATATATTGGTGAACAGTATCCTGTGATCACCATCCCCATGGCTGAATCAGATACTGGAGATCTAGCTACTTATTTCTGTTAAGAGGTGCAGATAAAAACCTTTAACAAGGGACTACTATACCCTTTAACCAAAATACTAGGAAAAGGGCAACTTGTTAAAGAAGAACACCATTGAATAGCACCTACTCTATTGTAGACAAACATCATAGAAGAAAATTGTTGCCTGCCCCCTCCAAGCAAATGCTGAATAGAGAGCCCAAGGGTCCTGTTTTTTTTCAGGCAGCAACTGAGAGATTGATCAATAGAGCTGCAAAGTGAAATAGACAAATTCACAATAGTAGTTGAGAACTTCAACACTCCTCCCACAGTAATCAACAGAAGAGCTCCTTGACATAAAACCTGCAAATAAAACTCAACAACATGATCAACCCACAGAATCAAATAGATATTTATAGCAGACTGTACCCATCAACAACAGAACATGCACATTTTTTTTTTGTCCATGGTACAGTAACCTACATCATGACCTGTAAAACCAACCTCAAAAGTAGAGAAACTGAAATCATATGGAGAGTGTTCTCTGAGCACAATGAACTCAGAACAGAAACGAGTATCAGGCTGAAAGTAGAAAAAGCACCCAGTGCCTGAAAATTGAACAATACAATTCTAAATAACCCAGTAGTGAACAGCCTCTCAAGAGCAATAAGAAATACATCGAAGTGAAAACCCCGCAGCTTACAATATATGGGACACCATGAAGGCAGGGATGAAAGATAATTCTACAGTGTGAAGGCTCACGTTAGGAACGAGGAACAGCCAAATGACATCATCAAGATGGTGAAAGAAGGTAGCTTCACTTTGTCAGAAAGAAGTATTGATTGGCACATATCCACAGACAAACAAAACAAAACAAGGAAACAAACAAACAAAAAAAACCACCACGGAGACAATTGAAACAGCACAGGTCCGAGTTCCCTGGCACCCCATGTACCCCAGTGAACATCGTGCCACAGAGTAGTAGGCAGAGCATCACCTTCGCTGTATCCTCCTCCCTGCTTCCTTTCCCCTACCCAAGGCAGCACACTGAAAGGGCTCTCCAGAGCTCTTGGCTTGCAGGTCAGTGAAAGAGAACCAGGGAGAAGAGTTCCCAGCTTTCCCATCCCTCTGAGAAGCGCCTTAGGAATGCTGTCTTATTCTTACCTTATGAGAGATTAAGGATTTAGGATGGAATTGCTTTCCTAGGCCACTGGGAGACATGATACAAGGCAAAGAGGTGAAGAGGCATGGAGAGCCAGCACACAGATTTTGGGGAAGTACAATGCATTTGCCACCAGAGGCACCGGTCACCATTCAGTACTAGCTAAGTGCTTGGAGTCCTAGACAGCCAGTTCTAGGCCTCTCCTCAGACCGGCAGAGCCTGGGATCACACAAAGGAAAGGAGAAGACCTCAAAGTGATTTTCTTTTTCCCAACAAGCAGATTTCATTTCAGTGGTACCTAAGAGTTAATCAGTGCTCCTTACAACACTAAAGGCCATCCCCAGCCTCTGTTCAGGGAGGTAGGCAATGAACAACTTTGCATTTCTGCTGAGCAGGGCAATTATGTCACCATTCAGATCCATTTACCCTCCAGGCCTCTTCAGGCTGCTTCAGTGTCCAACTGAGGGCACCTTTGGTCAAGGGTACACTGAGGCTCATCAAGACTGGAGGTGACATGAAATCATACGAACAGTGTTACAGAAGACAGGGGACATCCATATGAGACTGTCCTGAGTAATAAGTTTTGTGTAAGATCTTGAAGTCACAAATGACAATAAAAGAAACGAGCAAGTAGAATTATGTCAAGGTATCTTTTATGTAGCGAAAGAACAATTGAATGAGGAGACAGACTCTGGAGATGTTTGTAATCCTGAATCTACTAAGGAATCAACGTCCAAAGTATATGAAAACTCCAGCAACCAAACAGAAGTAAAATGGTCCATTTAGGAAAGGACCCAAATAGATGATGTTTCTAAAAAGGAGAGATATGACTGGCCGTTAGATGCATGAAGTAAACGATTGACAGTAAGAAATAGAGAGAATAGAATTAAGATACATCTTTTAGAATAGTCACTAATTGAAACACTAGAGATGATGTGGTTTGGTAAGTAGAGGGAAAACCTTCACACACTGTAGAAAGGATTGTAAATTCATTTATCTGTTTGTAAAACAGTATGGAAAGTTCTCCCCCCCCCTCAGGTGAAAGAAGCAGCGTATGATGTAGCAATCTCACTTGTTAGTGTTTACCACAAGGATTTATAACCAATATGCTGAAGAAAGGCCTGGAGACGGGTGTTCCCTGCAAAATCATTTAGTCAGTGCCAAAGGAGAGAAAACTGTTTAAAAAGTTAACAGAGATCGATAAGAGTATCTGCAATCCAGGAAGTTCTAAGTCCACCAATCAGATTCAATGTAACTAAACCGACCTGAAGTTTTAGTATAATCAAACTCTAGAAGGTTAAAGAAGAGAGAAAAGGAAGCTGGAGGGCTGTCCAGGTTCTCTGGCAGTAGACTCACAGGAACTTCATCAGCTAGGAAACAGTGACATAATATTTCCACACTGAAATAGCAAACCTCTTAATCCAGTTTGATTTCTGTGTATGTTAGAACATTCTGACCAAAGCCACTTAGAGGAGGAAAGGCTTTATTTGGTTTCTTCTTCCAGATCAGTCCTTCAGTGAGGAATGTTGGGGCAGGAACTCATGTGAGAACTGGAAGCAGATGCCACGGAGGAATTCTGTTTGCTGGCATGCTCAGGCTCATGCTTAGCTCCATTTCTTCTAGCCCAGACCTATTGCCCAGTGAGTGGTACTGCCCAGAGTGTGCTGGGCCTTCATTCATGAACTACTAATGGCAGCAACCCATGTAGACATTCCCACAGGCTAGTAGGATCAGGGCAATCTCTCAATTAAGATTTTTTTTCAGGTGAATTGTTTAGGCTCACGCTGACAGTCAAAGCTAACTAGGATACCGCTCAACTAAGAACACTATAGCCAGCAAGGATACCCTGTGGAAATCAGTTGAGAGAATATATGTTGTTGAGAATGCCCCTATGAAAGGGAGGTGCCTGAATACCTTGGCTCATCATATAGTGGGGCACACGGGACTTGGTGGTCATGACACAGAGGCCTTACTGGATGCTGATGATCAAGATGATGAGGGAATTGAAAATAACATTGGTAGCAAAACTCTATAACAGACTATCTGCAAATTGGTCCGAGCCACAATCTTAGTTCTCATGAAATTAAGGGAAAATACAATAAATATTTTGGAATAAAGTCTGTTTTATTCTTAGTGTGTAAAATCAGAGCACAGAAGTAAAATAGAATACTCAGTAATACAAAGACCTTTGACACAACAACTGACTTTCATCATTGACTTCACTTTTTTAACAAAAACCATTGAATTAAACAGTGTGATATCTCCACCTTTCAGCTTCTATTATAAAGTATGGTCATATTTTGAAGGACTGATAAAAGAATAAGCAAAAAGTGTGCATCGAATGTCTTCATTGAACACTTTATTATAAGCAGTGGAGAAATGAAGGATAAGAAATATTGAAGAAAAAGGAGAGACCTTGACAGAGGTGCAAAGAAACCCTGAATTTATCATCAATCAATATGGATTAACCTGATTTATCTAGTACCTTAAGGGAGCTAGGGGGATGTTTCTGTAGGACACACACACACACACACACACACACCTATAATTATGAGACCTAATTAAGCAATCTCTGTTGACTATAACAAGTATCTCATATCCTATAGCCTTACTTGAATTTTACTTCAATTATTGTATCATTTTAAGAATATGGAAACTAGTAAAATACCATGACTCTCTCAGTGTTTGCAGCAGGGGAGAACCACACACCTTTGGGTCTCTCAGCGAGAGAAGGCAGTTAACTGCACTGTGGTGAGAACCACAGCTCTGGGAGAAAAGACTTGGCAGTCTGAGGAATGTATCTGCTGCTGCCTTGCAAGGAGTGAGCCTGGATCCACGGACTGCTCTCCCACAGCTACCGATGACGGAAACCTTTGAGAATACTGAGGACAAGGAACCTTTGTGGGTTCAGAATTGGTTCTCTAGCAAATAGTAGGAGGAACACTGATTGAATGCGGGACAAACAGAATATTCAATGCAGTTTTCCCCAAGATCATCACATAATTACAATGATCAACTAAAAAAAAAATTTTTTTTAAAGAAGTATCTCTGGGCTACCTAGGCAAACCAGCTATTTCTGAGGATCAAATCTGTAGGGGTTTGAATTATGTTTTAAGATGAAAAATATTTGAAAATAATTGCCTCACATTTGAATGCCTGCTTTTGCTTTTTATGATGGGTGATTATGGAAATATCACTAAGCCATGGTAGACATCAGTTTGGGTTTGAAAACATAGCCTAGCATTTGACTCTGCTCAGCGTTTTCCTTATTGGATGACCTTGGGCAACATACTGAACCTCAATGAGTTTCTGTTTACTCATCTGCAAAATAGATGTGATAATATCTCCTTCTTAGAATGGTTGCGTAGCTGCTACAAGAACGAAATGAAAGTTGCGTGTGAAGGCACCTGGTAGGCACTCAATACATTCTGATTGAATTTGAATCACAAATTCCAAATTAGTAGCTTCAAAATTCATGAGGTAAGGCCACAAGTTAAAATTAAGAGTGAATTTTTAAAAGGAGAAGAAAATCTGTGTTTAGCCTGTTAATGTCATCTACCACTCAATCAACAATTATGATAATATGATCAGCAGTCTGCTCTCTATTGATGGATCGTTCACTATGTTTTGATTACAAATGTGAAGTCTTATCAGGACTCATATCCTATTAAGAATTCAATGATTTTTTAAATTATCTGATAATCTGCTTTGAATGACAGAGAGACAGAGAGAGAAAGAGAGAGAGAGAAAGAGAGAAAGAGAGAGAGAGAAGAAGAAGGAGAAGAAGAAGGAGGAGGAGGAGGAGGAGAAGAAGAAGAAGAAGAAGAAGTTGTTTGCTGTGGGCTATTGGTTATACGGGTTACACTAAGAATTTGAACTTCACCTTTTTAATCTGAAGGATGAGAGTGACTGGCAAACAGCAGCTCCAAGGCAGCCTGAGGTACACCTTTTTTTGCAGCACCTCACAAATAGGTTGCCATGGTAATGTTGACAATCACAAACTCTTAATAGCAACAGCTGACAGTGTAGGAGAAAAATAAATATCGCAGGTAGAGTTTGCATCCAGAAACACTTTAATTCCTACATCAGTAGCCCCATTTCCTTTTTAGTCACAGGCTCAGACTAGATTATTATAAACATTTATCAATTATAGCAATCTTTGTTTCTATTAATTATCCTTTTATTGGCACACATTTCAAGAACAAGCCAGCTGTACATTCCTAATCGGCAGGTGTATTTTAAACATAAAAACTACCCTGCTGGGTCAGAGCCACATTCTTTGATTTTTGCCAATGACAGGAACCTTTAGAATTGTATCAGTTCCCTGTCTAAAGAAATTTTAAGATGGCTAAAGATTTGCTCTTGATAGGATTTTAAAAAACAAAACAAAACAAAAACAAAATCCAAAAGCTAAGGCAGCAGGGCTTACCTGAGTGCCTAACACTGTTAGAATCAGAGCATTTCCTCCTTGACCCAAATCTACACAGAGTGTTGTGACTTTATGACTACAGACACGATGAGAGCAGATTCTTCCTGAGTGTTGTATGGTACCAGCTCCCTTACATGGGGAGAAGTGCTCATCACACAGTAGATACAGTAAAGCTTGGTGTTTTGGTGAGTGTGGGTCAGCAAAAGATTTTATAGAAAACCAGGGAGGACAGGGAGTAGGGTTTTTGGTAGAGTGTTTGCCTAGTGTTGTGGGAGGTCTTAAGTTCAATTTTAATGGAAGGAAGGAAGGAAGGAAGGAAGGAAGGAAGGAAGGAAGGAAGGAAGGAAGGAAGGAAGGGAAGAAGGGAAGAACCAGGGAGTAAATACTTTAATCTTCAGGTTGTAAAGTTTCTGACACAAGTAGCCCACTCTGCTGTTGAATGAAAGCAGAATTTGGTGTGGAAATGGAAGGGCATGGCTGAGTCCAATAAAACTTTATTTACAAAGACAGGCAAATACTAGAGTTTGCTCATGGACAATGTTTTACTAACCCTTCATGTCAGCCTTAGTTCGGAGCATGAACTCTTTAGCTGGAACACTCACATCTCTTTCTTGGCACTGTAGCTCATTACCTGTGACACAGGTTCTAGGAACAAGGAGGGAGTTGATAATGATTGGGATTTCATGGGTGAATACACACACACACACACACACACACACAGATGTTCCTATAATTCACACACTTATAGGCTATCTGACCTTCATAGCATCCTTCTGTCTGTCTCACTTATCCTGTAAAAAGCTGGGATGAGTACAGTAGGTTATCACAGCACTTCCCTAGTGTGTCTCTTGCTTTCTCAATCTGCTCTCTACATAGTGATCTTAAGATGTACATCAGCTCTTACCACTTCCTTGCACCCCATGGAGGTAACATTAAATCCAAGCTCCCATGCCTCACATGGTGTCCTATTTTCAGTGTCTCCCTAGTCCCTCTCCTCTTCCATGCCTCTGCTTCTGTTCCCATCACACTCATGGAGCAGCTGAGATTTCTTCCTAGTGTTTCAGCATTTCTCCCTCAGCCCTCCCGGGCCTGTTCTCAGCTGCACTGCCTTGAACTGAGCCTCTCCCAGAGTCTTGCCCTGCTGGCTTCTCAGTCTGAAATTCCTGTGCCTAACCTGGCACCTAATATATGCAAGTCGTGCTAGTAAGGTAAAGGCCTCCAGGCAGGATGTGCTAGGTTATTGGTAGGTCCTGGTGCAAATAGAAATTCAGGTTTTCTTGTGCAAAAAAATTATGCACAATTTTTAAGAGAACAGCAGTAGACCATTAATAGATCAAGAGCCTTTTTAAGGTTACATAGCCCTACCTCCAGGCACTTCATGACATCTCTCTAGACTCAGATTTCTCCTGTATAATACACTAGAGTCCGATCCCCTTCATGGCATACGTATGGTCCATATAGGAGTTCCCATGAACCAGAACGTTGCAGCAACACCCTGGCCACAGACCGCACACTGCACACAGCATTACTGCAAATCCAGCTTCCCCTATGTAAGACAAAGTGTCTGGAACACCAATTTTCTAGCTCTCTTTCTCTCTGAATAACCTTCCTAGTAACTCTCCCAAGTGACTAACCCAACAGTATCAAATAGGACCGGAATGTGGAATGTGGGTGTTGCTTGCAAATTATTTTGACATATTCAAGGTATGGACCGACAGCATATTTGGCTTGCTGAAAGGAATGTGTCAAACAGAGTTAGCTGTTATGAAAACTGGCTTGACAATAGCTAAATCATGTCACCCTTCTGAGCCTACCACTGACACCAGAATGATAAATAATACCTGCCACCCACCCTTCTGACAAGAGCGAGGCAAGCTTGAATTGGATTAGGAAGAAGGCAGTTGAAAACTTTGATTTTTCTTAGAGAGAGGGGATCTGTAGGCACTGCTTGCCAGAATCCACGCATATTGTCAGTCACCCTGTTTACTTAGTCTGTGTGGCTCTGGTTACTGCATGCATTGTGTGACAAATCAATTGCACCTTGAATGGAATCTCTTCACAGATGCTCACATTTTGATTTATTTTTGTGGTACAGCCAGCAATTCAAGTTAGCTTAGAAAGGCAAGGAGGAAGAGNTTTTTTTTTTTTTAAAGAATAATGACTTTTCCTAAAGTAGACTATTAAGATCTCTGCTTCTTTTCAGGCTGGCCAATGGGCAGCACCTGCCCTCTTCTGGGATGGCAAAAGAAAGAAATTTTATGACATTTTTTTCCCCCAAGCTTCTCTTGAAGGTGTTGCCTTGGGTTGTCTATGAATTTGTCCAAACCAGCTCTGATCAATGTATGAGACCAGGTTTACACAACACAGTGTAGACCCAGGGATGATGACAGATCCCAGGTCCCTATGCTTTTATAAATAGCATTTTTTGTAAATAAGCCCTTCTAACGGTTTAATCTTGAGCATGCTATTTGTTCTCTGTTGGGATCCTAGTATATACATAAATAATAATCACAGTAGCTACATCCTGTGGATGGTGTCTGGGTCAAATGGGTTTACATGCCTATAAAAATGCTTAGGATAGAACAGAGACTTAGGTCACATAATTGCCTAAGGTTACACTGTACTGCCAATCATCTGAGAAGCATGAATTATGCCCCTATCTGTTCAAGGTTCAATTAGAAAGCTCTAGGACTCTGGGCTCAGCCAGTTAGAACATTCTTTGATTCCTCTCTCTGTATCATGATGTCACCCAAGCCAGTTACTGTGACTTACAGTTGGTCTGGAGGGAAGAACATTTTCTCCATGACTTTCCAGATCACCAGCTATGTGGTCCTGATGCTTGTAGACCCAGTTTTGATGGTTTAATTATTGTTCTAAAATTCTCTGCACTTAGTACTACTCCTCATTGCCCATCACTACGGGAGGCTCTACCTGCCTATCTTGGTAGGGTACTGTGTAGGTACTTGACATGGTACCTACATGTGGTTTCCCTGGGAAACCAGCATAGGAGTGACACTAAAAGGTCCAAGCCTGGGAAATAGCATAAGCCAAACTTGAACCTTGTTCAGACCATGTCCAAAACCCTTACTACCTCAATGATGGCAACAAATCACTTTCTTACTTGTTGGATTTTCCGTCTCTCAAAAAAAACAAAAACAAAAACAAAAAACAAAAAAACTCCCCAAAACCCCCAAACAACAACAACAACAACAACAACAACAACAACAACAACAACACCCCAACCCAAAGTTTCATTTCTGATATGTGTGGATGGCATTTGCATTTGAAGCCAATTCTTTCTGTCTCTAAAGATTGACATTTTCATCTGCTCATTTTCCTCATTATTTGACTTTTATAGATCAAACCACACCTCATTTTCCTTCAGATGAGGTTTTTTTTTTTTTTTTTTTTTTCCCCTATGATGTTCTTTGCAATGCTGGTTTCATGAAGGAAGCCAAGCCTGTGCTAGGATCTCACATGGTCCTGACTTTGTGCAAGTTACCCATAACCCTCTGCTTCCCCTCTGTGCAGTAGGAGACTGGACACAACAAGTCATTTCTACTTCTAACGTTTTGTGGGCACTCCCACATAATGACAGAACCAGTCTCTGAACTAGAACGGTCACTTTAGTCAGAGGCTACTCTAAGTTTGTGCCAATTAATAAAATTAATGGAGGAAACTTATTTGTTAATGTGGAGATATGGGTCATTTTGTCTACTCCACATTACTTTCCTTTAGTTCAAGTTTCCTGAAATAGCTTTGCTCCACATTTTAGTGATTTAGCTCATACTCTCTAATCATGTTTCTGAAATCTCTTAAATCTGAACAGTTTATCTCTATGGAAGTAAAGTATAGGCAACTTGAAGACAGGGTTGACTCTAAGGGTTCTGATATTTTATCTCAGCTTGTCCCCTGAAGAGTTCCTGGGTGCTTTCTTTCTTTCCAAAGTACACTCCCTTTCTTTTTCACCATTATCTTTCCTCATGTTCCCACCTCTTTGAATACACATTTGTTCAGTTAACCAAAGTAGACAACAAGAAATCTTGGCTCCTGCTCACTAAGTCTTAGGGACCATCTCGTCCACAGTTCTCAGTTCTTGGGTTGGTCATCTAAGCTGCTGTAATAAATGGGCACAAGGTGAGAGGCTATAAGGCAGCAAAAATTAATTTTTTTATATGTCAAGTGTTTAGAAGTTCAAAATCAAGATGTTAGTGAGGTTGGTTCCTTCTGGAAGTTCCTGCATGACAGCAGTACTTGGTGGCTGCCTGTTCTTGATGCTCCTTTCCAGTGGGTACATCACTCCAGTCTTTGATCCCATTTCCACAGGTCCTTCACTGTGTTTCTTTGCATTCTCTCACATTTCTTGAGAATGTTTCATTACATTTTGATCCCATCCAGAGCTGGCATTTGGTTCCTTATCTTAATTCCATCCTCAAAGACTTTATAACATTATATTTTGAGGTTGTTGGTCAACACTAATTTTTTGTGGGGGATACAATTAAATCTACTACAAAGCCTTTCTCCCCATGATCACACTCTGATTTCCAACCCTTCCGACAACAGACTCCTCTGTCCCCCAACAGTAATTTTTTTTGTCTCCAGCTTTGTCTTTCTAATCTTTGCTTAGACTTTTGTGATTTGTACTCAGTTTATTGTTACCTTGTTAAACTAGACCCATGCCTTCCCCATGACAAGGGATGATCTTCAAGATATAGTTGAGCTAAAATAGATTCTTGACATGTTGGAAGAAAGAGCTCCTGGCTGACTATACTATTCCCTTCTTTCTGACTACAGAGTCCTTATGGGTAAGGACAGTGATGGCCCAGCTACAACTCTACTTACCAGAATTTGCAGCAGCTTTGGCTTTTGTAAGAGACACATGGCATAGTTTTGGCCAAATAAAAATAAATGGACTTCTCAGAGAGGTAAGCAGATCTGCCTGGTACTTTTACTGTGTCCTTTCCTTTCCTTCCCTTCCCTTTCCCCTTCCCTCTTCCCCTTTCATCCTTCCCCCTTTCCCCTTCCTTCCCCTTCCTTCCCCTTCCTCCTTCCCCCTTTCTTTCCTTCCCCTTCTCCCTTCCTTTCCTTCCACTTCCTTTCCCCTTTCCCCTTTCCTCTTCTCTTCTCTTCTCTTCTCTTCTCTTCTCTTCTCTTCTCTTCTCTTCTCTTCTCTTCGCTGGGTATAGAGACAAGATGCTGAAGGTATGTCATCATGTTGTGACTACAAGGGTCAAGCCCATATTCAGAGAGGCTCTATAGAGCAGTGAGAACCCCCTAAATCCTTCCTGGGTTGTGATCTCTACACTGGCCCTAAGCAGCAAACCTTAGACACCATTGTTTGAGAAGGGGAAAAAAAAAGGATCTGTCACATTCACATTCAAAGGTAGCTCCATTCTGAACTAGGGACACATATCTATGTCTAACATGATCCTTAACTTTCCTACCTCTGTGTACTAAACTCTGGTTCTACCAAAGTGTTTTGTGCCTTACAAAAGCTGCATTCTGTTTTTCTACCTCTGTGCACAATGTTTCCCCAGATTGGCCTGGAGCTCACAGATATCTGCCTACCTCTGTTCCCTAGCACTTGGATAAAAGGCTTGCATTGCCACACCAAGTTGGGTTTAGAATTTTTATTCAATTGTATGCATCACAAGTATAGGACTTTGATATTTATACCATAGGACTCTTATTTCAGAGTCCCTTTCTCCAAGTCCTTCCTTTTGTGCAGCAGTGCCTTGGACAATGTCCATTGAGCATATGGTAGATCTTGGATACATGTAATGAAGACAGAAAGAGCACATTGAGACACACTGCCAGCACTTAGTGAATGGAGCATAGCTCTAACTTAGAGAAGAGTATAAATCAAGATTGTAGGTTTTCCAAGGAAAGAGCTGAGAGTGGAATTAACAGTGGGTGGGATACTAGAGTCTGTTATTCGAGAAAGCTGAGCTGGGCCTCAGCAGCAGGACACATATGACACAAGGATCAAAGATGGGGAAGCATGGAGCAGAGCTCAGCCGTGACAGAAGGAAGGAAAGAGGGATAAACCTGGAAATGTGAGGTGTTTCACCTCAGGGGAAACTTTGAATGACAAGCCTTCTGGTGCTCTATCAGTCTTATTATCTAGATCATAGGTTACTCCAGATGACCTACAATAGCTTGACTTAGCAAAATTCCCACTTGTGATTTTTCAGCTCTGTGATGGTGAGAAGTAATATTCATTCAACAGGATCGATACTTGCCAATTTGAATTTTAATCTTGCCCTTGGTACAATCCCCTCTCACGGGTCCTATATTGTGAATATACAACAAAGATAGCACCTAGACTCCACATAGCCACAGGTGTTCATAATTGACACTTTTCAGCATATCATGGGGCTGAGCCATGGTGCTAAGCAGGTTAGTCATAGTATAAGTATTTGTGAGTTAAGATCTTTTCAGCTTAGAGTAGGTTGGTTGGGACATAACAGCATTCCTGGAAGGTCTTGAGTTATTCCTCTCTATTACCTGCTCTCTACTTTCCCTTTAATAGCAGAACATTTTATTGTAGTCAGGCACTTCACAGCCTCTTTTGCAGCCGGGTGTGCTGTGTGAATAAGTCCTGGTCGTTGACACAAAAATCAAAAGGTCACATGGACTTTAAAAAAGATCAGTGTGTCCTTCTCTGCCTTTTCCTTTATCCACTGAGAAAGTAAGAACTTAAGCTCAGAAATCAAATATCTATGTTAGATTATGAAAGTGGCACTACCTGCCATGCATGGCTTTGACTAAAGATGCCAAGAACCTAGTTTCATATGGCCAGAGCAGTTTTCAAGTGACTTTCTACACAACAGCGAAAGGCATCCCTTTCCTTTAAGACATTGTTACTTGTGATTTCTTTTCTTACAGTTGAATCTTGCTTACTTCATATGTCACCCGAGTGCAGTGCTAAGAGAGCTGGGAGGAAAATATGAATTGTCCATAGGGCTAACTGTTAGTCCTGGGCATGTGCCCCATGCTGTTTCTCTCTCCTTTTCAAAACTATAACTACTGGAGTGAGACCTACTGTTCCTAGTCACGCTCACTTCTTTGCTACCCTTTCATAAAGTCTTTTTTCTGTTTTAAGAATTTGTTATAGCCCATTGCTATGAGGAGATAAACCAGGAATTTACATGGAGACAATACCCATGGATGCTGTTAGGGCTGTGATGAGTTATTTATTGATGCATAACAATTTTTCCCCCCAAGTCTGGCAGCTTAATGCAATGAACATTTACTGTGCCCCAGTTTCTGTGTGTGAGGAACACAGAAATGAGCTCCTTGGGGGGCTTCTGGCTGGGGTGCTATATTGTAAGGTTGAGTCATCATCCTGTCTATAGTTGAGGCTGCTGTCATCTCCATGCTCATATGGTGGGCTGGAGTATCATTTCCAGGCTCAATGATGTGGCTGTTGACAAGCCTCTGAGAATCTGTTAAGTTTCCTTGGGTGGTTGCTGCAAGCTTTCGTTGTGACACCATATGGACTGCTCCATAGGCTGCCTGAGTGTCCACATGATGTGACAATAGTGAACTGAAAGGGGGAGGGGAAGAAACCAATTCAGAAGCTACAGTTTAGTTATTATCTAATTTTGGAAATGGCATTTTATCACTTATGCCATATGCTATCTGCTTCAAGCTGCCAGTAAATCTGGCTCACACTCAAAGGGTGGATATTCCACAAGACATGAGTATCAGGAGGGGGGATCATTGGGGTACCTTGGAAGTGGCCCATTATTTGAGTACCTGTTAAATGCTTTAATTCCTGGAGATAGCATCTCTTTTTATATTCTGATATATATGTATATATAACTCAGATAATATACCTGCTATATGGTGTATTAGTTGCTTTTATGTTGCTATGAGAAAACACCATGATAAAGACAACATATAGAATAGTTTATTTGGGCCTATAGTTCTGGGGGAATAAGAGTCCATCCCCATCAGAGTAGGCAGGCATGCAGCTGGAGCAGGAAGCTGAGAATTTACATCTTGGATCACATCCATAAAAGTTTGAAGTAGAGGGATAGTCAACAAAATGGTGTATCTTTAAATCCTTCATGCCTTCTTCCACCAAGGCCATACCTCTTAAAAGTCCCCAAATAACACCACCAACTAGAGACCAAATACATGAGTCTACAGGGGACATTCTCCTTCAAACAACCACAGATGGGTTATTTTCTGAGTTGGTGGCCCAGCAGTATATTAATTTAAGTATCAATGTTTACTGAGCATCTACTTGATGCCAATCATATACAATGGACTGGATATAGAACAATAAATAAAATAGGTTTAGTAGGAGTCCTGGGCCCGGACAGTAGGTGATAGTTTACTTCACTGACAGCCCCTTCTCCAATATAAGCAATAGGAGATTGTCACATGTTTTTACTTTGTTCCTTCAGTCTTGGTCATCTGTCTCTCTAGATAATCACTAAGGAGTCACCTGAACCGAAGGGATGGAGCAAGAGCCTTCCTAAGACATCTTATGAGGAAAGTAATGGGAAAGGGTTTGAAGGGAAAGATTTTTCTAGAACATGCTTGGTTTTGAGTACTAGCTCCATGTGCTTCGAGTTACATGTAATTATGCACCCTGCTTATCCCAAAACAATTTTGCCTATCAGTGAGTGAAAATAAACCTAGTGTATGATCTCAGTTTTGTAAGAGTTAAATGACAAAATGGATGTGAAATACACAATGCAGAATGTGGCACACAGAACATCAAAGATGATACTGATTCAGAAACACGACTTCGTGGTGACTTTCAATGATGTCACATGTTCAGATGTAGAAATAACATTGGAAAGGAATTTTTGCACAGATAATACACTCCATCAAATTATTTATATGCTACTTCAAGTCCTTCTGTGAAAGAAAGTAAGGCTCGGTATAAATAAATTAACTAATGAAGAAAAGGGATCTGCATTTGGACTTCGTGCAACAGTAATCCTTTTTGCAATTGAGACATAATCTTTAGGTAAACAGAGAATATAGAATACGTTCAGACTAATAACGTTCAGTCAAAATGGTCAAATATTTAGCATACCTGATGTTAAGTGCTAGCCAGCCCTTGGCACCCTGTAGAACATGCTCTTTCCTGGTAGCAAGCTGTCTGACTTCTAAATGTGCACCTACCCTTTCCAGTACTTCATGTTTAAATATACTTGGGAATTTTCACACAAGTGTACATACTGAGAACGATGAACTGCAGTTTTAAAAACATGTTGTAAAAATGCCAATTTCCAGATGGATTTGTTTTGCTACCAAGTTAGTTAACACTCGATTCATGAAATAGCTGGTGCAAAGGAGATGTGGAGTGGGTACTTATACCCAAAATGGTGAAGCCTGCCAAGGAATGGATGGCCAAAAAGAACTGAGAAAATGAAGTAAGTACTCAAATGATCTTCTCAAGATATCTCATCAGAGAGATGAGAGGAAGGAAAGCAAGAATTCAGAGCATACAAGCTGGAGGCTGACTCTTAATGCTTTCAGCCCTAAGGGTGCAGAAGGAGCCATAATTTGTGTCTCGATGAGACTGCTTGCTTTGTTATTCAATGGCTAAACGTGGGCAGGAGAACAAAGGCTTACATCTATTACAGTTCCTTGTTTTTCTTTTTTTTTTTTTGTTTTTTGTTTTTTAAATCTCTCACAAAAGGCACAACCCAAGACCATCAAAAGGAGTTGAGAGGAAATGTTTCCCGTATGTAAATATGCTCTAGTTCAATCTGGAAAATGTACAGATGCTGTCTTGCCATTACTTACAAGCTGGCTTTCTGTATGAGGTGGTCAAGATGGAACATTGAGATATAGAATGGATGGAGTGTCATAGCTAGTCTCAGCTGCTAGACTTTGTGTCAATGTCATCTCTGAAGGCCACTGGGCAGTGTTGTGGATGGCCATTCTGCACTTTGCTTTACCTCCTCAGAAGCAATGCCTGCAGGGAGCTCAACAAGACTGAGACAGGGAAAACCAAAACAAACATCCCTGTTTTCCTAAGTTTTCAGTGGTTGTATAAGGTACTTTTCTCACTGCTATGATCAGTTATCCCAGATAAAGCATCTTTATGAAGGAAGGGTTTATTTGGGCTCATTGTTAATAGATCATGCATGAAAAGTGGGGTGGCTGGTCAAATTGAGACCACACTCAGGAAGCAGACAATAAAACACTTAATTACTTCTCATTTTTGTTCAGTCAGGGATCTAAGCCTGGAAAGGGTGCTGCCTGTATTTGGGTGGGCCTTACCATCTCATTTAACCCAGTCTAGTATCTCCCTCAAAGACTTGAGTTGTTTCCTAGATGATTCTAAATCCTGTCAAGTTGACAATATTAACCATCATACTGGGGTGTTGGGGTACGCCATCTGCGCCATACCCAAGAACCGAGTTCCCTGGAAGGCGAACCAGGACTGAAAGAAAGACTAGATGGGAGAGAAAAATGGACGCCAAGACAAAGTCCTTCTGCTCAAGGCATCTCTCTTTACTCAAGAATCTTTTTGGGTTATAAGAGGGTAGGCCCCGCCCCCAGCCAAGTCTGCGCAGGAGCCTGGATTCAGTCAGTGGACACCTGGATGCAGTCCTGGGCACTGTGGAGTATCTCAGGGCTGTCTCAGCAGGAAACAGGTTCTGGGTGAGGCAAGGCAGACAGGTAGTAGGGTCCCAGAGAAGTGCAGAGGCATTTAGCACAACAAAGGAAGCTAGCCTAGCGCAAAGCTAAGCCATAGATGGCCTGCCTTCAGAGGTGGACAGGTCTGCTGGGGGAGGGGACTAGACTGGGGAAGATAGATAATAAAAATAAATGTATGAACTGTGTTAACAGTTCTTTAGGATCAATGCTAAAAGGCAAGATTAATTGTTGCTATCCATTTAATTTGATGAAATGAATATTCATAGTGTCTGTACTTATCTGCCTCCCATTGGCAAATGAAAAATCGTTATACCAATAATCCCAACAACTCTTGACATATCTAGCTTTGTGATTTTTATGGGTGTATAGACTTAATACAGTGCTTTTCTAATTAATGATGATTTTACATTTTTTATTACCTCTCTCTCTCTCTCTCTCTCTCTCTGTGCAGGCTCTCTCTCTCTCTTTCTCTTTATCTCTCTCTCTCTCTCTCTCTCTCACACACACACACACACACACAGACATAGCCCTAATTAATAGTGATTTTGAGCCTATCTTAACAACTTAAGAATATTTCCCATATTACAACTTACCTATTCATATCCTTCATTCATTTTTCCATGGAGACTGACATCAAGTTGTTAGCATTATTATTACTATTTGAAATAGGGTCTCACTATGTAGCTCTGGCTGCCCTGGAACTTACTTTACAGACCACCCTGGCTTTGTCCTCACAAAGATCTGCCTTACTCTTCCCACTGAGTTCTGGGGCTAAAGGCATGCCCCATTACATCGGGATAAAAACTGTTATTATTTTGGCTGGTGAGATGGCTCAGCGGTTAAGAGCACTGACTGCTCTTCCAAAGGTCCTGAGTTCAAATCCCAGCAACCACATGTGGCTCACAACCATCTGTAACAAAAATCTGATGCCCTCTTCTGGAGTGTCTGAAGATAGCTACACATATAATAAATAAATAAATAAATAAATAAATAAATAAATAAATAAATCTTTAAAAAAAACTGTTATTATTGATTGGAAGGAACTCTTCTATTCTATATATTACCAACATGCTATATATCAGTCAAATGTGACTTTTCAACACTCGAAGTGTTGCTAGTGTAAATGGAGACATGTCATGAACATAAAACATGCATATAAACTCATAGATTTAAGATTTGAAAGATATAAAAGACCTGAACAATGTGTTTTATAAGAAGCATATTGAAAAGATTGACCAAAAATAATACATTTTTAAAATGAACAATCCACTTCCCTTCTTTTCACAGTGCATCTATAAGTGTGTATCCCATCCCATTCATACTGTGTGCATGGATCTCTGTCGGGTAGACACTGCAAGCGTCTCCTGAGATGTCAGCCCCATTCACTCTGTTTATGGTGACTTGTAATTGGATCCACCCACTTGATCTGAGTGGTGCTTTTGAAGTTTTGCTGAGTTCTTTATGCTTAGATCACAGTGATGTTTTCCCATACTCTCCCTATTAGTTGGGTTGCATT
This sequence comes from Mus minutoides, assembly GCA_902729485.2. NCBI lineage: Eukaryota > Metazoa > Chordata > Mammalia > Rodentia > Muridae > Mus > Mus minutoides. Next base: position 775,104 of record LR749965.1, read on the forward strand.
AGCTTTTGCATTCTTTATACATGGTGAATCACACCAGGATTCAGTTGTTTTTCTTTTTTTGTTTTTGTGCCAGTGGTTGAACGCAGACTCTCCCACATGCTAAACACATGCTCTCCCACTGAACCCTCCACATCCCAGGATTCATTTGTATTCATTTCTGAATTCAGCCTTCCTCTTCATGTGATGAACCAGTTTTCCCAACACTATCTGCTGAGTTTTTATCTTCATCTCATCTCATTGATTTGTGCTGTTGCTTTGGTGGTATGTTATTTGGTGTTAAGTTCCCCTACATAAAATTAAATTTAATTAGCCAACAGGATTGAACATTTGGGAGCTATCACAGACAGCTTGGATTTCTGGTATAGAAAAACCATCGGCTCTCACAGTGTGGGGTCAGCAAAGGCTGCTTCTTCAGAGGGCCAGGAGTTCATCTTTACCCAAATGTCTTCAGCAGTCTCCAGGGTCTTTGAATACTGAAGTTAGGGGTCAGTAGCTATTTTTTTTATGGCACAAATTTTGTGATTTTCTCATAGTAGAGTTTAGAGGAAACAGACTGATGTCTCAACAGCCTCAAAAGGGAGACTGGAGGATTTGGCCTCTTTTATTTACTTTCCTAGTTCCATATACACATCATATTTATGTACTTTTAAAGATTCATTCTCGTTCTGACTCATGAGTATATGGCACTCAGGTGCAAGTGCCTACAGAAGCCAGAAGAGGGTGTCAAATCTACTAGAACTGGAGTTACAGACTAGTTGAGAGCTACCCGATCTTCTGGTAGATGCTGGAAACAGAACTTGGGTTCTCTGGAAGGATAGCAAATGTTCTTAACAAGTAGAGCCCTCTCTCCAGCCTTGGGGATGATGTTTTTAATGCTACATAGAATACTTTTGGGCATGATTTTCATGTCATTTTTTTTACATTATATTTTATGCAGAATTCCATATCAAAATGTACTGGTAGAAGTGGACAAAGCTCACAGTGCGGTTGGTGTATGAACTGTACAAGTGAACAGTGCTTTGTGTTTAGAAGGTCTCATGATCAATTTGAATGGCTGCTGTCATCATCTGATGTCCTTAAAAACACTGCATCTGACCTGCTCTATCAGGACATTAGAGTGGTAGAGCTTTGTATAAGCACAGGCAGTAGGCACAGTATTAGATTTGTCTGTTCCTTGCTGTCTCCCTCCCTCCCTCCCTCCCTCCCTCCCTCCCTCCCTCCCTCCCTCCCCTTCCATTCCCTTCCTTCTTCCCCTCCCTTCCTTCCTTTCTTCTCCCCACTCTCTCTCTCTTTCTTCTTTGCATATAGATTTAAGTGATACCACAGAAGGATGGATGGGAGTTATGGAGACTTGGAACTATCATGTCTAAAGGTGTTACAGATGCACCGAGTCAGCAAGGGCTGAGAAGGTATAAGGCTCACATACACCAGACTGTTTCCATCCCTGGGAAGGCAATGGGAGTCTATGAACCACAAGTGATCCAGGGAGTCTGTTACATCTTTCTCTATTTCTGTTCTTCATCTGTGCCAGCCAGCCTCTTACTACTGGAATCTGGAGTATAAGTGTAGGTGTGGTGTGTGGAGGAGGGAGAAAAGAAGGATAGAGGAAGGATAAACCAACTTTTAACTCTGGGCATTGAAGTCCTTCTAAACTCAAGTGGAAACCAACATATGTACATCAATAGATAAGGGACAACTAAGGTGGTTTTGAGCAAGATTTCTATTGTTGTAAGAACAAAATGCATGCATGAGCTACAAAATTGAATAATTTCAGAGATTTTTAATATAAATTAAATGCTCTTTTGTTTATACTGGCCTGTGTTGTTCAATATCAAGATAAATGGTACAATAAATGCTAATAATTAAAGTTTAAAATTTGTCTTTACCACAAATGACATTAAAAGGCAAATTAAAAACACCGAGACAAATCAGAACAGAAATCCCAGAAGAAAAGGAAAAAGCTTTGTGTTTTCATACTGCCCCGGGGACGGGGGCGAATTACTGAGTGGAGAGGCAGGAGGTCACAGGCAAGGGTGACTCCCAGATGTGGCAGGATTACAGCTTAGGTTCCAGTCTGACAAGGGTGGCAGGTTAGAGTTACAAGGGACAGGAAAGATGGGGAATGACAGAGGGACTTAAAGGGAGAAGTAGCAGGAGGTGGCTGGCAGTTCACTGAGGTCTGATTAAGAAGTTTCCAAGCGAGGCATCAACTCCAACTCCCCATCTCCAGCAGCTGGAGTCAGACCCTGTGCCCCACCCCCTTACCATTATTTTTTTTAAATCTGATTTTAGGTTTAAAAAAAGTTGTTCAAACAAAGGCTGGTTCTTGAATTTACCAATTTACAAATGTCTCCACTCCAGGTCAATTTTTATGCCTCCTTGACTTTTGTCTTGGTCTCTTTATATTTCTTGTTCCTATTCTGTTACAACAAAGAGCTTCACAGTTTTATTTTATACCGGATGCTGAAACTTACATAGCTACCTGTGAAATAGGGTAGGGGAAGGTAGAAAAGTTCCAAATTTCCCCTGTAAGTCAGTTTCTATCAAGTGTCCAGAGGTATAGATAAGAGTTCTAAGCCTCTTATGAAGTACTCAACACACTGCTTGGAATACCTCCTGCTGATGCCTCTCTCTCTCTCTCTCTCTCTCTCTCTCTCTCTCTCTCTCTCTCTCCTCCCTCCTTTCCTCCCTCTCTTCTTCTTTCCTTCCTTTCCTTTTAACAAGAAGAACCGTGATTTCCACAGGGCAGAGTTGTGGGCTACCATGTACAGGTTGCAGGGGCTGGAGAGGTAGTTGAGTGGTTTAGANACACTGGACCACTCAACAGACAGCATACACCAGCTGATATGAGGCCCCCAACACACATACAGTAGAGGACTTCCAGGTCTGTGTTCATTCAGAGATGGTGCACCTAACCCTCAAGAGACTGGAGGCCCCAGGGAGTTTAGAGGTCAGGTGGGGTGGGGGTGGGGGCATCCATGTGTAGATGGGGTGGGGTGGGGAGGAGGTGTAGGATGTGGAGCAGTAGGAGGGTGGCTGGGAGAGCGGGGAATGGAATATGGAGTGTAAAAAGTAATTTTTTTTTAAAAAAAAAGGAAAAAGTAAAGAGTTCATCCTGAAGGGTAGACAAGTCAGAGTTTGTAGATTGCTTATTTGTGGAGCTCCCTAGTTCATTGTGTGGAGGTGATTAAGAAGGTAGAAATTGAACCTGTGGATAAGAAGGGACTAGATAGCAAGTCCTGAGAGGTCACACTAACCGCCTACACCTGACTGCAGAAAGCTTCCTGGGCCAGTGTTCTGCTCTGTGGGCTATCCGTGGCTTCCCACAATCTATCCCAAGTCTTTTTATTTTTGGAGTTAAAAAAAAAAAAGAAATCTGAGCTGGGCGTGGTGGCGCACGCCTTTAATCCCAGCACTTGGGAGGCAGAAGCAGGTGGATTTCTGAGTTCAAGGCCAGCCTGGTCTACAAAGTGAGTTCCAGGACAGCCAAGGCTGTACAGAGAAACCCTGTCTCGAAAAACAAAAAAAACAAAAACAAAAAAAATCTGGCTGCATCTTAAATTGGTTCACTCGATCTATTTCAGCAGCCTGCAGGCCCCAGACTGTTCCTAGCTATGCATCTGTGTCTGTGCTGGAAGTCAAGGGGGGCTGTGTCTGCGCAACTGAGGATGTAATCTGCCCTCGAGTCATTCTTTAAAGCAGTTCCCCACGTTGAATTGTTTAGTGTGAAATAGGATTGTTTGCATTCCATTTACTCTTTCCTGTCTTAATTACAGTGACCTCCAGCTCTGATCTGGCAACCGTTGCCTCCTACTGTGTCTTTCCAGGAACTCTCTTGTAATAAGGTTAACCTTAAATACAGCATTTCCTCAAGGATGACATAAAATTCACTTGCTTTAGAGAAAAATTAATCCAAGTCCTTAGCGAACGATGCCAGACAGAATTCTAGGAATATGAGAGTCATGTCATTTCAGATGCCTTTCCCTCTGACACTGCAAACACTTCAGTAACTCAGAGGCCGGAGAAGCCAGGGCTGTTCCCAGGGACTGTCAGGGCAGTGATCACTCCATGAGGGATGCCATGGAGATTGTTACTGCTCACTTGATAGCTCCTCAACTTACCTGTTGGGAGGGTAGAAGATTATCTTAACTCCTTGATGGGAAAAGACTCACCTTAATTGTGGGTTTGGAAGCCTTCCCTGGGCAGGGGACACTGACCGGGTAAGAGAGAGAAAGCACATTGAGTGTTAGTGTGCAAGCGTCCGTTGCTCTCTGGTTCTGACTGCAGATGCAGTGTGACCAGCTGCTTCAATTCCTGCTGCCTTGACTCCTCTGCCTTGAAAGACTGCCCCCTGAACTGTGAGCTAAACAAACCATTCTTCTTTAAGTTGCCTGTATCAAGGTGTTATGGTAACAGAAGAGTAATTAAGACAGATGACGATGTTATTCTGAAGATTCTCTTGAGGCTAAAAATTAGTGTGTGACCATATTTTTTTCTGTACACTTCCTATAAAGGGGCAGTTTAACACATAATGCTGTGTCAGATATGTGTGGGGACCATATTCAACAAGCTGCTGAAATTCGGGCTTCTGGATTCAGCTTCTTCTACACATTCACCAGTGGTCAGATCGCAAGGACTCTCTTACTCCTCATGAGTCACTAAGAATCAGGCAGGTTACCTTCTCCATTGGAAGTCAGTATCTACCACCTGCACCTCACTTTTGAACGTCTTATTTCATATTTTTTGGATGGAGCTCCTGATTTAAGATGCTCATGTCTCTTATAACTTGGAATCTCCCTTATTAGCCTGAAAACCTTTCTTCCCATATGCCAAACAACAGCATCTTGGACAAGGTGATGTTAGTGGAGATTTGTTCATTCTTCAGTCTTGTGGGGTAGTCATTGCCATATTGCGTAGTACCTCCCTCCTCCCTCCTCCCTCCTCCCTCCTCCCTCCTCCCGCTGCTTGGAATGCTTGTTTTTCTATTTCCTTAAAGCTGCTTCTTTCCTGTGCTTTTGGACATTGCCTTAAGTGTCACTCCTTTGAGTGGGATTTCTGAATCTAGAACCACACAGAAGATAGTCAGTCAGTACCAACACTGCATTGACAATAGGTGAGACAGCACAGTAGAGGGCTGCTTAAGGCAAAACTAACTCGTTCTGATCAAGAGATTCTTCTGACCTGGGCAGAGACCTAGTTGGCCATGCTGCCCAAAGCACAAATTAATTAACCCAGGAATTAGTCCATTTGGGCCTATCAATCACCCCTCAAGAAGTGGAGCGACCCCTAGGAAGGCAGGCTCACTTTAAGCCTTGCTGAGGAGCTGGGCGAATAGTCATCCCACTAGTGAGATACCCTACTTTTCCTTCCCAGCATCCCCACTCCTGACTGCAGTGTTACACAGCGGGGTGCTCTGCAGTCTGCCTGCTTTTCTGAATTACTTCATTCTCTCTTTCCTAAGCATGCTTTCTCGAACATTTGGGGATTTCCTACCACTTTAGGTTCCGTTCTTTCCTTATCCTTCCCATCCCCTACATGGCTACCTTCTGCCTGCAGCTGCTCTCCGTGCTTACTGAGAGGCCTGGCTTTCTTCCTATCTCTTCTCCACAATCTTCCTCAAGATATAGGCTGAGATTACAGCTTGCCTGCCTTGGGGTTTTTCTTTTAAACCCTAATAAAATAGTCCTTTCTGAATGAACTTTTTGCTTGAGTTTCAAACTTTCTCTACCTTTTGATATTTTAATTGGTGGAAAAAAACCAAAAACCAAACCAAACCAAACCAAACAACACCACCACCACCAACAACAAAACAACACTACATATCACACTACACACCTGGAAACTCCCACATGGCATCAGTAATGTGATCATCTTGGGATAACTGATTTTTATTAATCCACTTGACTGGTTTTTATTAATCCACTTGACTGGTCTGTGGCAGTAATTCCAATCTCTGGGTGTTTATTTCAGTATTCTTTCTTTCTGAGTGTATTTTCTAATAGTTCTCCCCAAAATGAGAGTTGGCCTGTCCTCATCTGTCAGGAAAGGAAAACTTTGATTGTAGTCTCTTATGTTCATTACTTGAGTTCCTCCAAATTAAAATTGATGATAAGTAGATTAGTCAAAGAAAAGACATTTTAGAAATTTGTGTTTCTGTAGGGTGGGGTGGGATGAGAGTGGAGACCACAGAAAAACCTGACTTTCTAAGATGATGAAAACAGGGACTTTATAACCTTTACAATAAGGGCAAAGAAATGCTGGGGAGAAAAAATATCTCCCATGGGGAGAGCAAATGAGTTTCTCTACTGGAGACAAATGGACTTTCAGAAGAACAAGTAGAGATAAGAAGGTCTGTGGAGATGTTTGTTTATGCAAATGAAAGTGGCCTTTCCACCTTCTTCTGGCTCTGTCAACTCCCCTGCAGGGGGATTTCTGTCAGTTTACTCAGTCTCCTTCCTGGAAGGGACATTGCCCTCAAGAAGGGATTTATGACAGCCTCATTTCCAGAAGTTTCTGTGTTTAGTCAGATAAGGGATACTCCAAAAGGTTTCTTTCTGCATCTGGTAATCTCAGATGCATTTAGAATCATCTCTGTACCTACTCCAGGGCTCCAGGCTCCCTTAACACCTAGCTGTGTCACACCCTTAGTAAATGCTCAGGAAATTTGTTGCAATACGAATAAATGAAACAGCACTTATTCATAGTGGCCAATAAGTCTTTGTGGTTGTTTGTCGCAAGTGGAAGCATGTATAAATGTGCGTTTGTTGTCATCTATATGAAAATCAAACCAGCATAGTCACAATGCCAGCGAGAGAAAGAACCCTTTAGTTTTATGACTTAAGATGTGCCCCTTTGGTTGAATGGTTGCGTAAGACGGTTAATGGGTAAGACCCTCTATGACATAGGTCTGCTCTGACAGTTTCCTCCTGCCTCACTAGACAAAGCAGTTTTCTACAGAGAACAGTCCAGAAATGGCTCATTTAAGTGTCCAAAGCTTGCTATGGCTACTTGTAATAAAGACACTGAGAGTGCTGTAGGTGGAAACTTTCCTGTGGAAAGTGAGATGGTTAGAGTGGGGAGTCTCCTCTAACTTAGGGTAGTGACTTTTCTCCAGGGTCATGTCTCTAATGTCTGAAAGGTCATGGTGGCAGATGCTGACCTATACCTTCTGGGAGGAGACATAACATTTTCCTGATAGGAACCACAGACCCATCACCTGACACTCAGTGTGGAACTGCACTAGCTTTAATGATTTTAATCTTTGGATAGTTTTTGTCATGACTCAGCTCAACCACCTTTTGCTCATGCTAAGTGTGGATGGTACTTCCCATCCATCCCATGGGCTGGGGTCCTGGACTGATAAATCAGCATGCACACTTCTTGGCTTCTGCCCTGAGGTCACAGTGTGAACAGCTGGACATAAGCATTCTTGCTGCTGTGCTTTCCCTGTCATGATGTACTGACCTTGTGAGCCCTGGCCCTCCTTAAGCTGTTTTATCATGGCAACAAAAAAGTAACTCAAGAGCTCTCTGAATGCATTTGCAGTGGCAACTTGGAAAGAAGAGGCAGGTGGATCTCTGAGTTCAAGGCCAGCCTGGTCTACATAGTGAGTTTCAGGACAGCAAGAGTGAGCTATATAGTGAGACCCTGTAAAGGTACTCTCAGTGTCTTTACTACAAGCAGCTATATATAGTGAGACCCTGTCTTAAAAAACCAAAAGGAAGAAGAGGAGGAGGAGGAGAAAAGAAAAAGGAGAAGAGAAAAGAAAAGGAAGGAAAGAAAAGAAGAGAAAAAGAAAAGAGAAAAAGAAAGATTAAGGGCCAGAGCTTAAGGAAAGTTCAAGTCAAACTATATTCCAGACCTTACAGGAGCATTGCACTAAGCACGTTCAGATCCTGTGGCTGACAGCACAAAATCAAGCCAACCAATATTCAGCTACTGAAGGAGAAGTTGCTCATCAGTCCCTTAACTGGGGATCCATAGACAGTAGATGGCTTCTGGGGAAATAGGTTCTAGGGCAAAGAGAGTCAGTGGGCCCTGGTAGATCTCCAGTGAATAGCTCTTGTGGTTTAAATAAAAATGTCCCTCAGAGGCCCTGGCATTTGCAAACTCCATCCCCAGTTAGTGGCACTATTTGGTGACACTCTGGAGGCATGGCTTTACACACTAGAGGGATTACCTCGCTGGGAGACCTTGGAAGCTTCAAAGCCTCCTTCCATTCTCAGTTTCCCTTCTCTGGCTATGTTTGTGGTTGGAATCCTGAGCTCTCAGATCTAGCTGCCTTATGATGCTGTTCCTGCCTCTATGGAACCCAAACCTCAAGAAACAAACATAAGCCCAAATAAACGTTCTCTTCTATAAGTAGCCTTGGTTATAATGTTCTGACAAAGCAATAGAAAAGTAACTAATACTGCCCCATATCTGTGAAGGAGGATATTAGAGACTCTCTGAGCTCTTTTGTTTGTAGTGGAGAATGTTTTCATCTACCCTGAAAAGGTGGTCCACCAAAATCAGGAGGTACTTGGCACATTTGACAGTGGGCATGTGGGTAAAGATAAGTTGCCAGTCGGCTCTAGGAAAAGAATCTCTAGCATGGTGTGTAGAAAAAGGGGTGCTATGGTACCTGAAGTTGGAACCTGACGTTTGACAGACTTTGCAAGAGGAAGTGATAGATTTTAAGAAATGCAGGTTCTCAGGAATGGGCTGTAGATGGGTTTTAACAGGATAAGACATGGATTGGCTGTTAGGATGAAAGCGGTGGTGAAGATAGGGCAGGGTTTGATGAGTGTCAGGGGCTGAGAGAGGGAATGTGGGTTGTAGAGTAAGAATGTTCTGTGGTGGGTGAGACAAGTCTCGTCTCCCAAGGGCCACAGCTCTGTCTTGTTGGCTCAGTTGCTTCCCTTGGAGACAATCCATCATCTACCTGGTGGGATCTGCATTGGACAATTCCAGTGGCTGTGGGGAGATGGGAGGCCTTTAGCATGGCCATAATTTAGTTTGCATTTGTTACTGATCCTCCTTTTGTCGGAAGTAACCTCTGCTCCTCCCAGATAGCTGTGATAGCTGTGTGGAGCAGGAGGATATGAAAAGTATATTTGGAGTCTGTATAGATGATAAGGGATTGTCCTCATGCCAGTTGAAAGGCATGGGTAAGGGCTATTAGTTCATACTGTTGATTGGTTGTATGGGCAGAGAGGGCTTGTTCCTCAACCACCTCTGTGTCTGACACTATAGCATAGCCAGCTCTTCTGGCTCCTTCATATAAAAAGGAGTTGCCATCTGTATACCAGATAAAGATGGCCTGAGGCCCTACTTTATGTGTGAAGGATGAGGTAATAGCTCCTCTAAGGTTGCAGTACAGGAGTGAGATAGGGAGTGGTTGGTATTTGGTCGAGGAAGAAGATTGGAAATAATAAGAGGTGAGTATGATTAGAAAGTGAGTGTGCAGTCTTCTATTAGTGATACTTGAAGAGAAAGAACCCTGGAGGGAGGTAGACTCTGTAAGCCTTTGTAAGTTAGAAGCTATGACAGGTTATGAGAGTAGAAGACAGTGATAGGTGACCCTAAGATTAGTTTTTGACTCTCAAATGAGTTCAGCCTCTGCTATGGTACAAATACAAGATTCCCAATTTCTAGATGGTTAGGTCATATTTCTTTTTAAAGTATGCTATAGATGTAAAAGAGGGTCTCAGCTGGTGACCCAGGATTCTAAGGGAAAATAATTCCTTTTCAGTTACATAGAAGGAAAAAAGATGAGTCAGATCAGGGAGATGTAAGGACAGGGCCTGAAGGAGAGCTGTTGGAGTCTTTGAAAAGGTTTGGTAACAGGTTTGAGAAGAGGTTCATGGGTGGGGCCTAATGCCATTTCATATAAAGGCCAGAAAAGGAGGGGAAGGAAAGAACCTAGGAATGTAAAAAACTAGCCATTCCTAAGAATAATAAACATCTCATCCTTTGTAGAAGGAGCTGTTAGAGACTGAATTAGATTCTATCTAAGGTAATGGCCTTGTGGGTTGGAATAATTCTTAGTCCCAAATAGGTGACCTGAGGAGTGGACAGTTGAACTTCAGAAGGTGAGACCTTGTAGCTTCAAATGGAAAAGAAATTCAGAAGAGCAGAGGTGTCAGCTTGACCAATTTCTAGAGAGACTTCAGAGAAGAATATCATCTATGTAATGGATAATCTTAAGTTTAGGGATAGACAGAAAGTAATTCAGAAGCCAGGTTCTGGCCAAATAGGTATGGACTGTCCTGGAATCCCTGAGGCAGAACAGTCTGGGTGAGTTGGGTAGAAAATTTGGTTTTAGCGTCAGTTCAGGTAACTCAAAAATGTTCTGTGACTGGACATCTAGAGGAATAGAAAAGAAAGCATCCTTGAGATCTAGGACTGAGAAATGAGAAGTTCCTGAGGAGATAGTGAAAAGAAGTGTGTAAGGGTTAGCCACAACAGGATGGAGGGGAACCACTGAAGAATTAATGTGCCTGAGGTCTTGAACCAGGCAACAGGTACCATTAGGTTTCTTAACTGCTGGGAAAGAGGTAGGATGATGGAGTTTGTTTTTGTTTTTTTGTTTTTTTTTTCCTTAGGAGGTCAGAGATGATAGGCTTAAGTCCAGAGACTCTGGAGAGAAAGAGAATATTGAGCTTGGGTGGTGTACTTCGTAGGGTCCTGTAATTGGATAACAACAGTAGTATGATGTACATATTAGAGTTAGTAGGTTGACTGACTAGAAGAAGGAGCAGAGGGGCTGCTGGTGAGCTTGGGTTTAGGCAAATGGGGGGAACAAAGGAAACAGAGGCTCCCAACTTAGCTAGAAGATTCCCTTCCCAATAAGGGGATAGGATATATTGACACTACCAAGAAGGAATGGGTGAGATGAACGCCCCTAAAAATGCAGCTATGTGGTAGGGTCTGGTGAGGTTGGTAAATCTATCTTCCTACCTCTACAATAGGGAAATGAGGAGAGGTCAGTCCCCCAAACTAAGTGGTCCAAGAGGATGGAGATGGGCCACCCCGATACCATGATGACTACCTGGGGCTCCCTGTTAGTGATGGAAGTGGTTAGGTCATGGGATCTTGGTCCTCTTCAGTCATCCATAAGCAAACCTAGGAGATCAGCTGGAGGGTGACCTGGGAGTAATGTCCTTTTGTCCTGAGCAGCGTGAGGGCCATCAACAGCCCAATGTCCCTCCTGATGGCACTTTGGACATGGTCTTGATGGCTTGTAGGGGTTCGGTCAAACCTTTGCCCAGTAACCTAGTTGACCACATTTGTAGCAGGGACCTGGTGGTTCCCGAGCCTTAGAAGGCCAGGTAGCCTGGGCAGTGGCTAGGGCTACTGGTACAACCTTTGCCAGCATATGATAGTTTTTGTCTGCAGGTCTTTTCATCTCTCTAGTGGTACACTTTAAAAGCCAGTGCCAAGATTTCTGCCTGTGGAGTTAGGGGCCCCTTCTCTAAGCATCCAACTTTGGCCTTAAAGTTGGGGGGTAGCTTTGGGAAAAAACGCAGGTCATCAGCAGTTGCTTGCCTTCTAGGTTTTTAGGGTCTAAATTAGTACGTTGTAATAGGGCCTTTGTAAGGCATTCTAAAAATTGAGATGGGGTTTCTTGTATTCTGCATGACCGCTTGGAGTTTCACAAAATTTACTGGTTTAAGGGCAGCCCTACAGAGACTGGCTAGGAAGCAGGTTGTGGATCAGTCTCTGGCTAGAATATCACTTGGGGAATTGTAATTCCATTGAGGATCCTGATTGGGTACCGTCTCAGATCCGATCAGATATGTTGAGTCTGTCTGATGAATCGTGTCTGCATGTATCCTAGCCTGTTCCCGAAACTTGCCTGAGCTCATCAGGGAGTAAATTATTACTGAGAATCATATGCATATCATGGAATCATATGCATATCATGTATATGATTGAGTAATATTCTGAAATTCTTTAATGAAAGCAGAAGAATTATCTGTTGAGAAAGTTCATTTAGCGAGAAATGGACATGTCCTCTGATTAGACCATCTACCCCAACAATTTCCCTTAAAGGAAGGACTGAGGCTGGGTTAGGATGGGTAGGGGAAAAGGTAGAGGGCTTGGCTGTAGATTTAGAGCAAGTGGTGGGAAGGCTGAAAGTAGGTGCTGGTGCAGGACTACTGGAGCAGCCTGCATCTGGCACAGGAGGAGGGGAGGAGTCTGGAGAGCTTGAGCAAGGAGGCTCTGGGGAAGTCTGGTGAGAAGAGGAAACTGAGGAGGCTGGGGTATTAGGAGAGGTTGTAGAGGCAGGTTGGTGGTAATAACAGGGAGATTCATTAGCTGGATTAAGAATAGTAGAAGTTTCATCTGATTGAGGTTTCATAGCTACAAGGAGTTGAGTTGGGGGACAAGAATTGCAAAGAGAGGGTTTGGAGATAAGATAGGTAAAAGCTTGGACATAGAGGACCTCCTTCCATTTACCAGACCGCTGGCAGTGTGTGTGTAGATCCTTTAGAATGTAGGATCAAAAGTGCCATAATGTGGCCACTTGGAGTCGTTTATCTAATGGGTACTGAGGTCAGACCTTATTGCAAAGGTGTATAAGTTTGGGCATTTTTAAATCAGGCGCTAGTTTCAGAGGTTTGAGATTTTCCAGGAGCCGTCCCAGTGGGGAGCCTGGAGGCATGGTCAAAGACGAGATGCCCATTGGGTGAAAGTCATTATTAAAATATTTCTACCGGTGTTCTGAGAACAAATTAATAACAATAGATCAATCTTGCCTGATGGCAGTAGATCAATGAAATATAGCGAGCAGCCAAGTCCAGGCTTACCGGATCATCACACAGAAGCTAGGGCTGAGAGCTATGGGCCTAACGCCGGAACTGTGGGCCCAGGGCTGGAGGGAGAATGGCTTAGCAGCAGCAGTGGTACAAGAAAGAAATCAAGAGAGAACTGCTTCCCGGACAGCGAGAGGGAGGTTTTCAACTAAGGGTCGAAGTCCTAAAATTAGGAGTCAGCTGGAAGGCTGGTCATAGAAACCATGGAGAAGTCTGTCCCTTAGATTCATAGAGGGTGGCCAATCCTCTCCTGGGACAAAGGACCCTGTATGCCAATTGGAGCCAGAAGCTTGCCAATCCGCTGGTGTTTGCATGGAGTTTTAGTGATCTGGTGCCAGGAAAAGTGAGCCTGTGTAGCCAGCGGACTTGTCTGGATGAGGTCCCGACCCGTGGGACTTAACTTACGTGGCCGTGGCCACTCCATATGGTGGCGGGTTCCGCGTGCCCTGCAGCAGTGGATCCACAAACTCCCCTGGACCTGTGTGGTGGAGGTTGCAAATGGGTTTTAGCACCGATTTTAGACTATGGGAAGCACTCCCAGACAGATCACACCAGCAACAGATCTCACACGGGAAGTTTTATGGTAGAGGTGGCCTCAGAGGGAATGAGAGGGAACAAAGAGAGAAGAAGGAGGCTGTGGGTCGGGGTATGAATCTTTTATACAGGCTGTGTGATATATGTGATTTATGTGCAAAGGGATGTGTGGCAGATTCCATGGCAATGGACACAGGAGTGGTGCTGTCGCCTAGAGATGACATGTCTAGGCTGGGTCCGGGAGCTGGCTATAAAGAGCTTCTGGCTGTACATGGATGCACCTGATGCTAACACCTCCATAGGCCATAGGGAAGGGCACTATTAGGAGGTATGGCCTCCTTTCAGGAAGTGTGTTATTGGTGGTAGGCTTTGAGGTTTCAGAAGCTCAATCCAGGTACAGTCTCTCTTTCTGCTCTTTGTTCATCCAGATGGAAAACTCTCAGCTCTCATCTCCAGCACTAAGTGCCACCATGCTTCCTACCACGACAAAAATGGACTAAACCTCTGGACCTGTTAAGTGAGACTCAATGAAATGTTTTTCTTTATATGAGTTGCTATGGTCATGCTGTCTCTTCACAGCAATAGAAACCCCATATTAAGGCAGAGAAAAAGAGATAAAGCTGAATTGCAGAGAGACTCTGTCCACATGGGTTCTGTGGTGTCTCCTCCCTCCTGATTCACACAGCCAGTGCAGCAACTCCTTCTTCTCCCACTTTCCTCCACCACCAGGCTTCCATTTTTCTGCCCATCCATCCAAAAGCTGGTGAGGTGTCCCACTCGCTGATTGCCTCCCTTCTGTTTGGGGAGGTCTGTCCAGGTTATGTGTTTATTCTTTTTGCCATCATTTACTGTGTCTTGGCAGGGACAGATGATAAATGTTCACAGCCATTCCTCAGCTTCTGATGGATACATTCCCAAAGATGTCCAAAACACTTGAATATTCTACTTCCAAGGAAGCAATCTCTTGGCTGGTGTTAGAAGTGAAGGGCAAGGCTGTACTGCTAGCAAAATATCATCCAATCAAATATGAGCAGTGACAGCTGTCTGAGCATGTCTCTGTTGTCATTAGACTCACTTTGCTGCTGCTTTTGTGAGTGGCTTCCCCAAATGTTGGCTCCCACCATAACCTTTCATGGAAAACATAACCTTTGATGGAAAACATTTGTTTGCTGCTTGGTCCTAAGACCAAGTTTTCCAGTTTTTCAGGAACTTGATTAAAGGAATTTGCATTTTGTTGGTTTTTTTTTTTTTTCTTTTTCCTTCCTGAACCATCAAGAACCTGTAATTTGGATCATTCACTTCAAGCAGGACAACACTATAGATGTTCTATGACAGCCTTCCCCAGAAATACACAGGAATGGATAAAATAGAGAGCCCTGGCCTTGGATGCTACTTGCTCATTCGTGTATTCAGAAGGCCACATAGACCATGAGCAGAAGAGTTCCTCCAGCCTAGTGTTAACTGAAACCATTGCCTCCGTAGACTTCTCTGAGCTTTAGTTAAACTTACTTGGGGTGATTCCCTCCTCCCACTACTGGCATTGAGTGTTTCGTTTTTGTTTTTGTTTTTTTTTTTTTTTTTTTTCATTTATAATAAAGAGCATAAAAAGGCAGGGGAGCTTAATGAGGAATAAATAATGAAAAGGGGTAAAAAAAAAAATCTTTGTTTGTAAGTGTATCCGACCTTATAAACTTACATAATCCACGGATCATTTCCATCGTTGACTGTTATGGTTCCAAGAAGAGCCATTGTGCTAATGCAGCAGCTGATGGTGGTTTGCACTGGCCCTGCATACTAAACGCCCTTATGAAATCAGGAATGAAATATGGGAACTGAGCATAGCCAATAACCATTTTTAAAAATAATGAAGTACTTTCCCACCTTGCTCTTCCGCCAACCCTCACCCCACCAAACTCATGAAGAGCTGCATCAGCCTAATGAACTAATTGCCTGAAAATGTTATTAAAAAAGAAAAAGAGCTTAGTATTTGTAGCAGGGGATTGGGGGGGAGGGTGGATCAAATCAAAATGGGGCTTATATTTTGAAGCATAAAACATATTTTTGTACTTAGGGAAATAAGCAAACCTGTGCCATGTCTCACTTCAGCAACTGATGTTTAAACCTAAAACATTAAGTCACAGACACCCTGGGATGTAGAGAAGGGGTGGAGGTGGAGACCTGCTTTGCCAAGATACTTGGTGCCTAAGTAGCAACACCCTGCTTGGCCACATTGGTGAACAGGCTGCCAATTGGGCCAAATTATACGATGCTTTTGCAATGTGCACAAATAGCCCATTACACTTTTCACAGCATTCCTTCATTAAGCCCAGAGAATTGTTTCTTTATGTTTTCCCCATAATAGCTTCTGAAAGGTCAAGAATCGCTTCCTTGACTTTCTGAAGCCCTTCAGGGAATAATGCTGTTAACCATTTGTGGCTGTTGGTCCTCAGAGTTGACATTTACTCCAAGGATTCCCATAGGCTGTCAAGACTGTCTGACCTGACCATCAGATGGATACTACACACACACACACACACACACACACACACACACACACACACACGCACACACACACACACGCACAGATACCCCTCAGAGGTGGGCAGTAGAAGGAAGACTGGAATCCTTGCTGATTGAAATTTTGCTTGAATTGAGTTGATGCTTTACTCTAACGACCTTTAGAAGCAGTAGAGGACTTGTGTTATGAGTGTCATTCAAACCCAGGTTCAAGTTCAGATCTGCTCTTTTTTTGGTGGGTGACCCAGGGTGAGTCATGTCAGCCCTTGATGTTTGGCTTCCAGATTTGAAAAATGGTAATCATAACATAGCGCACTGCCAGATGCTCTCCTAGGAGAGTGTGAGCATCAACATGCTGAAGTGAGGCTGGGAGGGAGGTATGGAGGGGACTGAGGAAGCAGTTTAGTCAGTAAAGTGCTACTCATAAGGAGGCTAGCCATGGTGCGGTGTTTATGACTCTATCACGGAGGAAGTAGATCCCTGGAGCTTACTGGCCAGCCAGAAGCCAGGAGAAATTTGCACCCCTCAGCCCCACTGCTGACTCAAATTCAAAGCAGGCAGAAGCATTCTGGCCTACTACTAGCCCAAGGGCTCATCCCAGCCCTTACTTGGATCTACAAGGAGATAAACATCTATCAAAACATCTATCAAATGTTTTCTGTGCCAAGGCCTTTTGTATGTTTCACACTGAGTCCCTCCATGAACCTGCAATTAAGTTAATACAAGAAATGAAGAAAGTATGCTTTGGAATAAAACACCACCAATTTCAGATAACTGAAACTGCATAAAGTTCCAGAGAATTCCTACTTTGTTATTCTAATATAGTAACACTTGGTATACGTGTTCTGTACTACACAAATGTAGACACGAAAATGCACATATGCATGTATGTTGATATACACATATTCATCCTCTAAGAGGTTTAAAATTAGTATCAGTAGCTTCTTATATGCTCCATGTCTAAGGCTTTATTGTTGGCAAAGCTGAGAGATAACGTGGAGGAAATATTACAATGCTTAAGATACTAATAATAGTGTTAGAAGGAAATTTGTTTTCAATTTGGCAGCTAATATGATTCCTCTTAGAGTATCCTGGGCCAGGAAAGCATTTATTCTGTATCCCTAAGCTTTATTACTGCCCTAAACTAAGGAAATAAATCTGCCTCCAAACCTCAAGTAACATGCTTACCCTCTGAGCACACCGCTATCAGCTTCTTTAATAAAACAAAACAAACATTGTGTGGTTTGCTCTTAAAGACTTTTACCTTGGCCTTGGAATCAGATTTGTGTTGAGTCCTTAGTCTGCACCTTATTAACTTTATGACCTTAGACAAGTCACAGAATTTCTTGGAGTTTCAGTTTCTTCATCTTTAAAATGAAGGCAATGTCCACCCTACAGTTGCAAGGAGTGTTAATGCATTATTTAAAAGCCTCATGAAATGTTTGCCAATATTTGCTGTTGCATTTTTAATTAGTTTTTATTTTATTGTGGAAGTGATATGAGCTTCTCATATAATTACAAGAAAGTTTCATGTGTGTCTTGTGTATGTGTATATTTAAGCATGAATGCATACCAGTCATACAGCACATAGCTGGAGGTCAGAGCACAGCTGTGGGTGCCCCATGCCATCTACCTTGTTTCAGGAAGGGTCCTTTGTTGTTCACTTGATTACCCTAGGTTAGGTAGCTCAAGAGCTTCTGGTGATTCCCCTGTCTACTTTCCACCTTGACTTAGATGCTGGTATTGCAAATACTTACTTCTACATCTGACTTTGGGTTCTGAAGATCCAAACTCTGGTCCTCATGTTTGCTCAATGAGGGTTTTTATCCACTGAGTCATCGTCTGAACCATTTTAAGAATTTTGAGCAGTATAGTGCAATGTTCAGTGGAAAAGAGAAATTTCTTCTCTCAAAGTACACTGGGTTCATTCCCGTGGTCAGTCTTATATCGGTGAATGAAGAACATTAAATTCTCATGGCACATTGCTATGAAAAACATCCCAGAGCTGAGGAGTTGCTTAGTGGATAAAAGCACTTGCTATGTAACTCTGACAAGCAAGTTTGGGCTCTGGATGAAGTGGAACCAGTCCGTATTCCCAGCGTCCCTACTGAGAGATGGGAGGAGGAGACAGGGGAATGGACAGATGTTGCGGGAACTATTAAAAAACTGGACTGGCATGTTCCTGTGCTAGTGCCAGCACCAGTGTATTCTTGCTGAGCTACTCTCTCCAGCTTGCCCTCCCCTGCACAGTGTGTCCTTGGAGCCGCTAGTTCCCTCTCCTCCACTGGCTCTGTCCCACATTCTAGTAATCAAATCGAACAGACAGCCTTACGGTTGTATATCACATTACCCAGTAGCCTGGTAAAAGCAAGACTCAATGCTCTTAGTTAACGAATCAGATTTATATATCAATAAATTCTTAATAGAAGATGCCAACTCAATAATTTCAGAACCAACTGATAATAAAAGCTGCCCACCTAGATTAGACAAATTATCCCATTATTCTAACCTTTATGAGATCATTACAACTGGTGGCTGATCATAGCCACACTGATGTCTGCTGCCATCTTCCTTTTTTCTCACTATCCCAGATGCTTGCTTCTTGTTTCTGAAACTCTTAGCTGTACCTCCCTTTTCTCTATCCAATCACAGGCCTCCCACTGCTCTAATGTGATTGGACAGGGAAAATACTGTGACATATCACCCTTCCTGTTTAAATAAATAAATAAATAAATAAATAAATAAATAAATTCTCTCAAAATATAAATTGAGGACAGCTATTACCATTTTGTAATTTATATGGTATAAGATAGACCTAATACCCGGTTCAACATTTTTGCCAATAAAATTGAACACTGTCCTCTAGCCTAACTTAAAAGACTACAGTTCTGCACCTGGCTTACCTGCCAACTTCAGATAGAATACCATCTGAAAACTATTCTCTCAAATCTGTTCTCTCAAAGTAAATAACATAGGTTGGCTATGAGTCCTCAACCCCATCAGAAATCCAAGAATGACTGATATTAACTGAAAATATATAGGAAGCCTAACACAGCTTCCAAAACTCAGCCAATTTACAGAGACTGCTGATCACCTATACAGTTCCTTACTTCAAAACATTGGAGCATTGGTCTTCAGCCTTCTGGCCCAGGATCATCTGACAGACCTTAGAGAAACAGAATGTTAAGGACTAGCCTATTCTATCTCAGCAGAACCAAATTGTCCCAACCTGTGGGTCAGCTAGCCTGTAAAGGGTCACAGGAACAAGAGAGACCTTGCCTCAACAAGATGGAAGGCAAAAGCAGATTATCAGTGTTGTTCTGACCCTCCACATACATGTTAATACACGCACGTGTGTGTGTGTGTGTGTGTGTGTGTGTGTGTGTGTGTGTGCGTGCGCGCGCGTGCCACTGCCCCTCCCCCCAAACAACCCACAACTCCACTACTGCAATCAGAAAAACAGGCTTGGCAGTAGGTGCACTCCTATAACAGCATTTGGGAGGATGAGACAGGAGGATTTGTGAGTTTCAGGCCAGCCTGAGATACTTTAACAAAATCCTTCAGACCTTGTATAAAGATTACCTAACAAGTAAGCTAAATATGCAGATTATGTAATTTCTTTGACAGTTTTAAAGCTTTTCTACTTTCATATAAGTTAGACAGTGAACAATCTTCAAATCTTAAAATTCTTCAAATTGAGATGTGAAAGATGGTGATTAGAAATTCACAGTTTTTAATTTGAAAGCAAAAGAAAACATTTGGCTGCAGGAATTTATTATTTAAAAATTTTATTATCCTGGTAACATATACTTAGGGAAAGGAAACCAGGGGTGGCAACGGTTGTTATCATCATCATCTTTATCATCATCATCTTTATCATCATCATCACCATCATAGTCATTGTCATCATTATTCTCATTTTCATCATCATCAATTATTGTTTTGTTTGGTACAGGGAAATGAACCCAGTGCTGTGCACACACTAAGCAAGGCTTCTACCTTTGAACTATATCTTCAGATTGTATAATTCTGATGTCTTCGCTTTTCTTTAGCCATAGACTTGAAAATGTTTTAGCCTAAAAGCATGACATAGCATTCGTTCTGCTTTGGTTTGCTTGGTGCTCCATCCAATCATTAGTCATTTATTTAAAATTTGTTCATTCATTCCTTATTAAGCATTTCCTAGACACCGGCTACTACTCAGATACTTGGTAAGGTGCCAGACCTCTGAGAGCCTGATGCACAGGCTAGCCTCACTGAGAGCTGGGTATCACAGGATGTTGCAGGACCATAAAGGATGGTGATCTGAAAGTTCAGCAGGTAATAAGCTGGTTCAAGAGACAATGCAGCAGGATGATAGTCTACCCAGAGATGACAGCATGATACATTGAGGGATCCCCTGTACAGGGACAGAAACTGAGGTCCCTGGAGAGAGAACAGTGACATGTTAGGCACAAAGGACCCTGTCAACCGAGCTGGATGGTCCTCATGAAAGAATTGTAGGTAGGACAGAGGTTTGATGTGCTTGCAGTTTAGATCCTGTCTGAGCACCACAGGGAAAAGAAACAGAGAAGGTTCAGCAGGAGGCAGGGCAGGAGGAGGGTGTTGCAGTTACTGAGCTGAGAGCTGCTGATGGTCTGACAGCGAGAGAAGCAGACAGATGTGGGAGCAGAGGACTGACACTTGGAAAAAGCAATGGAGATGAAACCACTTGATTTAGGGATTGTGTTTTTCAGTAACTAGTTGGAACTTAGCTTGACAACTTAAACCAAAATTAGATTTTTTTTGTAGCATGAGCAATTATATAGCTAATTATCACAAATTTATACTAATGTTTAAGATGCAGAATGGGACAGGAGCTTCTGAAGCCCAGTTCTTCTGTGCAGGCTTAGAGAGGCATGGACCTTTTACTCCATGCTTAAGTTTAGACACAAGTTTTATTAAAGCATCTTGAAAACAAATATTCATATTTGTCATTTTCCCCTAAGGGTCATTCATTTTTGATATGTAGATAATTCCCACAATCACTTTCACTGACTTCATGACAGACCTTGTTATCCTTTGTGATGTGAGTTGTGCAATTTGTTGTTAGTATCTTATTGGCTTTGTGCAGTTGTCTAGTTATTTGTAACTGGCAAAGAATCTTAAAATCAGGGATAACGTTCTAAATGATAATCTCATGGGTAAGTATTTTTGTGCTATAATACCTTTTGCTTTTCTATGCAATCTGTAGCCTATGGAGATTTCAGTAATGAACACTTGGATAATGAGAAGATCTATTATCTACTACCTATTCATTGGTATTGTATCCCAACAGAGAAATGAAGAAGAAAGCTTTCCTCAGGGGAGAGCAAAATGGAGGAGATCTTCCTCTATTAGGATGAAATTCTTTGTGTACATCAAACACACAGCAGAGAAGACCATGAAAGCCTTCTTCAAATTTCTGTCTGATTCTTACTCAGCTCAAGATGTTTTGCTCAGCAGTGTTCCCATCAAAGAGCACAAGATTCAGTGGAAGAATTTGCACTTTCTGGAAGGAAGCCCATAGCTCATTACCAATAAGAGAGTACCTATCTTACCCACTGATGTTTTATGAAGGAAAAACATTCTCTCCTCAGTGCAAACACAGCATTCCTTCCACTACTCCAGTCCGCACACCCATCCCTGAGCCAAGAGTTGCAGGAAGACTCTGAACTGTTATCATCTTCCTCTTCATGAAGATTTAATTTCCTCGGGTCTGTGAACTAATTCGGAATTTATGTCATTGTTTAAAATCTTTTGATGGATGACTCATTAATTGAAAATCGAATCCAATTCTTGCTCTTCTTCCTGTTTTTCTTCCTATTTTCTTTCAATTACCAGTTAACTACTAGGTATTTTGTGCAAGGTGCCATGTTGGATGCTGAAGCACTGACAGATCCCACCCTATCCCAAGGGAAGGGTCAAAAGCCAGTCACACTGGGCTTGATTTATGTTCACTGGGAATATTTCCTTTACTCTGAATTTTATTTCTGCATTATGAGGCATGATGTATAAATAAGTAACCTAGAGAATGCCAACCCTACCTGGACATTTTAGCTTTTATTGTTTGACTTCTCATTCACCATCATTTGTGTGATAGGGGATAATGGCAAGCAAGAGTAGGTCACAGGACTATGTACAGTTCAGGCTACAGAAGTGACTGTAATTCCATGCTCCTGTGTGCACAGTTCCAAAAGTGATGCTCAAGGCCTATTGAATTCTTGAAGAAAAAAAAAGCTCAGAGGGATTTCACACTACCTCAGCAGTTGTTTCTCAAAAGGCATCTCCCAATAGATAGATCCTTTCTGGCATCTCATCTGTGTACCATTTATTGTCTCCATTTTTTTCCATACTGCAGATATGCTGGCCTAGCCTTCTCTGTTTTGACATCCATTTCTTCCCTTGTACACATCTCTAGTGAACATGGTAATCTGCCCATGACTTGGCAGTTCCAAGCTTTATCTGTATTCTTAATACTTAATATAACACAATCTCCATGCAAGTAAGACAAACTTAAAAACTATTCGCTATGTAATGGTTATGTGGATAACCAACAAAATGATGCTCCAGTTTATAACTGTGGCTCTAGAGGTATCCCTGTATTCACTCATTCAGAGACATTGTGCACTGGTGCCACTGACTGTGGAAGCCATTGTGGGGAAGGATGGAAAAGAGACTAGGAACCTAGGAATGGAAAAATGAGTGGAGATACAGTAGTGACCTGCTTAGTACAGTGGAGAAAATGTAGGGCGACCCTCAGCATTGTCCTTTAGAAAGATGAAGGGATGACACTGATTCATTGACTCCCAATCAAGGTCATCGGTCTCATGGTTGATGGTTGCCTTCAGGAATGACCTCACTCTTTGTAGATTGCAAGACACAGCTGAGTGAGCTTCTGCCAAGCCTCTTTAGGAAGGAGGGAACCCAACAGCAGGCATAGGAGCTACCCATTTTATCTGGAGCTGCCAGTAGTAGAACATAGGGGCCATGTGGCTTCTGGGCCATGAACACCCATTGTGGATACACAGGGGTCCACCATTTTTGCTTGATTCCACAACACAATGTCAGTGCCTTCACCTTTATTTCTTGAGTGCCTAACAAAGTAGCTAACTCTTAGGAACCATTCAGCTTCATTTGTAACTCAAGAAAACTCAATGAGCAGCAATCAGAAAACAGCCTTCTATACCCTCCTGGGTCATAGATTTCTTCACAACTTTGAACATGCCAAAACTTCACAGACTTATTACTTAATTTTTAGTTGAAAAGATAGACAGGAATCTAAACATTATAGTAAGAGAAAGTTTCCTGATAGTCATGGAAGGAAATGGGATCCCTTAACCCTCCAATTTCACTATGCCCTCTATTTTGGTGTTTTAGGTTTCTCTGAGGTGGAAGACAAACACTGTTAAGGTGGGGAGGGAAGTGACAACATTGGATACCTGAAAAATGTTTTGTTTTCCCCATGATTCACAAACTGTCTCTAACACTCTCTTGCGAAGAGTGATAGGATGCTAATTTCCCACAGATTCATTATCACCATGAAATGAAATTTTGGAACACATCAGAGGTAAATGTAATGTGCAAATGTAGAATCCAACAATTCTAGTTTTAGCTGCCTTGTGTTTTTACACCTCTGTCAACAAGACACTCATTAAAGACTTTTCCCCAGCAGTGTACTTGAAAGAAGGCTGAAGAGAATGTTATACTACCCAGGGAGGAGAGGTGTCCTTGCCAGCAAGTTTCTGAAGGGAGCCCTGTGTATATGTATTCCTAGGGTTGTGATTGGAATACAAGGTTCATTGTGCTCAGTCCTGGAATGAAATTTTGTCCCATCACATACCTAGCCTTGTCCAGGTGAAGTTGATAGGATAGTTGTGGATTTCACATGACATACCTAGCCTTGTCCTGGTGAAGTTGATAGGATAGCTGTGGATTTCACATGACATACCTAGCCTTGTCCTGGTGAAGTTGATAGGATAGCTGTGGATTTCACATGACATACCTAGCCTTGTCCTGGTGAAGTTGGTAGGATAGTTTGTGGATTTGGTCTAATGCTGCTTATGTTATGTTAATTTGGTCCCCAATATTGCATGAGAACCCACACATAAGACACAGAGGGACCCTGTCCCCAGTTGGTTTTGATTGGTAAATAAAGTTCCTGAGTGGTTGGTCAGGGAGACAGAAGCAGAATTTTAGGATTCCCAGAAAAGAGACTGAGGAAGGACAGGGAGAGGGAGAGTTGCCATGCCAGGAAAGGAGTAGAGGCCACGCCTGAGAGGTGTTAGACAGAGAACATAGCCATCATGTAGGTGCTGGGGAATTCAGTCAAAAAGGACTGCAAGACTGGGTCTGGGGAAGCCAAGATGGAATATAGGTTTTAGTAATAACTCAGGAATATCGGAGGGGCGTGTGTTAGCCATGTGGAGGTTTGGAAGTGGCCCAGCCATTCAGCTGTTTAAGGCATATTAAAATATGAGGTTGTGTGAGTGTATCTTTCATTTGAGAACCCAGAACATTGTGGTGGGTAATGAGGAACATGGGCGCTGCTGCTGCCACCGGGTCCACTTGAGTGGAGTACATTGGGTTCAGCAACAGTGTCAGCTTTTGTGTTTTTAAGGCTGATTATAAAATGATATTTTAAAATAAGTGCTTTAAGATGGAACTGTGGTCTTCTTATAGTGGAATTCAATGAAAATCATATAGTCTTGAAAATTTAAAAAGCCCCTGCCCCCTGTCAAAGTGGGATTTGGGTAAAAAAGTGAACAATAAGAAAATAAGAGGGAGTTCAACATTTGCAGAGGCCTAGTGATGAGAATAGCAAGTGCAGAAGAAGCCTGGCTTCCTCAGAGAGGGGAGGGATGTGGAGGAAGTGAGGTAGATACAGGTTAGGAAGGCTGCTCGCCAAACAATGGAAAGTCTCTGAGCCGTGTCTGTGGGTCCTGGGAGCTTAGAGAGGGCTTTATGTTTTACATAAAGGTTTTTGTTTTTACACAACCTTTTATATTTCCAAAACTCATATGAAAAATTCAAATAAAAACATTTATTTCTGCTCTAACTATACTGCTATTTACAAACAAGGTTACTTGCATGCACTAGTGCTCATACACATATGGGTGCATATACACACACATGCATGCATGCACACACGCACTCATGGGCACGAATTGATTTTCCAAAAGATGTCAGGTCAGTTAGCTCTACAATTATCAATCTCTCTCAGCCTCATTTGGGAAACATTTAGTTTGCACTTCTGGGCATGACTGTATTTACTCAGTAACTAAATTCCATGCTGTGGTGTCATGAAGAATAAATAGAGAGTTCTCGTCCTGCATATTAAGTATGTAAGTGAAATTTCCCTTCTCTGTTGGAAATGGCAGAGTCATAGTCATCACATGAACAAGACTGGTCCAAAGGAATTGCCTGGTGGCCTCTGTTGGGACTCCCTAAACTACATTTGTAACATCCATTAGCTTCCCAAAATTTCTTAGCATAGCCCAAAATGGATTAAGTTGCTTCGACAGGCTCTGATTTTTAAAGGGCCCTTCTGCCACTACTTACCCTGTTAGTCTCCTCACGTGCCTGCAGACTGCTTTACGATTTCATTTATGGTTTTGAGTGGTAGTTTGGAAACGTTAACTAGCCCACCTCTTCTTGGATCTCGCTTTTTGGCTTTTTATCTCCAATACTAAATCAGCCTGCTTAGATTTCTCTGGTACATAAGTCTCCTCAACAAATACTAGCACAGTAACTGCATCCGTTAGCAGCTGGACTGCGGGAAATGTTCACACTATTCTCACCTCTGATTTATCAATCAGCTCTGCTGATTTATAAATATTTAAATGGTGTAACTATTCTCTTACCTGCCTCTTATTAATTCTGTTTTTTCATATTCCCAGAGACCCATTCATATTTATCTTGCTGATTTCTTGCTACCTTCATTATTGTGGCTCTCTCTTCACTCGTTTTTCTTTTTAAAAATCTCTCATCATATCCTTTGCTCTGGTTTATCGAAAGCAGCCATTGTTTTCCTGGCTGTAGCATCCTATTGTGTTTTCGGAAGCCTTTGCCCTCATCTCTTGCAGCTTCTGCTTTTGTAATTCTGCCCCTCTGCTGCCATAGTTGCTTTTTCTTCGCTCACATTGAGGTTTCTTTTCTCCAAACCCGCATAATTGGCTCTCCATGCCATTCCCCACCACATCAGGAAACATTAATGCTCTGAGACTCATACATCTGAATATGCTTGCTGGTTATATAAAAACACCCAGCACCCACTTATGCCTTCTGTTTTTTTTTTTTTTTCTCTAGAGGATATACTTGAATGCCCACACCCATGCTTTCTTCCTCTCAGTAGAACAACATAAGTAGTAATCATTTAGTTCCTGAAAGATGGTTGGATACAGGCCATTTATTTCAGAGTATGTCCAGAGAATTGATTCGAAACAAACAAGAAGTAACTTTGAAATCAAGACAAGGAGTTCCCAATAACAAAAATAAAATAAAATAATAAAATGGTTCTTGGAACCTGTCTCATCAGAAACACGCTGGAAATTTTAATGTGTTTTCAAAGAAGTACACACTGCACATCACAAAAAAAGTAAGAAAAGGGAGTGCACTCTGTCATTATGTTTATAGTGGCTCAAGAAAAAACAAACTAAGTTGTGGTCACAGAGAAGGAGTGTGTCCTGGGGTTGTCCATGCTACAGATGCCTGCCCCTTTTCCCCTGGTGCTATGTGCTGGTAGAGAGTGTTCTTAAAGTGTTAGCAAAACTTTCTGTATGTTTTATACTTCAGTTTAAGAAAATAAAACAATCACTGTGTTTATAAAGTCAGTTATTTGAAAATGTAATATATACATATATATATTGGTAGGGATGGACCACATGGATGGCTATCTGAAATAGCACTTTTCTTTATTCTGGTGCATGATTATGTTGTTAGACAAGTTTGTCTGTCTAGTAAGGTGATGGAGTGTGGATGGTCACTGCTGGGCAGATAGCTGCACTGTCATAGGCATTGTTTCCACAAGTTGTCATCTCAGAGCAGAGACGGCATCACAAATCCCATCTTCCAAATGAACACACAAATCTAGAAAGATCTTGAGTATTTTCCAGTGAACATGAAGGTAAAGAAAAGTGGCCAGAGAATCAGAAGCAGGTGTCAAGAGCTGCCAGCATCTGTGATATTCTTTCTCACACTTATGGGATGGAGATTTACAACTTTGGCATGTGTTTAGATGATCATTGTGAACTATAGATATAAAACCTCAATTGGTGGCACACTTGTATCTAGTGGAACAAGATGAGTTAGTAAATAGCATTTTGTATGCAGCATACTGATGCAGAGCCTTGCATTTGAATATAGTCCCAGCATTGGCCTTCTGCTTGGGCAGGCCTGACAAACCCCTGGGATTTGTTGCTTAATGTCAGTAACAGCAACACAACTAAAAAATAATCAGCCGGGCGTGGTGGCACATGCCTTTAATCCCAGAACTTGGGAGGCAGAGGCAGGCGAATTTTTGAGTTCGAGGCCAGCCTGGTCTACAGAGTGAGTTCCAGGAAAGCCAGGGCTACACAGAGAAACCCTGTCTCAAAAAAACAAACAATAATAATCATCATCATCACAAAAAACAAGAACAAGAATAGTCTTAACATAGTTGTAACACTGTGGAGAGCAGGCTAACTTCTTCATATATATCAGTGGCAGGAAAATCCCACTGGAAGCAGGAAGTAATCTTTGGGAGCATTGGTAGGAAGCACTGGTATGCTTTCCAACTTCCAGAGGAGGAAACACAGAGCTACACTTGCTATAACCTGCTCACACAGATGATAGAGGCACACAGTACAGCATCTATAGGTCCAGTGCTGTTCAGCAGATCTCTTGAGTTTCTCCATCTTACAGAACTAAACTTTACACACATTTATAAGCAACTTTATAGTAATCTCACTCTATGCTCTGTCCACCACAATTCTAATTTTTGCTCTTATAAATTTGAGCATGTTTTATTAATTAATTAATATATTTATTCATCTTATATCCCAATATCAGCCCCCTTCTTCTAGTACCCCTCATATGGATCTTATCCCCATTACCCATTCTTCTCTTCTAAGAAGTGGGAGCCTCTGGTCCTGTCTTTCTCCCCCTCCCACTTCCCCCAGCCCAGGATATCAGGTCACTCTCCTACTGGAGCCAGATAAGGTGGCCCAGCTAGCTAAACAGGATTCATAGAGAGGCAACTGATTTAGGGGCAGCACTCTGCTTCAGTTGTGGGGGAACCATGTCTGTTACATATAGAACACACAGGGTATTTTTCTTTCTGCATCTAGATTGCTATAGTTAACATAATATCCTCTCTCCATTGGGGTGCCCATACTCAGTCCGATAGTTGGTTGCAAGCATCTACATCTGTATCAGTAAGGCTCTGGCAGAGCCTCTCAGGAGACAGCTATATCAGGCTCCTGTCAGCAAGCACTTCTTGGCATCAGTAATAGTGACTGGACTTGGGGGCTGCATATGGGATGGATGGACTCCAATGGAGGAGTTAGGGAAAGGACTGAAGGAGCTGAAGGGGTTTGCAACTCCATAGGAAGAACAGCAATATCAACCAACCAGACCACCCAGAGCTCCCAAGGACGAAACCAACAACCATGGCTTCAGTTGCATATGTAGCAGAGGATGGCCTTATCTAGCATTAATGGGAAGGGAGGTCCTTGGTCCTGTGAAGGCTTGATGCCCCAGGGTGGGGGGACAGTGAGGCGGGAGTGAGTGGATGGGTGGGGAAGCACCCTTATAGAAGCAGTGGGGGAGATAGGATAGGGGGTTTGAGAAGGGGAAACTGGGAAGGGGGATAACATTTGAAATGTAAATATATAAAATAACCACTAAAAATTTTAAAAACCAAAGCCATAAAACTCTTTCAGGTTCATTCATGTGTTTTCAAAAACCAGGAATTTCTTATTTTTTTTAAGGATAAACAATACTCCATTGAGTATGCATATATATATATATATATATATATATATATATATATATATATATATATATATATATACATGTTTATCACATTTTAAAACTTTGATTATCTGTCTAATTATTTCTACATTTTGGTAATTACCAACAATTCTGCCAATAAACAGGAAAATTCTTATGTCTCTTTAAATCCTGACTTTAAAGCCAGCAATGTTATTTCTATCTCGTACAGTAGCTTCAAAAAGGTAGCTTTACTTTATAAAGAACTTCTATAGTGTTTTAGATAGAGCTACTACAATTCAATTGGAGAGATGATGGTTCAGCAATCAAGAGTGTGTTCTGTTCTTCCAGAGGACCTGAGTTTGGCTCTGAGCACCTACATCAGGCAGTTCACAACCACCTGCAACTCCAGCCCCAGGGGAGCCAATGTCCTCTCCTTGCCTCTTCTGGTACTTAACTCACATGGTAGTCACACGGATACACACACACACACACACACACACACACACACACACACACCTTACACAGTGCTACAACATTTTATGTCCCTTCTGTATGGGTCCCAATTTTGCCAAAAACTCTCCAGTGATATTATCGTCCAGCTGTGTGTTGGCAGTTATCTTAACACATGGGTGATAACATCTCAGTGTGGTTTCAGTTTGCATTTTCATGCTAGTACCTCCTGATGGTATGTCTTTTTAGGGAAATGGAGACATTCAGTTATTTTGATCTCTTTTGCTACTGAGTTTGAGGACAGAGGCCATGGTTTTAATTATTACAGAATTATTACTTCCTATGCAATTATAATGGTCTCTGTTTAACTGTGGCTTTTCTTTCTGTGGCTTCAGCAACCCAAGATACCACAACTTGCAGATATTAAGAGATAAAGAATTCATGATTTTTTTCAATCAACTGCCATTTCCAACAGCACAATGAACTCTTGCTCAGTCCCATTCTGTCTTTCTCTAGACAGCAGTCATTCCTCTGGTGTGTAAGCTACCAGCTGGCAGTGGCTTCGTAGCTGCCTGGTGATAATATGAACTGTTGTGACACTGCAGTACTTTGTTCAGGCAAAAACTACATGAAATGTCATCATAGATATTTACATAGAGCTGTAAACTGCACAGGGCTTAGTACTTTCTATGGCCTCTGGAGTGCACAGGGGCTATCGGCATAGGCCCTCCATAGATAAGGGAGAGCAGACGACTGTGCTAACTGGTGGTAGGTGCCCACAGATGGCCTGAGATTTACTGGGACACACTCTCCAAGCCAGAAAGGCCCATAAAGCACAGTCTCGTCATCCCCTAAGATCCCAGTTTCCTACCATTACTGAGGCAGTATCCATGACCCTTTCTATACCATTGCCAAAATTCCTGACCTTAAAGACTGTTATCACAAAATGGAGACCATGTCCAGTCCCATAAAGGTGGCATTTTATTCTCCCACTAGATCCAGGACATTTACCATACTGAATTTTAAGCTGCAATTAACTCAGTTCCCCTGTGGATCTGTGTCCTGAGTTCAGGCATTTTGGGAGCAAGTTTCATCTTACTAGCAGGGCTAAAAACTGAGTTTATATTCCCAGAACCCAAAACCAACTCCTATTCTGCTTCTTCAGGTGTTTCTTCTTTGACTGCTAACCAGTAAAGAATATAAAGAGGGAAGCTGCCGATTACCTAAACTAAGGCTCACAACTTGATTGCCCACTCCTTTGTCCCTTTGTTCCAGGAGGGAACCTGACTGCAAAAGCTGAATCAAGGACTGGGAAACCAGTCACCAACGTTAACTTCCTTGTTTATCCCCTCATGTGAAAATATGATAGGTTAATGCAACAGTTCAATCTGTTCCCTCTCACTTTGTGTTCCCATCCTATAAAAAAGATCCTAAAAAAATCTGAACCTTTAGGGATGTAGTTCAGATCCCAAACTGGCCACCTCACTGCACACAAAGAAAATAAATAAGCTTTCATTTTTAAGCTTCTGTTTCTGAAGTGCCTTTTCTTAGCTTCTCTCCCTAACCCAACAGAACAGATACCATGCTTACAGCAGGAAGTAGCTTGATGTGTACATGAATATAAACATATATAGTATGTAAATGTTTAATCTATAGCTCAATAATATATAATGTATGATATTAATATATACTGTGTAACATACAATTATTATACTGTTATATCAATGTAGTACAAGTTTGATTTTCTTTGCACATTGATAATCATGTTTAATGTGATGAGAAAATTTTAATCGGGGAAAAAGTATAAAAACCAAATATGTAGGAGGATTGTTCTATGTGAAATACAATGAAATACATATTGAGTTATTCAAATGTATAAGACTGGTGATTTTGAAAGATCACAAAGGAAAATTGGATGGAAAAAAAGCTACCTTGGGTAGGTGACTCCTTAGGGAAATTGCTCATTGTGCAAGCAAAAGGACCTGAGCGTCGATCCACAGCAGCCAAACAGAGGGCACAGGAGCATGACTGTAACCCTGGCACAGTGGAGGATGGGCTGGGGCAGGAGAATTCTGGGAACAACTGGACAGCAGCTCATTTGAAATGGTGAGTCCAGGAATAGAGAAGGACCATGTCTCCACCCAAATAGAAATAAAGTAAAAAATGGAGCAAGGCACCTGAAGTCAACCTCTGGAAGGGAAGGAGGGGGAGACAGAAGAATGGAGGGATGGAGGGAAGCATGAAGCATGGACGAAGAAAGGGAGGGAGAGATGGTGGGACAAAAGAAAGGAGAGAAGGAATTAGGGAAGGAAGAAAGAGTGCAGGTAAAAGGAGAAAGAAAACAAAACAAAAATTTTAAAGAAAGGAAATGGAAAAACAGAAAGCTCCCTTACTTCATGCTGGGAAGAGAGGTTTCTATGCTGAGAGCTTTATCTGAATTTGGGCTGCCAAGCTCATAACCTGACATGACAGTGTTAGGAAGAGACTGATGAATGCAAAGAAGGAAACAAGAAAGTAGGGTAGACCCTACTTTCACAGAAGCTATGCCTTGTTCAGGAAAGCTATG
The DNA here is from genome assembly GCA_902729485.2 of Mus minutoides. NCBI lineage: Eukaryota > Metazoa > Chordata > Mammalia > Rodentia > Muridae > Mus > Mus minutoides. The sequence goes on from LR749965.1 coordinate 806,961, forward strand.
CCAGTCATGGGAGAGGGGAACACTCTGGACCATATATGTTATGTGATAGTGACAAAGGCAGTTCCTAGACTAGCAGCAACATCACCATCACCTGCCGACTTGCTCGAGTAGCAACTTCTCCTAGCCCTGACTGCTGATAAGGAAGTAGGGTGGGGACCAGATGGTGCTATATGGAGACCTCCTAAGATACTGAGCTGGCCAAATTGCAGGTGCAGAGCCAGTAGGAACTGGCTTGAACAGTAAATCATGGAAGAGACCCAACAGGTTTGGGAGGAATTGGCTGTGTGTGCCATAGCCCTGTTCCTCTTTTTTTTTGGCAAAGAGGTCAGCAACATCAGGTAGACTTATTCAAACCACACAGCTCATTTGCATCAGAGACAAGATTCAAATCTAAGTCCACTGCACTCCCAAACCATTTAACCAAATCCCTTAACACTTTAAGGTGGACGTGCATGAAAGAGCTGATGCCCATTCTCCTACTGCTCCAGACTGAATTTCTTCTCCAGTGCCTCCTTTCTTCAACTAAGCATATGCACTGAATGAACCAATGACTAAAGTAAAATCAATTATAATTTTGCATGGCAAACAGTCTATCGATGGTAAAGCTACTCCCCTCATTGAGAGAGCCATCATCTCTAACCTAAAGACATACAAATTTCTTTCTTAAGAGAAGAGGATGCAGCGCCAGCAGTGGTGGTGGGAGTGGGTGGGATGGGAGTCCGGTGGAAATAGTACATTAAAAAAATCAAATATCAAAAGTAGAAAAGCTTTCCTTCTGGCTCAGCCCATATGGATGTCTATTTACACACTAATGGAAAGCAGCATATAAAAATAGAGATTTTATGGCTGTTTTGTGAGTATCCCAATAGAAGGACCTAGAAAGAATCATGATCCACAAAGGAGTTCCTAAATAATAGCCTATCTTTGTGTCAGCGGAGCAACAACTAGCAAAGCCTGGAGAAAGCTACTTCATAAATAAACGTGTTTCTTAGTGCAATTTATTTACAAGCCACAAGACATACAGTAGACTGCTGCCGTGCTTTCCTTAGGTCTCAGAGAGAAGAATTCATACACAGACTCGGCATTACAGGTCTTTAGTTATACAGATACTTTACATTGTCACTTGAAAGAAGCTGACCAACTATTACATGAAGAGTAAAGTTTTACTGTGGAATTCTATTTTCTGATTGATAAAACAGCTTAATCAACCAGACGCTGTTGACTACTAATGTTTCTGTATTGTTCTCCTTGGGTTAGGGTCTGTGAGCTGGTTTTAAAACTGATGATCCCCTACCTCAGCTTTCAGATGTTCAGATTACAGGCACGCAGCAGCAAACCTGGATGTTGCTGGTGCTCTGAAGGTCTTTGGATGTCTTCCTGGGACTCTGTGTGTTTTGCTTCTATAAGGAATCTCTCTAATACCCAAATGAGAATGACTATGAAGGTAGACCAGCAACACCTTCCTGCATCTGTCAGGAGATATCCAGGAATGAGGGATCGCAGGCTCCCCTGGATCTGCTGAATCGGGGTCAGCACTGGATCCCAGAGCAGATTCTATGGGATGGAATCCTAATGGTACAGTTATCACATGTATTATTTAGCCTTCTCAGAATCAGGATTCTAATACCTGGGTATGCAGATAATATAAAGCTCTGTCCTAAAGATTTGAAATGAGGAGGAAATGACAGAGCACCCATAAAATGTCAATCACACAATATAATCCCCAGCACTCAAAACTGCAAAGAGAGAACATTTTTTTCCCATAAAGGTGTTTTTCTATTTCATCAATAGAAGGCTGCATCGAAAATGCCCATAGCCAGCACTGCCATCAACATTTGGAGAATAATCACTTGGATTTCCTACTAATTTGTTAATGGCTGGTAGACCCATTATTGATTGCTTAATGGCAATGTGTAACCTGAGAGTATATCAAATTGTATGCATAGTCAATGCTGATTTCCAGAAACAGTGTTTAAGCTCGGCTTGATAGAAAACTGCATTTGTGCACAGAAGAAATGAGAAGACTACACTGGAAGCTCTCCCACTGGCACACTTGCTTCCACAAGAGGCCCCAGTACACACCACTCCCATTTACATCTTTTCTTTGAAACCTCCCTGATATTGACTTGTATGGTAAGACACTTCTTTGAGCCCAATTCAGGGGGACGGAAATGAAGCCCCATCAACAGCCTGGTCATGTCATTATGGCGGCTTGTCACAAAACTGCCCTTTTAGTCATTGAACAATTGCAAATTTCCTTGGTTTGCAGGGAAACCCCAGTTGCTGTCTCAGAAATCGTAGTCTGTTGTCAAGAGAAACTATGCAGTGGTGATGGAAATCACTGCAGTAACTTTAGGTAGCAGGACATTTTATTATTACTCATGCTTTGCATTCCAACGTGTTTTGCTTCCCAGCAAGCCACTTGTGGAATCCCTGATTCTTGAGCGTGGAACAGATTTTAGCTCCCAAAGGACTTGGCTCCTCCTTGAAAGTCCACAACAGTGCAATGACTCCTGAGTCACTTACAGAGGGGATTCTCAGATGACATTCTTAGTGCCCATCAAGTCTGGCTGGAATGCTGCACAGAAAGGAGAGGAATACTGAGGATCATGCCCATCTTCCCCAGAACACACAAGGATTATCTCCATATTTTATTCCTGTGGTATTGAACTGGGGTGGCCCATGAAACAGACCAGGTATTTGTTGAGTGCTTGGTCCTACAGCCACATTCACAGCTCTGTGTGGCATCTGGGGCAAAGACTCATGAAACACCAGAATGAAATAACTAAACATGATTAAAGAGTCTCAGTTGACTCTTGGATTGGAAATGTTTTGTAGCTATAGAATACTATCAGGACAACTGGGGAATTCTACTATGTGCTATATATTAAAGAATTACCTCACGTTGAAGTTACACGGCTCAGAGAGAATACTGCATGGTGGTCACAAAAGAGAGTGTTCTTGTTATTACATGCCTGCTGAGCTTTTTGTTACAGTGTCTAAGTAATTATCACATGATTAAAACATATGTATACACACATGCATTATATACAAACACATTTATACCCATACAGAGGAATAAAACATATGAGGTAAGATATTAACAATTGATATATTTAGGTTAAGTATATGGGGGGACATTTTGCTAGATTTTTGCAGTTTTTCTCTTGCCAATAAAAAGCAGGAAGGGAGAAGTCCATTATGATGTAAAGCTCCAAATCTTCTGGGAGAGAAGTGAAAACAAAAATAAAGGTATGGGTATCAAGAGAGCATTACAGCCCAATGGTGTGCAGAATAGTACAAAATGCTTTTAGGAACCAAAAAGCATCCTGTTACAGTGGTCTCCATAGAGATGATGTTTGACCCCTGTATCTATACACATAGACTTTATTATACATAAGAAGATACCTTTAAAGTAACAGAGCTGGAGGGAAATGATGTAAGACAGCTAAGCAAGAACCATAAATAGTCATGAAAGAAAGGCTAGAAGGGTGGGTATCTTGGTCCTCTTGTCTCCAGTGACAAATCTATAAAGCAGGTAGCGGCAGAGTGGGCACCATGGCTTTCAGCCACTCCAGTGAGCAGGGGCATGGCTAATGGCCATATAAGAGCCAAACTTACCAGCTCAGGAGCTAAATACTAGGAAAGATCTAATAAGCCAGTATAGTTTCTCAAATTCATCTTAATAATGAACACAAATCTGATGAATGCTCCTTTCTTTCATGCCTATGCTTATTAAAAACGTATAATATCTGGTCAGTCCACTTCCTCCAGATACTCTTCAAAATCATTATTGTGCCATGAAAATGGGAGGGGCACAGGGAGTCCCAGGCTGAGGGGCCCTAGCTGTGGGGCCTCCCAAACCTTTTGGTTCCAGTGTCTGTGAAGTAGGGACAATGATGCTTCTCATTATCTCATAGACTTGCTGAACTGATAAAATTTGATAATGCTTTCAGAATAGGAACAGACACACTCTAGATACTACCCAGTTATCAGCCAAGTTACTTAGGACCCATTTCAGGGTATGTACATTCATTTGTCTCCCCAAACAAAACCAGGAACATTTGAGGACTATGCTCAGAACTCCAGCAAAAAAAGGCTAGCAAGCACAGACTCACAATTATTTAAGATCCCTAGACATCATACAGGAATAAAAATGTCACAAATACGGGCTTTTCTCCAAACCTACTTTTGACTCTCTGACCACTTCTCTTTACCCTATGTTCACTGGAAAATATTCATGAACTCTCCAGATTAGTGTATTCATTTAGAAGATAGTATTCATGACACTGTCTCTGCTCTAAGATGACAAACTATTGAAACAATGCCTATGACAGTGCAGCTACCTGCCAAGCAGTGACCATGATCATCCACACTCCATCAGCTTAATAGACAGGTAAACTTGTCTAACAACATAGTCATGCACAAGATTAAAGTAAGGTCTTCCGATGTTTCCTGAGTTTGTGATTAGAATGTCAACCTCTGTCATGATCAGAGTCCCAGTGTGACAACTTAAGCCTCACATGGTATTTAAGAGACCCTAGAAGCACTGTAAAGCCCTCGTGATGGTTTGGGGACTAGGGTACTAGAATTGGAGTCAAGCAGGAGATGGGGTGCTGAGTTTCTAGCCTGCCTAGGATGACCTTAGTAGAACCATCCCCTCTGAGGTCTGGGGTGTTGGTTCTGGTTATTGAAAGTGTGTTCTCAACCTTTCTTAAGTCTTTCTTAACAAATGTCCCATATTCTCTCTATAGCCCTTAAAGCTATACTTCCTCTTCCCTAAAAGCTCAGGAGTTGCTACTGGCTTCAGACTTCCTCTGAGATAAGAAGACACGTCACAGCTCTGTAGAACAGGGATAGAGAAGACATGGGAAGAGCTTACAATATAGGTAAATAGCATCTGGCAGCATCCTGTGGCTTGTCACCTGATGGTGGAGCTACACACTTGCTTCTTTATTGAACATTGATTGTATGTCAGGTATGCACTGGCCCCAGCCTCAGGAACAAACCAAGACAGAATCTACCTTCTTGTTCCCCAGAGATTCCAAGACAAAGGGCAGACTCCTTAGCCACTCGTGACCTTGCCTTGCTAGACTTAACCTTTAGATGGCACTTGTGGAGACAAAGTCTCTGAAGATGAAGCAGTTGGAAGTCACAGCAGGATGCTACCAGGGCATTGCTGAGCTGAAGATTCTGCGTGATACTTACAGACACTCTTCAGTGATGTCACCGGTTATCACTGCTTCGTGCCCAGCGTGCCTCCTGCTTTTCTCAGAGTTTTCTTAGAGTATATAGGATTATTATTTGTTGTTGTTATGTTTGTGTAGTAGATGTATGCTGTATGTTTGTGTGTCTGTGTGTTCCCCTGGAGGACAGAAGTCAACCTTAGTTATCTTCTTCTATTACTCTCCACTCTGTTTTTTGAGACAGCGTCTCCCAGGGAGCCCTAGAGGTCACAGAAAAATTAATGCAGGCCAGATGCTTTGATGTGTGACTAGACTAAGCCAGTTTGCAACTCAAAGAAAAAAGACCTTTGGCTGATAGGTCTAGAAGCAAGCAATCTGTTACAGTGAAGCCTTCTTTCTGGTTCTCTACCTCTCTTAGTTTTTCTGCCTGTTGACAATTTTGTCACGTCTTCAAGGATGCCCTGCTCTACATGTGATGGTTAATTTTACGCATTTACTTGTGTTGCTTTAACTTTTGCTGAGGAGATGTGAACACATGTCTGTTCCTTCCAGTTAAGCATTGACGATACACTAAAGAAATAATTCCACCCAAGTTTTGCTTGATGAACTGCTATGCCTCCTTCTCTAGCCCAAAAGACCAACGGGAACTGACTCAGATGTAATTACGTTAGGGTCTCTTTATACTAACTTGAGTTTGGGTTTATTGACCACTTAACCACAGGATGGTTTGGTGAAGCAGCCCTGAACTCTCATCAGGGCAAGGTTTTATAGGAAATAGGAACAAGTGTGTGTGTGTATGTGTATGTGTGTGTGTGTGTGTGTGTGTGTGTGTGGTGTACATCCTGGGAAGCATCTAATTTAATGACTATTGTAAGCCAACTGGTGAGTGCTCTGAAGCAAGACTGTGCATAATCACACAGTGATTGTGTTTGAAAGAACATCTGAAACAGACTAATCTTTAATTAACTGTTGCTAGGAAGTAGCTAGGGAGCACGGTGTAGGGTCCTTCTTGGTACTTGGGTACAGCTTGAGTTCAGATATGGGTCAAGTTCTTAGGCTTTTTTATTTATTTATTTTTTTTATTTTAAGATGGAGGCCAGTCCCACACAAGATGGAGTAGGTTTGGCCTCTCAGAACCAATGGACTTAATTGGGTTAGCTTATAGCAGCCTGTGTGAGAAGGAAGTACAAGAGGGTAGAGAACCCCCAAGGTACCAACTAAGACTTGCTCTATCTCCAGCAACCATTTACTACCATATACTACTCAAGGAGAGGCCGGCAGGGTCATGTTTGCTGGCTCCTCAAAACTTCTGAAGCTGGCTGCCTTGTGAGACCCTTATGTGCTATGTGGTGAGCCCCCTCTTCTGTCCAGGAGGGAATGTTAATGGGCAAAATCTTGTGAGAGTTTCCCACTCTGATTTTAATATGGCAACAGTCATGACATTTCAGAATGACAGAGTTCTATAAGTTGTATAGGTCACAATACCCAGATATTTAGGCAAATGTTAAGCTAGATCTGAAGGAATTTTGAAAAAGGAGATTGACTTTAAAATCATCAGAATGGGTTACATTTCATTGAGTGGACCTCACCTTACCAACTGAAAGTGAAAGACAATGGGGGGAATGGCTCTCTAGACAACTTTTTGGCTTTGTAGCATCAACTCTTGTCTGGGTCTCCGCTCTGCAAGCTTGCCCTTCACAGTTAAGGCTTGCCAACATCTGTAATTACACAAGCCAACTCCACTGCTTGCTATATTTATCCAGTTGGCTCTGTTTCTAGGAGAATCCTGCCTTTTCTAACTCAGTTTTAAAAGCCAGGTTCAGTCATTACTTACATCTCAATAGTGCTAATGGAGACTAGAGGGTGTTGGGTGATCTCATCTCCGTACCCAGGCTACTGAATATGTGCTTTGTTTTCAGCACTGTGGGTGATGATCCTCGATCCAACAGGGCACATTCTCAGGGGAAGAGGATGTACAGTGCATCTCTCTTTTTAAAAAGGTAAGCTGCTAGAAACTTCACTCAGGATAGAGTTTCCTGGTTAACTGCACTGCCCAGAATCTGTTGTTCCAGGAGCAGTCTGGTTAATGCATCCCTTAACTTATTCCTAAGGGACCTTGAGAATGGGGATGGGGAGAGGAGAGTCTATTTTTGAAAGCAGAGAAGGAAGGAACAAACACCCGTTTTCCACAATACTCACATTATATAGTTTTCTGATAGTCTGTCCAATAGTTTGATTTTGTATTCTTACTCTGAAAGCAGTTTATGGCTTGTGGACTCTTTCCTGGTATGAAGCAGTCTGACTTTTATGATTGTGTGTGTGTGTGTGTGTGTGTGTGTGTGTGTGTGTGTGTGTGTGTGTGAATAGACATAAGAATAACTGGACATAAAGTACCAAAGCCACCAATTACTGAACAGTCCAAATATGAACATCTGCAAGGAACAGAAGGACTCCTTGCCTGTTTTAATTAGCAACTTCTTATTACATTCCCTCTTTGTTCCTGGTGACTGGTAATATAAGAAATACTGAAAATAAGATCTTTCCAAAGTGAAGCCAACATGTCCATTATTTTATCGTTTCCCAAGCTCAAGACTTTCCAGTCAGGCCAGGGATGCCCCTGGGGAGTACACAGCCTCTGTGGAGCTTCTGTGGAGCCTGTATAGTCACAGAACCTGTGAGAAAAGGCTTCCCATTCTCTTTCCCTGGAGATGCTGAGGCATCTGCAGGTCAGGCTGTCCTCACTGTGACCAGAAGCATCTCCTGGCAGGGTTTCTATGAACTGGGCTGTTCTTGCTTTGCAGCTTAGACTCTAGGGAGGGAAAAAAATCAAACCAGCTCAAGTTAATATAGATATTCTTATTTACTGGAAGCTCTCAAACTCCAAACCAAAAGCTCAGCTTATCAGGAGATGCTCCAAGGAACCACCAAAAGATAAGATATCTCAGGTTTTTTTCTGTTATAATTAAGTATTAAGTCGTCTTTTAAAGATTTTTTGACAGTTCACATGTGCCTGGAACTGACTCCACTTTTCACTCATAGTTCTGGAGCTATAAAGTTAAAGGTCAGATCTGATTACTTCCTTCTTGCTGGCAGAGTCCCATAACATTACATGTGTGCATGTTATCACTTGTTTTTGTGTGCTTATATACATATATGTGTACATGTGCATGCACTTATTCATGTTCATGTGTGTACACACTCATCTGTGTGCAGGTAGACAGTTGCATGTGTGCATGCAGAAGATGTCATTTGTCAGGAGGAGTAATCCAACTCTTTTATTTTTTTTAGATTTATTTATTTTATTATTTTATGTGGATGAGTATCTTCCCTGCATGTATGTAAGTGTACCACATGCCTGGTACCTGCAGAAAGCAGAAGATAGCATCAGGCTCTCTTGGATTGGAGTTACAGTCATGAGCTGTCATGTGGGTGCTCTGTAAGAGCTCTTACCCACTGAGGCAACTCTCCAGCCCCCAACTTACATTTTTGACACAGGGTCTCTCATTGGCTTGAATCCCTCCAAAATAGGCTAGGCTGGCTGAACAATAAACCCCAAAGATCAACCTGTCTTTCCTCTCTGGCATGGTAACTACAAGGACCTGTGTCATAGTTTGTCAATTTGTAGCTTACCAGTCTGCTTGCTGTTGCTGTATTAAACCACAGCAAGCATAACATGGATAAGATACAAGCTTAGACATTCCTGGGAGAGGGCATAGCAACTGGGGACCAGCCTGTGGGCAAGTCTGTGGAGCATTTTCTCCAGTGCTCATTGGTGTGGGAAGGTTCAGCCCACGATGTGCCTTGCCATCCCCGCACAGGTAGGCCTGGACTGTATAGGAAAGGTAGCTGAGCCAGCCAGGGCAAGTGAGCCAATAGGGCAAGCTCCTCCATGTTTTCTGCTTCAAGTTCTTACCTTGACTTCCTGCTCAATGATTGACTTCCTTCATTAACCCTTTTCTCCTTCAAGTTTGCTTGACAGATGTTTAATCACAGCAACAGAACACAAACTGGGACAGAGGGCCACATGCCCCCCCCCATAAGACAGAGGGCCACATGCCCAGTNCCCCCCCACACACACATAGGACGGAGAGCCACAGTGCTCATCTCCCCTACCTGCCATAGGACAGAGGGCCACAATGCCCAGCCTGCCCCACAACCCCCCACAGATTCTGGGACTGGAACTTGGGTCTTTCTGCTTGCAAGACAAACCACCTTGCCATCCCAGCTCAGCCATTGCTTGTTTTTAAGGCCAGTTTTCCAACTCGTTTTCTTCACTACTGATTTAGCCTACACTGGAACAGCTTGCATTTTGTCGCGTGTAAAGTTATTTAATATTTTATTCAGATGCGGCTTTTGTGCTTGGGTAATCTTGTTGAATTTTTATGCATTTGTGTAACCCAACACCTGCTTAACTTCCGTTTCACAAATTGTGCTTAGCCCTTTAACTAATGCATTTTCTCGCTCCTTTAAAATTTATTTAGTTTTGATTTCTAACTTGGATTAGGGCAGGCCTCCTTATACATTAAGCTCTCGTAGCTTAATATGATAAATTTGGGGAGAGGGAGGAAATTCATCTTTAATTTTTTTTGTTGTGTTTTCTACCAAGTTTCTACTTTTAAAATGTTGAAATTTACCCCCATAGGTTGTACTTACTCCCAGGAAGATTGGCAGAATGTGGATGAATTTCGGGTGCCATTTCTACTGTTTCTCCATATTGAGTCTCAGTAGGAATGGGTTCCTGGAATTCGTATGCAAATAAATGAGGCTAAAGTCAGCGTGGAATGCTTGATTAATGCTGCATGCTGCAGTGAGAACCAGACTGGCTGGTGCCCGTTCTTGGGGCCAATCTCAGAAGCAGCGGTGGGGAACAATAAGTGGGGACCGCCTTCCAGCAACAAGGAAAGCCGCTCCAGGAGTTGCAGCTGCTCGGGTTGGTTCACTCTTCCTAGAAAATGGCAGAGACATCAAGTAGTAGAGGAAGATGCAGGTCCTACGGAGCAACGATCTGTCTGTGATATCCCTAGCCCTCCTGGATTATTTATTTCAGGAAAGCAACCTTTTATAGGAGCCTCAGAGCAAAATGCAAAACAAACTACAGTTCCTTGCCTCTCAGCTCCAGGCAGCCTCTTCAGTCACCCTTGGCTGTGGGCACCGCTTTTCCTAAGCACTTTGCCATAAAGGAGTGAGGTAAACGTAGCCAGGCTAAGAAAGATTAAAATCTTGTTTGCTGTGAAGGATTAAGGAGAGAGAAAAAAACGATGTTTAGGTTTTCTGCGCTGTAGGACGCTGCTTTTAAACAAGCATACTGCTTTTCCTCACAGATGCAGGAGGAGCCATTCACTCCTGTTTTTAACAGGCTCCGCCGGACTTCCTTCAGAAACAGGGTTGAATTGAAGAAAACTACTGTTTAAAACACAGGTGACCCTTTGCTTCATATATTTGGATATCTTTCTGTCTGTTATCAAAAGAGAGAAGAGCTTTCCGGCTGTAGGGGAAAATACGTTTTGGGCCAAATTCTTTATCCGCTTTGTTAAAACATTATAATTTTCCTAGGCGAGGTGACATGTTGTTACGGAAGTTGAGAGCCAAGGATGAGGACGGTTCCTGGCAGGTGAAGGGGTTTATTTTTATTTTTATTTATTTATTTTTAATTGTTTCTCCTTAGCTGTAGTCTGTTCCGTTTTGAGACTCTTCAGTGTCTAGCTTTACTTTCATACAAAGGCAGTGTGTTTGAGAGAAGCAGACTTATACCTTCTTCAGATCAGACACGGCCCCGAATTAATGATAGATTCTTAAGTAATCACAGGAAGAAGAGGGGGAAGGAGGAAGTCTTCTAGAATTGTTAGCTGGGTGTCTGTAAATTCCAACGATAACAGACAAATGAAGAATGAAAAATGGGTTTATTGGTGTGCCACGCAGGGGTGAAGAAGGAAGTAGATTCATAAATGACAGACAGGAAGGTTAAAGACTTATGTGACTCTTGGGATGGAAAAGAGAAAGTGGAGAAGAGGCCCCAGCAGGTCCTAATGGGACTCGCTGTGAAGGAGGAACAGGTTTCTAGAGAAACAAACAGGAGAACCAGAGTTTGTTTGTTCATTAGTGCAGCAGAGCCCGCTTCTCTGCTTCTCCTCCTCTGCTTTGCAGTAATGCTCCCCAGAGGGACTTCCGGCAGGTTGGCGCTTGGTCTTCTTCCTGTCTATGAAAGCTGCCCTGAAGAGGGAATTGATGGCATTCTCAGTTCCCAGAAGTTTCTGCTTTTAGTCAGATAAGGGTTGTGCCCAGAAATCTTCCTTCTACCTTTGTTGAATCCCAAATGTTTTCCACTTAAGATCTCCTCCATACCAACTCCACACTTAGAAGAAGCACGACTCCAAACTATCTGTACGCTTTGCAGTTCGAGATTTTTAAAGAAAACCTGAAATGAAGAGACTATCTAGAGCCTGGATTTTGGCCTCTCTTTAAGTTTTGCTCGGGAGTCCAGCTCTTTATTTGTCTACAGTTCTTACTCTTTCCACAGCCTTTGCAAAGAAAAAAATTATATGTTAAGTGGGGACATATACAAACAACTATGGGCCAGATTGGTTGACTAACATGCCCACCCATCCCCCAGCTATTAAACTCATGGGTAGAGGAGACAGGATCTTAGTACAAAGGCTGAAAACCTTCCAAGACCTGTGTTCACTGCAGTGTGGGGCACATAGAATGAGGAGATGCCAAGGAGGCCACCTTTAAATCTCTGTAATAAGGGAGGAAGGGAAGGGAGTATCTGCATACTCACCTTTCCCTGTTTCTCTGTTCAGTCCCAGCTTTCATCTGATTGCATGAAAATAGATCTTCCCACCCTGTGGTAGCCGTTCATCAGTGAGAACAAGGACAAGACAAGTGAGGGCCCAAAGATGCAGTCACTCAAGAAAACAGTATTGTCATGCAACACTTTACAAATGCAAAAGTAATGCAAAAAAGTCATGCTTTCTGACCTTGTACTTAAACAACTTTACTTCCCTGGGCCTCTTTTTGGTCATGAGTCCAATAACCGATTACTTACCACTCCCCAAAAGTAATGATTGTAGATTATCAATTGATTTAGAAAGACTATAAGAAAATATTGTTTATCTACACCATTGGCTTAGGGCACTCTATTACATTTTATTCTCCTATCTCACTCTAGTATTTGGCTTTGTTCTAGTATTGTCTTCATCTACTACATGAAGACCCTGGGGCTCAGACACATAGCACTGGTTGGCACAGATCCCATCAGTGGCACTCCACGCCTCTACAAGGAGCACTGAGTCACCAATGTCCTCCTCCACTCTAGGCACTGGCATTTGAACGGCTTTGCCAAGAATAGGGTTCTCTAAAGATGAAGCCATGCAAAGTCAAGAGCAAGAAAGTTAGAGAGGAAGAGACAGAGATATACAATAAGCGATACACATTAGGGGAAGTGGCATAGGATTATGGAGGCTATGAAGGCCAACACTACATGCAAGCTGGAGAATCAGCGAAGCCAGTCCCATAGCTCAGTCCAGGCACAAATACCTCAGAAACAGCAAGAGCAGAGACTTAGGAGTGAGTCTATAAGTGGTGCTAGGAGACGGATTCGTCCCAGAGTCCAAAGGCCCAAGGACCTGGAGTTGTGAGGTCCGAGAACAGGACAGATGTCCCAGCTTGGGAGAAAGGAAGGGAAGAAGGCAATGAGCTTTTGTTTGATCGAAGCCTTTGATTAATGGGCTCGAGCTCTAATTTGTCACCCCAGTAAGGAATGACAACATGTCTTCGTTATTCAGTCCACCAAAGCAAATGCCAATCACTTCCAGAAATACCCTCACAGCTGTAACCAGAAATAGTGTCTGACCAGATATCTGGATATCCCTTAATTCCCTCAGGTTGGCACTTAGACTTGCATACCATTGTGCAGAATTGATGCATAGGCCTCCAACCCTTCTTCCTCATAAACTTTCACCTACTCTGAATAAGCATGAGAAGAAAGGAACAATTCTGCCTGCTTAGCATCCTACACATGATCTCAGCAAGGTGAACACGTGCGTGCCAGCATTGGAAACGTCCATTGACGTGTTGCAGCTGTGCGTTTACTCACAAGTAAAGAGGAAAACCTGGGACTGTGGCTATAAAAAGGAAAGCTGGACCTTTTTTTTATTTTTTATAAATTTTCAATATCTAATAATTGCACATGAATGTACCTGATTTTCTATTAACTAAATGGAGTTGCCAAAAGGAACTAATGAATACTGCATGGCTGAGTTCTGTAACTTTTTGAAGGGGAGGACTGGACATGAAATAATTTCTTTTAATAAAGAGACAAAGACAAGTGTCTTTGTAATTTAATGGAAGGCGCCAGATTGGAACGCTTGCTACTGCAGTCTCTCCTCCTCTCCACATGGACCTGCAGAAGGCTCTCAATGTGGGTTTTGATGATTGATAGGCAGCTAAACTGACAGTTTGATGGGCACAAAGCTTTAGACTCCAAAGCAGGTAAACTGCAAGATCACACAATTCTTCTTGTAATTACAGCCTGTTCTTTGGGGGTTCTCACAAACAGTGAAGGTGTAGGCTAGGACTTTTTTCCTACTTAAGATGTCAGTGGCATTACTGTGAAAGTCCAAGAGTATTGGGGGAAAAAACTACTTCTGGAATTATTAGCTTGGTTCTGCTTATTCCAACTCACTACTCACAGCTACCAGCTTTCCTCTTTGTGGTTAGCTCTGAAATGACTTGCTTTTTCTTATTGATAGGTACAGAAACATTTTCATTTTAATATTCATGTTGTGTTATTTCTGCATCCTCCTGCATTAAAATGACTCTGTGGGCTCGAAGAATGACTGATGGAGACCTTGAGGTGAGCAGAGGTCTTTACAGGTCATGTTTTTAAGACCCAGCTTCCTTAGAAGTGTGACGGACTACACATGCTATCTAGTAAGTTTCCAGAATTAATTGGAAATGTTGGTCATTAAAGGAATTGAGAGCAAATGAGTCCTAATGTCTTTTAGGAACATAATATTAGAATGGGCCAGCTTGATTGACAGCAGTCTAATCTTATTAGCAATTATCTGGTTAAAAAAAAAAAGGAGGAGGGCATGTTTCTTTGAAGTCACAATCTTCATTTTTTGTACTTGGTAAATTATTAACCATTCTATTAGAAAAAATAATGAGGAGCAGAAGATTAAATGACAAAGGCGTAGTTAGTAAAGAGAAATGCCTTTTGATGGTTTTGACCTTGGGGATGAGTCAGAAATAGATGCTTGTTTCCTCAGCTTATTTCTTTTTACTACCACATAAGGTAGACATGCTTCTAAGCACAATGCAAGGACAGTAAGACCACAGCCTTCAACTAAAGATATCGGGAATGTGTGAAAATGTCAAAATTAGTTTAATTAAACTGAAGACATATCTGTTGAAAGACTACTGTCAGCAGAATTCTGAGCTAGGGCTCTGAGGATAAAGAGACTGTAAAGTCTATTAAAGAACTAATCTTCTGGCTGTTGAGACAAATGGAAACCAGATAAATGTGGGAATCTTTGTGTGTGTGTGTGTGTGTGTGTGTGTGTGTGTGTGTATGTGTGTGTGTGTGTGTGCGTGAGCTTGTGTGTGATCACATGGAGGCAACAAGTTATGAGGGATCATTCTCATTGTTCTTTGCCTTAAAATTTGAGACAGAGTCTTTCACTGATCCTAGTGCTCACTGATTGGCTAGGCAGGCTGGCCAGCAAGCTCTGGGGGATCTGTTCGTCTTTGCCCCCACAGTAGTGGGGTCACAGGCATATGCCATCAGGCTTTGCTTTTTATGTGGGTGCTAGGGATCTGAACTCAGGTACTCATGCTGGCACAGAAAACACTTGGCTCACTGAGACATCACTCTAGTCCTGTGTATATCTTTTTGGCTACAGTGTGTGTGTGGGTAACATGAGGTGATACATTGTGTGTTAGAGATAATTTGAGAGTGATGGTTTTTTTAAAGGTACAAATCACAAGGATCATCAATTATTGTGTTTACATGGAAAGGGTAATTGTAGATAATCAAGAAAGATGATATGAACACTTGTAATGAGCAGGGCATATGCTAAATGAAATCTCAGAGGATGGGTAGAGGACAAACAGGTCCCTGTCCCTCTTAGTCTGTACTAGACTCCTATGACACTTCCTGTTTCATTCCCTTCTCAGTTGTCTTTTCTCTCTGGTCATTAAGTATTAGAATTCCTTAACACTTAGTCATGAGCCACATGCGTTTCTGTGTCTATACCTGTCAGAAACTCTTATCTAGTCCCAAAGGTTTAACATGCTAGTGTTCTTGGTTTCAGCCCAGATTGCTCTCTCACTCCAGACCTGTATTGTTGGTCGCAGCTGCTTTGCTAACACTTCTTTGATATCTCAATGGATTTTTTTCAAAAGCATAAACATGAGAGTGGGATAATTGAACTTCCCTGTATACTTCCTTCTTCTAAAGAATCCTTGGTTGAGGAATGTTAGCAGTATCAGATGATGGGCAAGCCAGAGAACTGAAGGTCCTCTTTGAGGCTGCCATTCTTCTTGGTCCTGTATGAGCTCCTCACCTTGTCTGGCAACACTGTCTCCATAATACCTTGCAAACTCAATCAACCTTCCAGTGCTCTGCAGTCTGTATCCTACCCCTTGACACTTGACTCTGCAGCCAAAGGTGTTCTTTTCTTAGCCGCAAACTGGTACCTAGGACATTGTTTGACCCCCTGGTTTATTTCTACCTTTTTCCTCAGTAATAAAATCGGAATATTTTTGACTGCCAACCACTTTTCTTTTCTTCCTCTTTCCTCTTCTCTTCTCTTCTCTTCTCTTCTCTTCTCTTCTCTTCTCTTCTCTTCTCTTCTCTTCTCTTCTCTTCTTTATTAGATATTTTCTTTATTTGCATTTCAAATGTTATCCCCTTTCCTGGTTTCCCCTTTGAAAAGCCCCTATTCCTTCCCCTATCCCTCTGCTCACCAACCCACCCACTCCTACTTCCTGGCTCTGGCATACCTATACTAGGGCATCAAGGACCTCTCTTCCCAATGATGACTAACAAGGCCATCCTCTACTACATATGTGACTGAAGCCATGGGTCCCTCCATGTGTGCTCTTTGGTTGGTGGTTTAGTCCATGGGAACTCTGGGGATACTGGTTGGTTTATATTTTTGTTCTTCCTATGGAGCTGCAAACCCCTTCAGCTTCTTGGGTTCTTTCTCTAGCTCCTCCATTGGGGACCCTGTGCTCAAACCAATGGTTGGCTGAGAGCATCCACCTCTGTATTTGTCAGGCACTGGTAGAACCTCTCAGGAGACAGCTATATCAGGCAAGCACTTGTTGGCATCCACAATAGTGTCTGGATTTGGTGACTGTATATGGGATGGATCCTCAAGTGGGGCAGTCTCTGGATGGCCTTTCCTTCAGTCTCTGCTCCACACTTTGTTTCTGCTACTCCTCCCATAGGTATTTTGTTCCCCTTCTAAGAAGCGCTGAAGTATCCACACTTTGGTCTTCCTTCTTCTTGAGCTTCATGTGGTTTGTGAACTGTATCTTGGGTATTCCAAGCTTCTGGGCTAATATCCACTTATTGGTGAGTGCATATCATGTGTGTTCTTTTGTGACTTGGTTACTTCACTCAGGATGATATTTTCTAGTTCCATCCATTTGCCTAAGAATTTCATGATAAAAGTATTGGAATTCAAGGCCCATACCTAAACATAATAAAAGTAATATACAGCAAACCAGTACCCAACATAAAACTAAATAGAGAAAAACTTGAAGCAATCCCACTAAAATCAGGGACTAGACAAGGCTGCCCACTCTCTTCCTACCTATTCATTATAGTCCTAGAGGTCCTAGCCAGAGCAAGTAGACAATAAAAGAAGGTCAAAGGGATACAAACTGGGAAGTCAAACTGTCACTATTTGCCCACCACTTTCTATCACTCAGACTGTGGTCATTATTCCTATCTCACAGTAAATGTTCTTGCCAATGATTGGGGACTAATCGGGTAAATGGGGCTAGAAATGTAGCTCAGCAGATAAGAGCTCTTGCTGTTCTTACAGATGACTTGAGCTCCATTTCTAGCACCTATAACTAGTGTCCATAACTCACACAAGATCTCATACTCTCTTCTGGCTTCTGAAGGCACCAGGCACACATATAGTACACATACATGCATGCATGTGCGCGCGCGCGCGCACACACACACACACACACACACACACACACACACACACACGATAAAAATGAATAAGTCTGCTTTTTAAAGGTCAGGTATATAAGCCAACATGAGTTGATAAAATAAAGTGGGATATATGCTAAGTGGCATTAGTGACAGTATTTCTTGTAATTAAGATATGTTGTCAAGTACATGGTCTGCCCATGCTAATCTGGACAAACTGCAAGACCACTTACCAGATGAGTATCACAAGGATGGAATCCAGGCCAAGCAACCAGATACCTGAATGCAGGGAGTACCACCTTACCATCAAAGTTCCTATGGGAGGTGGCACATATTCATCTTCTTTCTGCCATTGCAGGATGAAGTTTTTCTCTCACTTGAAGTTCAAGCTCTCTTAGTGTCCATGAGAATTTTATTCTCAACAATGCACTACTTATATGGATTCTTGAAAGCATTGGTTTCCCCCAACTAGATGACATCTGTGTCTGATTTCCTCCCAGCTGGTTTTCTGTACACATGACCATGTCTGTACATTGTAGAATTAAGGGAATATTTGATAGATGAGTCTAGCTAATGGGGTAGTAAGTGATTATACAATAAAAAAGAACTAGCAACATAAGTGATGAGTTAAGGATGAGTTTAGAGGAAACATGGAGGAGGTTGATCCCAGGCCACCTGGATGGCTGTAGTAACCATAGAGGGGATATATTGAGGACATTTTAATAATGGACTAAGTGGTGATAGACAGAAATGGATGCAGTGGAGAAAGGTACACACAGAAGAGATCTTAGGATAGGATTGAGCAGCAGTTCAGGGTGAATGCACTGATAATACATGCCTTTGAAAGCAACATCAACAGACTCTGGGCATGTCCCAAATGGTGAAGAGTCCTTGAAATTTTTGGGATACATGTGAGGGCTGACTTCACATCGTTATCTGATACTTAACTCTTCTTGAGGACACCCTCATTTTGTAGTTTCCAATCATTAGAGGAAAGGGAGAGCCTTGTGTTCGTGATTATACAATTATACATACAATAGGCAATGTAATGAAAAAAACTTTCATTTTAAGCTTTTAAAAGAATGTCTCCTTAGTTGAAATAGAAAGAATAATTGCATACATGGTGTCTTACCTGTAGGCACATTTCACAGCTATTCATTTTCAAATATCTGATGTCAGTAATTTAAGAGAGACTTCCAGAACATTATTCCTCTGTGTTACAATGTCGGCCACTCAATAATTTCAAATTGATTCATTGCTGTACCTAATGGAAAAAATCATTTTAAGTACTCTACCCATTTTCCCTTAGGGCGAATGCTTGGGGAGCCTCCTGTTCAATAGTTCTCATGATGTCATGATTTGATTTTATGTGACTCTTCGATATGTTTTTTAGAGGTCTGTAGTAGGACTTTAAACATGTGATGCTAATTGGGAAAACCCATTTATATCTGAGAGTTAGATTGCATTATTCCACAAATACAGAGATTTCTTAAGCAACTTTTTGAGTGGATCATCTGAAATAGTTATAAGTGTTTTCTAATTTTTGCCAGTTCTAGGGCTTTTAAATAATTATAACATGGCACATAGTCTCTTAGAAAAATATGAGACTTAACTCTTCTTTGAGGACACCCTAATTTTGCAGTTTCCAATCATTAGAAGAAAGGAAATAAAGTGGGATATATGCTATATATCCCACCTTCTATTCCTGACCATGTTTCCTAATCCAAAATAGTTGGATGCGTAAATCTGCCTTGCTAATTGCAACATCTACCCATCTTCTGACAAAAGACACAGTAATTGAGGAAAGAACTTCCCAGGGGGCATTCATGTCATTTTTTTCTATCTGAAGGGGTAACCTGTAGCCCATTCTGGTCCCATGTCCCATGGCTTTTTCAGGCTTACCATATGAAGTTACAGAATAAGCTAAGGGTCTCTTTTTTTGTTTTCTTCAGAAGAATCACACACCATTCAGTGGTGTGTGTGTGTGTGTGTGTGTGTGTGTGCATGTGTGTGTATGCTTGTACATGTGTGCATGCACATATGAGTCTGCATGTAGAAGCTAGAGGTTGATGCTGATATCTTTCTTCAATCACTTTCCATCTTTAGTTTTTGAGACAGGGTCTCTTCTCTTACTGACCCTGAACACATCAATTGAGCTTAGTGGGTGCCCAATGAGATTCAAGGATCTACCAGTCTCCATCCCATAAACGTTCCTATCATTGGGGGTCAAGATGCACGAGGTTAGCATTTTATCTGAGGTTTGAATTCAGGTCCTCATGCTTGGGAGGCAGGCACTTCATCAAGTGAGCCATCTCACCAGACCCTTGCTTTCACACATCCAGGCATCACAGGACCATGCACATCATCATCTATAGTAGTTCTTGATGAGTTTTTAAAAATGAGAAAATGCACAATGGCAATATACTTTTTCCTTGATGTTCCTTTGAAAATAACTATGGCAAAATCCAATGCCTGGAATAAGTCTTGTGTTTCTGCTTTCAGATTCCTTTAAGGACGATTGATTTCTGGGAGTTCTATTACCACTGGGGGAAAAACACCCAGTTTATTCCTATGATCACAGCCTTATTTCTTATATTACGTGTTGTTTCAGAAGTATAAAGTTGGGGATGAATATTTTTATCACAGTAAGAGGTATCTTTATTACAGCAGAAACTTGAAAGTGGCAGGGCGGTTGGTAATAGTTAGATGACTACTTCTGTGATTAGCTCTCTCAGTTCATCTCTACCGCTCCCTTCCTAGAATACTCGCCTCCTGCCTTTTCTGAATGGTCCTGGCACATAGTTTAAGCACCTGTGAGACTCTGTTGGCTGTTGGCTCTCATCCCCAAATCCTCATTAGCCTTTTGTTCCTTAGAGGAATCTTCAGTTTTTTGTCTATGTCTCATCAAAGTTTTTCCCAAAGTGTCTTGTTTTATGTTCTTATAAATTGAACTCAGCACACTTGAACCAGCCAGCCTCTCCTGTGTCTATACACAATACTATACTACACTACACTGTGGACCTGTTTTTCACTGTTTATGATTTTCCACAAATAATAATGTACAACATACTCTCTGCTTCAGATCATTAATAAAGATATTAAATAGTGTATGCTTTAGTTTTTACCTCCTGGCACCCTGCTTCCCCAACTTGACTCTGGCCCGTTAACAGTTATTTTTTATTCTGTCAGTTTTTTTTGTCTTGTTAAAATATTACTGTAATAATTTCTAACAGAAAGTTTCTTGTAACATTTCTTCATTCTCAGCACCTTGGAGCAGAAAACCAAGATAAATTGACAGATAACCTTTTTGCTGGGCCTGGTGGCACAAGTCTACAATCCTAGGTGCTCTTGAGGCTGAACTGGAAGGATAGCAAGTTCAAGGCCTGCCTGGACTACAGAGTGAATTAAAGGTAAGCTCAGATGTCTTTAGTTAGACTCAGCTTCAAAAAAAAAATCAAAATGAGAGTTTAGACTGTAGTTCAATGGTGGAGGGCTTGCTTAGTGTGAACAAGACCCTAGATTTCATCTTCAGGGCTGGAAATAAATAAATAAAAAGACATCCTTTTTCTTGTCCCGACATCTGAATGCTTTGGAAAGTGTTGTTTGGTTGTTATAGCATTTATTGGAAGAGTATTATTTTAATAATAAGTAACACTTAACACAGCTTTGCTGTGTTTCAAAACTGCCCCATTCTAAATGCCTCATTTAACATTTACAGCAAGTCTATGCAGGAGATATAACTATTTTCCTTGCCTTGCAGAGTGAAAAGCTGAGGCACAAAAGGACCTGGTGAATTGCTTCAGTTACATAGTAAGTAGTCGATCTGGGTTTTCAATCCAGCTGGTTATCTTTGGAATCTGAGTTCTTAATCAATATTGAATTCAAACAAGGTCCCCGTAAGCGAGGGTGTCTGAAACAAACCAGAAAGGGAAGAGCCCTACACCAGAACAATCAAGGCAGTGTGATCTTCCAATAGGCAGCCTGTCTCTCCATCCTCTTGTCTTCAGTTTTCTGGTGAGCACCTTCTACCTTCCCAGCATTTCTCTTCTACTCCCCATCACGACAACCTTGATTCAGTACATAAGCATCATGTGCTAAGGTCTCTGTAACAGTGTCCAACACTCACATCCCCCTTTTCCCACAATGTGCACCGAGTTGCTTTATAACAATTTAGCAATGATCTCATGACTTCCCTTTTTAGAGCCCTTGGATAGGTCCCATGAATAATGTCAAATTTCTCAGTAGCCACCCAAAGCTACCTTTCCCTCACTTCCCACTTTGTCTCCTGAATTTCACATTGCATGGGATTTCCCCTAAACATATCTGTGTGTAGCCCTTTACAAAATTCTTAGCACAGTCAGCATTCTAGGCCTAGTGTCAGTGGAATATTGAGAATGGAGCAGCCCTGATTATCTGAACCCATTATGCTCCCTTCTCTCCTTAGAGTGTTCTGAAAGAGAAGGTGGGAGTGGGAGCTACTGACACAAAATGTAAGGCTGTAAGTGTAAGTGTAAAGATGAGGAAAGGTCACTTTGTCCAAAGAAAACCAAGATTCTGTTTGCAGAATTGGAGTAAATGTTAATAATGAAAAGTCAGAAGATTCTTATCTTATATAAAACATTCAGAGGGTAGAGACCATGTAATTGATGCCATATAGGACTCTTTACCTGAGAGTCTCCAATTACCACAACTCATTTATAATTTTGACTAAGCTCTTCTTTTGAATAATTTTGAATAACCTCTCATATCCAGGAACTTGAAACTTGCTTGATATATGGAGCAAGTGATGTAGGAAGAGGTTAGGTGATTGAAAAATCATTAAAAACGTCTGCAAGGAAGAGATTTGAATTTCTTTGCAACAGAACATCTTTGAAGCTGTGCATTATTCATATAGAACATTACAACTCAGGGAAGATTCCAAAATTCACACCTGAGCCAAGGGACAGGTATAGCTCCCCTGATTATCAGCTTAAGAATTTATCGTTATAAGACAAGTGTCATAACAGAACAAGACTTTGCTATGAAGTTCAGCTAGGCAGACACGGAGGTTATTTAAATGGATGCAGTCAAGGTGCTGTGTCATTTATCATTGTTTCAAGAAGTTTTGTTGGCAAATCAAGCAAGAGCTGAAGCTCACTGAATCTATCTAATCATGCCCCATTTGTATGAGCTAGATTCTGGATGTGTCTTGTGCTGTTTGCCTTAGCTGGGCTTATGGACCAATGTAAAGAAGCCAGAACTTTATTCTGACTGACCTTGAATAATACGGGTAAAACAAGAAGAAAGATAAAGACCAAAACGATGTGGGTACCACATGTGTGCTCATGTAAGGTGTTTCTGAGGAGTCAATATTCCGACTTCTGACCATGTCTTGAACAGTGTCTCCCTCTGCACTGACTTCCTGCTAAAGAAGCATTTTTTAAAGCTTTTATGAGCAATCTATCACATTGGCTGCTAAATGAGAAGAATGATTGTTCCCGAAGCTATTAGTATCTCAACCCCAACTTCTTAGTACAGTCAGCATTCTAGGCCTAGTGTCAGTGGAATATTGAGAATGGAGCACCTCTAAAGTGGAGTGGGAAATTACCAAATACTCCGGAGGATCAAAGAGTGACTACTCAGCCTAGATGTATAAGCCTTCGAGGGTTGTAAACTTGCTTGTTGTTTGTATGCTCTTGTGGAAGAACACTTGCTTTTGCAATGCAGCACATGACCCTAAGGTAAATATGGTCTTTCAGATATAATATGGTTTGCTAATGCTATTCTACATATGAAGGCAAGACACCTCCTTCTGTACATTGTTGATGGTTCTGGCCTATTGCTAGCACCATGTAGACTGACTATCAGAGTAGACATGTGGAGGCCTTATTTTAGTGGTATCCCTACAAATGACAGTTTCTATCCAAGCAAATGAACTGAAATAGGCTGTTGCATTTGTATCTGTTGAAAGAAAATAATTCCCCTTGAGTTAGTACATGGAAGTAAAGATAGCCTTGAAAATTATTTAATAATTGCTTTTGTTTTCTGGTTGTCGAGACACAATATAACTGGAAGGTTTTTTTTTCTAATCTCCTTCTATTAATGTGTTTTCTAGCACACTGAAGAAAAATCAAAGCTAATAAAATACTTCTTTTCTTCGGTTCTCTGTGTTTTTGTTTTAAATGGCACCATATTGTAATGCCATAGTATCTCTGTTATTGCAAGGGTAATAATTTAAATGCAACAAAGACAAGTTATTTCACTGCCCCAAGATTATACTTTCATTTCATTCTATGTTTCAGATGCTAGAGACCTCAAATCAAGTAATTAGTGGGATTCCTTTTTTCTGTGACCTGAGAAGGCATCTCTCTTTTTGGTTTGTAGATGCTCACATTTTTCTCTGCATCCCCACACAGCATCTTATTTCTATGACTAGATTCAACTTTCCCCCTTTTACAGGGGCACTGGTTATATTGACTTGTGTTAACCCTAATGATGACCATTTTTCAGGGCCAGGGAGATAAGTTTATTTTGGGAAGTATTTTCTGCACAAACATGAATGTCTAGCTTTGGTTCCCAGAAACCCACATGAAAAGCTAGACATGGTGGTGTGAACTTACCATCCCACTGCTGTGGAGACAGAGACAGGAGATCCCTGGGCTTGCTGTCAGCCAGCTCAGCTTAATTGCTGAGCTCCAGAAGTCAATGAGAGAGCCTATGGCAAAAATGTGTACTCTGAGAAACGCTATCTGAGGTTGCCCTCTGATGTACACGTGTAAATGTGTATCTTCCTATACTCAAAACAGGTATATATGAACACAAGTGCACACACACACACACACACACACACACACACACACACAACATTATTTCCAAATAAGGCCATCTTCTGAGGTGCTAAAGATTGGGGTTTCCACGTCCAAATTTGGTGAGTCATTTTGTAATAAAAAGGTATATTTTTGGAATCAAATTGTAAGTTTTGAAATTGGAAACATCTAGAATTTGAATAAAGGTTTGATTAGTCAAAAACTGTGTGCATGTAATTTTGATAAATCTTGCCAAGTTATGAACCACAAATGTTGCATTATAAATCTGATAAGCAATGGATGAACATGGCTTCTATCTTAATTCTCACTACATAATGGGAGTTAACACTTTTTTTTGACAAATTCATAAATGAGAATGATGTTTAAATTCACATTTTTGCTTCCATCTGTGAAGCTGAATATCTTTTTACATTACTAGGTATGTATTTTTAAAAAGAAGTGTGGTTGAACTACGATAATACCTTATAAGTTGTTTTTACTCAAGTCACATAATGAGCAATCTTCCACATTATGCAGTATTTTTCCACAGCAGGAACATTATATGGCTTCATTCTATCTCATCTGTATCAAAATTTATTTAATGAATTCCTTATTATATATTTACATTGCTTCCAATATTTTTGCTTCTAAAAGAATGCCAAGGTAACTATAGAGATAAATCTTTGTGTGTAACTAAAATAGAAACTTTTATTTTTCTAAGTATTCTTTTGAAGCTGAATGAGTAATTAAAAAGAATCATACTACTACTCTGCCTTTTCACCTCCCTGTGCCCTGCCCAACTGGAGTTGCTTATGATGTCAAGAAATCTACTTCTCAGAGTTTGAGGTAAGATTCTGGTTGCTTTTTCTGTTCTAATGCCCAGGTTTTCTTTAATGGAATTAATTCATCTTTGAAATAAACAGAACCATAAACTTTACCATATAGCACACATGAGTGACATGATTCTGCCATGACAATGTAGTTTGGGATAGTTGTAGACTTGTGTCTCTCAACTTAAAGCATGTATCCATAGTAGGAATATAGATAATAAAAAAGTACTCAAGGAACATTTCCAATGCATCAACTCATTTAATCTTTTCAACAAAAACCAGGTATAGTAAGGAGGTGGGAATAGGGATGCTGTAATAGTCAGCTATTGCTGTAGAAGAACTATGTAGCAAACAATCCAAAAGTCAGGGCCTGTAGACAAGAAACATTCATTGTTGTTTTGCTTATGGATTTACATTGCCTAGGGCTCTGACATGTTTGGCTAGCACTAACTAGATCCATGTGCTAGGTCCAGATTTACTCTATATTTAACACCACAAGCTGGACCACTTGCTATCTGTGAATGATGCGATATCGAGATGAGCAGGATACAGGAGGCAAGTGCCTCTAAGGCTGCCATTCATGTTTTACTGTTCTGAGTGTTTTGAGAGAGGTATGTTTCACTTACACTGGGAGAAAATTGTCAAATTCTGTATATGATTCTATTACAAGAAAATGAAGAATTTGTGGTGTCCCTTCTCCACCAACGTGGTTGGTGCTAAGACCGAAGCCTTGAGAAAGCTGCACCCAATGGCACCTGTTGTTTTGTTAATTAGGCTAAGAGATAGCCTGGCTCCCCCCCCGCCCCTCCCCCCGCCCCAGCCAGGTTCTGTATGTCTCCCAGATCCCCTGGCGGCCCAGCTTACCGGCGCCCACCTATGACCAGCCCACCTGCGCAACCTTCGAGATGTCACGATACTTCAGAGTTCCCGCCAAACTCCAGAACGCCTGAGCAGAACACTGGGAGCGGGCCTTCCCTTCCTTTATCCCCAAATGCTTGTCCACCATTAAACAGTCCTTCTAAGCAGAAGCAACCATGTAGCCTTGGAGATCTTCTTTCTTCCCCCACTCCCTTAGTTTCATTTCAGCTTCGGGCCAATCCTCCAGGAACCCCGTCCACTGCGGGCAGTGGACCCCAACAAGAATTGGAACTAAAAAAAGATATCTTTGAGAATCTGGATGTGATGCTGCAAATTTTTCATATAGGGCTCAGGGCTTTTATTTTGTTGTTAACATTGAGGTTCTATAGTATTAAAAAGTTAAATTAAAGATCATTTTGAAGGATAATTTAATTTTGAGATGATTAGTTAGGACCTCAAGAGTAGTAAAACATTTGAAAGAGCAGGCCTCCCCATACTCTGATTCTAAATGAGATATTTATCCAAATAATCTCATAACTAGATGATAAAGTTCAAAGGTCAGAAGCAGGTGATTGCATAGAGGGACTTACCATGAGATAATTAGATTTTCTTGAACTTTTTTATTTTGGGGGTTAGGAGGGGTTGGGTATCACCAAGAATTCTAGGCTAGTCTGGAATTCTTGCTGCTGAGCCTTGAATGTTTAAACATAGTTGATCAGAGGGTTACTTAGGTAATTTGAAACCAAAGTATAAAAGAAATTTTCTAATCACCAAATTAGGAAAAATATATTTTGTGGAGATATTATAGATACTATTATGAAAATTTTAGAGGAGGAAATTATATTGGTGTTCCACAGTTAGAGAAAAACAGATTAATGTGTTTGTTAAGCCTTCTGTCCTTCAACAAATTGAACAATCTGGAGTGTCAAATTGAAAATGTGAAAGCTAAAGAATCTGCTATTAAGCAAAAGAATCATAAAAATAAAATGTGAGACAGTGAGACCCTGGCTGAGAAATAGGAAGATTCATTTGGTCTTTGAATAGGAAGTTAGAGAAACAAACATAACAACATAGTTCCCAGAAAGCAACTCATTTAGGGTCACTGATTTTACAAACTGGAGAGATTTCCCTACTTGTGAAGGCAGGAAACCATCGGTAATTGTCAGTTTTTATATGAAAAAATTACAATTGCTGGACTGTTTTAGGCAATCATGTTGTATTTATTGCATTATTTTGACCAAGGTTATCTGACATATTGTTTTAATGGTGAAAAAAATATCTGTCAAGGCTGAGATTGAATGGGATTCCATGAAGCTTAGCTCAGAAACAGTTTTTTTAATAGAAACATTATTTTACCTTTAATGATATAGATGTTTGAATTAATTTTTTCCAACAACTTGCTAAATTTTTTATAGCCTGTGTGAGAGTAATAGAGAATGAAATTGGTAAGCAATGGTACCAGTAAACTCATTATAATGTAAAAGAATTTCACCACAGGGGGAAACTTCAGGACACAGCTGAGATTAACAGTTTCCACATCAGTTTGATATGTTCTAATGTGTTAATAAGGATGCAAACCACAACCAAAACAGATGAAGACAGTGATATAATAATTTAAGCTCTTGATTAGTGTTATGGGAAAATTGTGAGATTCTTTGCCTGATGCGATACATGTCGAAATTCCAGTTCACACGTGTTTGCCAGATTATTGTTTATAACAAAATTGCTTTTAAAAACTCGTTTGTGTTTACATAGAAACAAAATAAAATTTAGTCTTCTAAGGGCATGGTTTTTAGTTTCTACTGTTTATTACCAATTTTGTTTGAGGTTTACTTTCTACTCTATAAATTGTGGGAGTAATAGTAATCACAAAAGCTGTGATACGGGGTCTGGGAGACAGCTCCTCAAGGGTTCGCCTTGCCAGGATGAGGACCTGAGTTTGGATCTCTAACATACACATAAAGAACATTTACTATAAACTTTAGTCTCTCTCTCTCTCTCTCTCTCTCTCTCTCTCTCTCTCTCTGTGTGTGTATGTGTGTGGTGTGGTGTGGTGTGGGTGTACAGATTCCTAGAGCTCAGTTGCCAGTTAACTTTGTCAAACTGATGAGCTCCAGGTTTAGTGACCCTGAATCAAAAACCAAACCAAACCAATCAAACAAACAAACAAACAAACAACCCATGGAGATGGATATGGTATCACATACCTTTAATCCCAGCATTAGGGAGGTAAAGGCAAGTGGATCTCTGTGAGTTTAAGGCCAGCTTGAGCTACATAGCAAGTCCTAGGCTAGCCAGGGCTATACAATGAGATTCTGTCTCTGTGTTTGTCTCTGTCTCTGTTTGTCTCTATCTCTTTGTCCCTCTGTCTCACACTCTCTCTCTTTCTCTCTCTCTCTCTCTCTCTCTCTGGATATATATATATAAAACATAATTATGTATGTTGTTACAGAATTATATATATGTATACATATATTACAGAATTTTACATATATATATATATATATATATATATATATATATATATATATATATTACAGAATGATTAAGAAGATATCCAACACTGACTTTTAGACTTCACATGTATGCATGCTTACGTGCACATGTACCTGAACACAAATGTACAGACATAAATATGTATGCATACATGCATGCACAGAGTTGTGATAGAATGAAATGAAGTAGTTTTATGTGATGATAAAATAAATTTCATTGTATAGTGTATAATGTCATTCATTACTAAATATATAATAACTACCTCACATTAAAATTTAACTAACTACTTTCCAGCAGAAATAGAACTTTAAGAAACAGTTTTCTTATTTAAAATGTGCAAAGACACAGACAATGATGTAGCTTTATTGATCACATGCTGCGTAAAACACTAAGCCACAGGACACATGGAAGAAAAGGTATAGACTTCAATTACTTTTGAATTAAAAAAATTTGCCACAGATATTGCATTCAATAAGTAAATGCCATGACTAGAGACATGTAACTGGCCTTACAGTTACCAATATAGTATCAAACTGAGAAGAAGGGCACATGCCTATGGATGCCAGAAGTTAGGCATCCCTAACCATCTTCTGCCCTTTGGTATTTTGTCTTCTTTCTCCTTCCACAGGGATTCATAGAAAACAGAGTCCTTTCTTCTCTGCCCCATCAAGGTGCATCAGAGACACTTGGATTCCCCTGCTGACTTTACTTTTGCTCCACAGGGCTGCACTGTGGATGGGAGGAAGGCTTGCTTCATTGAGGTTGAGAATCTGAACTGCCAATTTTTACTGAGCTGCCCTCAGTCTGTTACCAGAAGATCACATGCTGATTTTGTTCAATCATGAACTCATCTACTATCTCTTCTGACAGTTTTTATTGAGTGTCTCTGGTCTCACATTGAAGTATACCATATCATGTGCAACTCTGATTATTTAAATCAGTTAACTATCGTCTTTATGATCATGCTTAGCAAAGCTTGTTTCTGTAATTCTCCAGGTTGCTAAGGGTCTTCAGTGGACAACTGTTAATATGCTAGCAAGGTGGGTAGGGTACTAAGACTTCTGTAAGTCTATGTCTTGTTTTCAACCAAATAGAGGGAAAGCAGGGAACTCATTTGCTTTTGTAAAATTATCTTTAACTCAATGGACCTCTATACATTGGGGAAGCATCTTCTGGTGTCCATACTCCAGAGGAAGTATCCCAAGAGGGAGCAAAGTGGGGGCTGCAATAAAGCAATATATTTTTATTGCTAACAAGTAATGGTTTTTACATATTTATGGGCACAAGGTGATATTTCAACATACGAATTCAGTGTACACAGATCAATTCAGGGTATTTAATGTCTCACATATATTTTATTTTAAACCATGTTAAATTAAAATATAATTACATTACTTCCCCCTTGCCATTTCCTGCGAATTTCCAGTCTCCTGCAAAGGACTGCGCAACCCTTAACCCACTCTCCAATCTCTCTTTTCCTACACAAAAATGGATAGCTTCTTTTTCTTTGGTTATCATTGTTACAAATTTATTTATTAATTATTTTTATGTCTTTAAACCAAGACACAAAGTCCACTGTACACTTGAGGAAAGAATTTTGAAATTCTTGTGGATGCTCTTTCGAGTTATATTTTTTTCTGTGGGAAGTGTGATTCAGTATGCGCTTTCTCCTGATTCACTGTCATTTTGATGTGTGATTGGTAAGTACAGCAAGATTTAGGTTTTAAAGTGCTGTGAGAGTATACTGAGCAAATGGAAGTGAGCTCTTAGGCAACAGGAAAGCCAAAGAAAGAGAGACTGGAGTTCCAATACGGTAAAAGGTTGAAGAATAGGAGAGTCTGTATTCATTTACAGATGCTTGATAACCCAGCTTTAATAAGACAAAACCATTGCTTTAACAATGACTTACAAATTAAAGGATCAATGTAACCCTAGAAAAAAGGTACAGTCCTCACATCCAGGAAAGGGGGTGGGTTTATCTGTCATCAGTAAGTTGGTGCTACTAAGCTATCCATAGAAATCACTGAAGTAGGAGAGAAACCTGTATTTCTAATATCTTTAAAAAAAAGAAGATCAAATTCTTATTAGTCTTGATAATCAATAGTGATTGGGTTGTCCAAAAACACCTGTTGTTGTTATTATTGGGTGTTTTGTTTGTTTGCTTGTTTGGCTGGGTTTTTTCTCCCATTTGGGTCTGAATTTATGATTAGGAATTCATTTCTTTGTATGTTCTGGAATTCTTCTAGGCTCTTGCTTTTCTTCATTATCATGCTTTCAGGAGCAGGGCTGGAGGTATATGGGAGGAGAACTGAGCAAAGGGAAACTGATCTGACCCTCAGCTGAGACTGATGTAGGAAGGACTGAGCCAAGTGGAGGCTCTATGGTGCAAAATCTTTTTATATCAAAAAGTACACAGCTATAATCAGAGTGAAGAAGTAAATGCCTGAGAAAGCCTGGAAAGTGACAATAGCCATGCCCAAATAGAAAAGTTCAATGTCACGTGTCTGGAGAATACTGGAGCTAGTTTTACTTGTTTGTTTGTTTTGATTTTGAGCTAGAGTCTTGTTATATTATCTAGGCTATATTATCCAACTCTCAGTTCTCCAGGCTCAGTATCCATTGTGCTGGGATTATGCCTACCTGAGGGAAGTGATGTGATTTCAAACCCCATTCTTTTCAAATTGACTTAAATGTGACATGTAGAGAGAAAGAGAATGAGAAAAAAAAAGCAAAAATGGTTTGAAGTGAAAAATATATGCAATTTTTAATCTATAAAGACATTGATATTATAAACAAAATGATGTTAAGAGGCAGATGGAGCAAAGATATGAATAATGAAAATGTAGACTCCAACTTCTGCTGGGACTGACTCCAGCATATTGACTTTTCCTGCAATGCTTTTCTCTGCAGGCAAGAGAAGCTTGCCTAGGACTTTGTGGGTCTGTTAGCAGAGATTTAGTGCATAAAGGTGTCCAGTGGGAGGTAAGATCTATTTTTGTGGTGGTAAAGCATTATTGTTGGCATGCCCTAATTGTGTTTGCAGTAAAATTGAAGGCCATTACAAGAGTGGGAAATAAGCTGAACGATCATAAATAATTGGTCAAATGAGAGGTTGTGCAGCCCAGTAGGCAACATCATTTTTGTGGTCATTGGTACTTAGGGAGTGCCTACTGGGTACCTAGAATGAAGGAAGCAAAGGCTGTGACTGTGAGAGCATTAAGGCCTGATTTCCTCAGGGTTGTATTGTGCTTGGCTCCTGAATACCTGGTTCCTTTGTGTCCACTACTATTGCAGAAATAACCTTCAAGACTACAGGTCCACCTCTGCATCTGTCTTTTCTTCCTAGCCATCTGAAAAGCTAATCCTCCCCTGCTAGCTTGTAGCTCCAGTGTGAGGCTATTTCTGCCTTTAGTCTGCAGGGAAGGAAGGCACTCAGGATCACTCCTGGGATGCCTCAGTCTTTGAGCATTTGACCTTTAGTTTTTGTCTAGGAAATAAGAACTACTATATGCCTTACCTTTATCTTTGGGTGCCCTGAGAGCTTCCAGCACAAAGCAGAACCTCCAACCTAACAGTCACTATCTATCCACTCCTGAATTCTACCTCACAGTCAACCTATCCACAGATCCTGTTTTATTCCATAGATTCTATTCACCCTACCTTCCACACACTCCAGTCTAGTTGTCTCTCCCAGAGTTTAAGCTTATTCCCCTACTAAGTCTATTCTTGTCCTTCTCGGGGTTACTTAATAACCTAGACTTTCAGTTTTGCTCCAACTTCATGTGGATGTTCTGCTGTGTGTGTGTGTGTGTGTGTGTGTGTGTGTGTGTGCGCGCGCGCACGCGCGCGCGCCTCGCATGCGCACACATACATGTAAGGATTGAGATTGAACCCTAGGTCTCACAGGTGTCAGGAAAGTGCTCTACTAACTCCCAGACAAAGGCAGCAAGGAAGGCATTGTGGTAGCTACAGCCCTCAGTTACTGAGTCACCTGACCCCCAGTTCTTCCCAGGTGAGGTTCCTAATGCTGTAGACCCAATATGGAGCCATCATGGCTATGTGTTCTCCAAATCCCTTTTCCAAGAGTCTAAAATTTCTGTTACATCTCTATTTGTTTTTTATGTATTACATGAAATATATAGCCTAAAAAAATAAACAACCTCTCAGATGAAGGGAAATGGGAACAGCCTTCTAACATTCAAAGACGGAAGATGTATGATAATGTACATCCTGGATACTGATTCTCAGTGAAGATAAATAAGAGAAAGACTTTTTGTAAGTCTTTGTCATTTGGGGTCTTTGTTATTCACTACAGCAGCTGGATTCTGTCTCCAGATCATCTACTTTTTTTTGGTTTTAGATATTTTTATTTCTTCAATTTTTTTATTGTCAGGAGTGATTGAAATAAAAAATATAATTGCGTCCCATTATTATTGTCATTATAGAAATGGCTTTAAGAGAAAACTGGTCAGATCAATATTATTGCTTCCCACTTTTCAATTGGTAAAGAGTTGCCATTGATAAAACAGACAAGCCCAGAGAATCTGTCCAGAATGTTCAAGATATGGTATGTTATACAACATACCTGTTCTTAGGGAGAACACCTAGGATGTAATTATGTGTACTTCTTGATCTCATCGTACAAGACAAGCACAAAGGCACCACCAATGCCTCTGAGAACGTTGGACCATGCATCCTTGAAAAACGCCTTGCTTCCTTCATTCCGCCAGCAGTCAAGCGTGCCTGTGTACATGATATCAGTTCCTTTGCGTCCTGACTGCATCATGGTATGACGACGAACAGTGTCAAAAGGATAGGAAGTCAGGCCAGCGACAGCAGAGACAGACTGCAATCATCCAGCTGATGAAGATGTGAGTATTCTTGGGATCTGGGAGAATTCCCTTTGCAGTGTCACAGATACCAAAGTAGGCAGCTTAGTAGGTGATAATGCCCTGTATTGACACATCAAAGCCTTGGTACAGGCCCTTAATTCCATCGGATTTGTAGATCTTAACCATGTAGTCACCAAGGCCTTTGAATTCCCTTTCAGCTCCAGCTTTGCCCACATCAACTGCTAGACGGGTACCGGCAAAATCAAGAGGGTATACAAAGGACAAGGATGTGGCCCCAGCAGCACCACCTGATGTCAGGTTCCCTGCAAAATAGCGCCAAAACTGGGACCTCTTGTCCACACCACCCAGAAAGATCTGCTTGTATTTATCTTTGAAGGCAAAGTTGAGAGCCTGGGTGGGGAAGTATCTGATGACATTGGCCAGGTTCCCACACCAGAAGGACAGGACTCCCTGTTCTTTGGGCATACGAACCACTCAGTCTCTACAGCCCTTGTATTGCTTATCTGCCTTGATTTGCTTTCTGGCATGCTGCACTTGCAGCAGCAGCTTGACCCACTCAATGGATGCTACCGCTGTCTTGGAGATGGCCGGGGCCACTCCACCAGCCAAGAAGTCCTTGGTGAAGGACACAGTGGCATCTGTCATGTTGAAAGCAAAAACATAAAAAAGAAGAGGCAGGCCAGTGCAGGACAGGACTGGGTTGACATCCAGCTTTGTCTCCCAGGCTCTGGGTAATCATCTACATCTTATGTACTAACTAGGAACTAGCCCTCACCTTTTGCATACTTTCTCTCATTTAGCCTCCACTGAAACAAGTTTCTACTTTGCTAACAGGTAAGAAGATCTTGGAGAAGATAACTTGGCTGTAGCTTCACAAGTAGGAAGTAGGGGATTTTGGACTTCCAGCAAATCTGCTTTCTCTGAATGCAACTTAAGCTTTCCTGCTGGGAAGTGGAAAGCAAGGCTGTGAGAGAGGAGAGGATGCAGAGAGGGAGCTGTCTGTGAGAGAGGATGCAGAGAGGGAGCTGTCAGCAGGAGACAAGGACAGCTCAATCAACTTTACATTTTCTGTGACAGGGTGGTGTGTAAGAATAACACACGTGCATTTTTAACTCCTGAACAAACATACAAACATACACATACTCTGTCTCAATATAAATAACTCGGCCAACTTGCTTTGCCACATTTTTGGAGTTTTCTGCATAGTAGAATGTGGATAGCTATATGTGTAAGCCGCCTGCGGCCTACGCTAACTGGGTTCCTGAGTGGGAGGCCAGAGCTGTATGGGAGTAAACGGCGAGAGAAATAATGGAGGCCGAGACAAAGTTCTCTGTTCAAGGCCCCCTAAGTTTAGTGAGAGTCTGTGCTTATAAAG
Source organism: Mus minutoides (assembly GCA_902729485.2). Taxonomy (NCBI): domain Eukaryota; kingdom Metazoa; phylum Chordata; class Mammalia; order Rodentia; family Muridae; genus Mus; species Mus minutoides. The sequence goes on from LR749965.1 coordinate 841,519, forward strand.
AGGGTAGGCCCATCCCCCGTCAGTCCATTCTTGGTGCCTGGATCCAGCCTGAAGATGATGTGCAACGTGCAACTGCGTGCAGGGTGTGTCTCTGGAATGTCTCAAGGGTCTCTCAGCAGACAGCAGGATTTTGGAGAAGTACAGCGGCAGTTGACATAACAACAGAGCCAACTAAGTCAGAAGGCTACACCGCAGGTGATCTCATTTCAGTGGCAGGGAGGTCTGAATCAGCCTGCTTCAAGGCTGTGGGAGGCTACATATATGTATATATGTTCTTATGAATATATGTGTGTGCATGTATGGGCATCCTGCAACTCAGTACAGGCTTCTCCTTCAAATGGAAAACACCACAAAACCCCTTAGAATACTCACTCTAGGTTAGGAAGCGCTAGTGCAGGAATTGATGTAAAATCTTTTCTAAAGGGCAGTTCAGAAGATTGTGGAAAATATTATAAATGATATCATCCATACTGTCAGGAGAGTCACATAATCCGAGTTAATCCTAAAAGATCTCAGCTAATCCTAAAGGCAAGAACTGTTATCCTATTGTAAATTAGGAAACCAAGGCACAGAAAGGTGAAAAGGTTTTCTAAAGATCACACAGTAGAGAACCCTTCTACCCAACTGAGACAGAGGATGAGGAGTATCCTGTCATATACTTAACAGTATGAATGAACTTTTTGTGTTAATTCGTATTTTATTTATTGTATTTCCTATAGGAAAAGATCAGAGACGGCATCTTAATTACAACAAAGCAGAAGGTCAAACGTGTTCTGGCCATTTTGTTTCTGAAAGAGATAAAAGCTGTCTGCCTCTGATTCTGGTCAATGAAATCTAGGCGTCAAGGTTAGCTATCGCCCAATGTTTGAAAGTAGCAAATTATATGTGAGAGGTACAAGGAGAATCAAAGTAAAATGTGATATGAAATACTAGAAAAGAGAAAACTAGACTCCCTTCTGGGAGGGCAACTCCTTCTTTGCTGTATCTAATTAGAGATCTGGAGCAGGAGCTGAGCTTCAAGAGTTGGGGAATGGAGGCATGTTAGTACTGAAAGTCACACCAAGTGAGAAAAAAAATATCACCAGAAGTAGCCTGTCCCTGGAAGAGCCAGGGCTCACCCTTGAGGCTGAGGCCTCCTGTTTTGTCTTCCTTGGCTTTCATGGATCTATCCTGGTATGTGTAATTTACATTTGGATGGAGCAAGAGATTTTTTTCCAGGTCTACTTTTTAGTAAGAACTCTGAAGAGTACCCCTAAGGTTTTTGTTTGTTTGTTTGTTTTTAACAATTTCATTCTGTGTACAGTGTGCTTGCAGAGACTCCAGAATTTTAAGAGTTTTACTGAACTCTTGTAATGAGAAGAGCAGGAGGTGTGTGTGTGTGTGTGTGTGTGTGTGTGTGTGTGCGCGCATGTCTAGTATCTATTGTCTATATGTTTGTGTGTGTATGTGTGCACAAATGCTTGTGTCTCTCTGTGTTTATATGTATGTGTGTATATGAATGTATGTATATGTATGTGAGGATGTGTTATGTTTATAGCATTATATCAGCAAGAAAATATCCCTAGATTAGACATTGTTGTCAGTACAGTTGAGCTTAGTGATTAACTATACAGTAATCCTTTTGTATTCTATCTCATCCAGACTTTAATAGGACCAATCAGTTGTGGACCAGTTAATTAAAAACAATAGCTGCTGCTCAGTACAGGAGATTTTCTTAGACTGACTTGTGTATCATATAATTGCTAAAGTGTATTATAAAATTTTGAATTTTACCACCCATAAGCTTTAAGTCTATGTCAACAAAAGCCCAAAGTAAGAAAGGAAGCCAATAGAAAATGATTACATGCAAATTACCCAAGACACTGAAAAGAGTGTGGAGAAACTGATTCTATGAAATTCTTCTGTAATTAAACATATGTAGGTCTCCATTTCTCTAAGTTTATTCTATGAAAGTAAAAAGCTACAGATTTAAAGCTTTGCAGTTGTAGCATTTGGGTGTTATGGGCTTCTTGAACATGCACATAATCACTAAAATACACTTATAAGCCCCATGAGTCCCTAAAGCATTGTCAAGAATAACATCATTCACCAGACTGCTTTTTAAACAAATCTTTGACCTAAATGATTATATCTTAGAGTCCTTTTCATTAATGGGTTAAGTTGAAAGTATCATTGAATTTACAAGTTCATTAAATATGCCTGCCAAGCATCATAGCTAAGTCTAACCTGCCTTAAATGTCCCAAGAACAGTTACACTAGCCTAGGGTTGGACCAAATCATCTAACACAACACCCATTTTATACTAAACTGTTGAATGTTTCATGAATTGGTTGCTTATTTGTATTTATCAAACACTGGAAAACAATTAGAGTACCAGTTGTTACTCTAAGGATCCTGACTGAGTGGAGGGTGGGGAGCTGAAGGGTGGCTGGCTGCCTCTCACTGTTATTAACAGAGACTGTTATGTTGCATATTGTTAGCCCTACAAAGTATTAAAATTAAAAATGTGCAGAATGGTTTCCAATGAGTGCATGTTTCTGTCTTGGCATTGTAAAGTTGAAAAGTAAAACAATAACAAACATTTCATGAAACCATATTTTAGTCTGCAAGATGTTGGAGACAGTTTGAACCGCTAAGCTGAATTTGAGGAGAAAGACTTCCCATAGGTACGGGAAGCAGCAGGTGGGGATGATTTCAGGCCACCTAAGAGTGGCCAGGTATGCTTTTCTCATGGTCCTTGTCCCTTCTGTCACAGAATTTCGTACTCAGTTTTAGAAGCCTGTCTTCTTCCTCAAGCCTATCTTATCAACTCTCCCTAATTTTTATACGCTTACTGTTGCTGCTCTTATCCTAACTCTTAGCATCCTTTGCAGAGGATGTAAATAAATGTCTTTTATTTTACTTTTGAGTTGTGGAGGTTTAATTTTGGGCAATCACCATTTATGGAGTCTGTTGTGCACTGTATTAACTAACTTGGTCTCCTACCGAATGCCTTAGATAGGTGGCTTAAACAAGAAGGATCGACTGTCTCACAGTTATAAAAGCTGAAAATCCACGACTAGATTACTAATGTGGTAGCTCAGGCTCTGGAGTACAGATGGCCACCATCTTACCTTAGGCTCCTACAGCCTCTTCCTCCCATGTCCACACAGAGAGACAAAGTTGTCTCTTCCTCTTCTTATAAAGACACTAATCCCATCACGAGGGTCCCACTCTTAAATCCTCATCTAACTCTAATTACATAACATACCCAAATTATTCAAAACATTAGCCCCAATCCAATCAAACTTGGGGTTGGGGCTTCGACATAAGAATTAGGGCAGGGCTACAATTTAGTGCATATTAAGCAATTTCAAATGGCTCAATCTAATGTTTTCTATAAAATTAGTACGTAACCAAACAATGGGGTTAAAATGGTAAAAAAAAAAAAAAAGTGACAGTAAAGATAGTTCCTCCACCCTGTGGTAAGTTGTCGTTACATTTTATACTTTTACATGAACACGTATATCTTCTTGAGACCAGGCTCATGACGTATGTATACTGCTCTGACTTGCTTTTTGGAATTAACACTAATTCTGGGACAGTTTTACATGTCATCGGTGTCATAGGAAATATTTTAAATGTCAGTGACACATTTCTGGCACACATATGCTTTTATGTACATATCCTACTTTAAAAACTACAAATTCATAGAAATTTAGTTGCTAAGTCAGAGTGCATGGGCTTTTCAGCCTGAGCCTCTTAAAATTTCACACACCAAACTTTATTATAAATGGCTTCTTAGAAATTTACAGTTTCTGCTTTATTACTTGTTTTTACCTAATTTTTTAGTAATTTGAGAAGTCAAATACTTTATCTAATTGCTATTTCCCTGCCCCCCCCCACTGGCCATATCCCATTCTAAATAAATCTCCACTATCTTTCTAGATTTTTCTACAAATGTAAACTTCATTGTATTGCTTGCATGATAGAACCCTGCACATATTTTCCAATGTGCCCTAGGTCTAAAGAATGTTACATTTGCTCCTCTGTAATCTTTTAAAAAGTAGTTAATTATTTGTGTATGTATGTATGTGAACACATGCACGTGAATATGTGTCTGAGCCACTCATGTGTGTTTGAGCTCTAGTAGGTCAGAGGAGACATTGGAGTCCTTAGGAATTACAGATAGTTTTGAGCTACCCTGTGGGTACTAGGGACCAGAGTCAGGTCCTCTGCAAAAGCTGTAGGTGCTCTTAGCTGCCAATCCATCACCTCTCCAGCCCTATATTCTTTTGAATATAGTTTCAATCTCATTCTTCCCATTCTCCTCTAGTCTCCTCTTGAGAAACAATAAGTCACTTATGGCTTCTAAACTTCCTATTCTTTAAGTCACCTTTTATATGCCTGTTTCTCTGTCTGGAATCGCTTTCCTCACTGGGTTTTCAGCATCCACCAAATGATGCTTAATGAGGAGGTATGAAGTGGATGGGGATGTTCCAGTCCTGTCGCTGGGGGTGGTGGTCTGAGAGCACTGAGGTAGGGTTTCCTCAGTATTGTCCCCAGGGAGAAGTACGTTGGCCCTTCACATGACTACTAGGCTTCTGCATGTTCTTTAAACCTCTGAAGTTCTGATGACTCTCCTGACAATAATTTCTTCTAAAACAGCTTTCACATAGTCTTCAGTGATTGCTCTGGCTGGCTGGATGCTTATGTTGTCCATAATGTGAACAGATATTCTTTTGATTCATGTTGCCTGACTCTGTCTCTTCAAACAGTTCTTAAAGTCACCTGAACCTGTAACATGCACATTTGCATGTCTAGAATGGTGTTGTTTCTTTATTGTGGCAGCTTTTGTGTTCAAGTACCATCTGCATACCTTTTATTAAATATTAGGTGTCGAATTGCTTTTGAGAACACAAATTTACAATGGCAGTCCATAAAAGAATTCCACAGACAAAGGCCAAGTCATGTGTTTGGAGGCCTCTGAGTTCATGGTTGTATGGGAAAACAAAGTAACAGTGAACCTGCATTCATTGGCTGAGACGATGTGGTAAATCTTGTTGTATTGCTACTTATTATCTATGTGACTCAAAACACTCAAAATGTAAAAAGTTTTATTTTGTATATGCTTTGACAGGCTATTATAGTATGATATCTACAAGGTTTTAAGTAAACCATCATAGGGAGAGACATTTTTCTAGAATTCAATAAAGCATTGTTCAACGAGGCATGTTTGCTATAAACCAAGTCTTTATTTGTAATTTATACAGTTCAAGTATCACCTCTGTCTCAGCATTGTTTGCTGTTGCTGTGATAAAATACTTGACAAAAGCCATTTAAGGAGAGAAGGGTTTGTTTCAGTTCACAGTTCCAGATTATGGTCTGCCATAGCTGGGAAGTCTTGGTGGCAGGAACTTGAGGAAGGTACACACACACAGTCAAGAACACAGAGGATGAATGCATGCACATGTACACTCAGTGCTTCTGTTCTTTTATAGGATTTATACCAATTTATTATTTGTTGAAAAATTGAGGAGACTTTATATTAAATTGCAAATATGACCATTTGAAATGCTGCAGAAATCAGGGAATGAGGGTGATGTTAAAAGTCATTTGTGGAAACTTCACTTAACACAAGTTGTAGAGGGGTCTGGAGAGATGGTTCAGTGGTTAAGAGCACAAACATAAGGACCTAAGTTCCATTCCTAGAACCCACGTTGGGAGGCTCACAACCAACCACCTGTATCTCCAGTTCTAGAGGATCAGATGCCTCCACTGGCACTGAACTCCCCATGCACACAGACACATAGACATTATTAAAACAAACTAAAAAAAAAAAAAACACAAACAAAACAAAAAAACCTCAAAACTTAAAAAAACAAAAGAAAATGGTAGAGTCCAACATAGGCAGATGTGCATTTATAATTAGGCAAGTTATCCTTTGTGTTGGAGAGTTTTTAGCAATATGCCATGATGTACAGAATGCACCCACCTCTCCTCTCACAAAATAGCCCATCACATGTTTGAGAGCCATAGTACCTCTTGTATTCTCTTTTAGAGTCTGAGTATCTGAAGTGGGGATTTCCGGTTTCACTGGAAACTCGGTTGTGACCTATGATGTCTTGCTGAAAGCTGTCTTATGAGAAGATGCTTTGCTGAAGCAGACACATGAGAAGTTGTTTTGTTAAAGCAGACACATGAAGGGGCATGTGATGTTTTGCTGGAGCAGACACTTTCGAGGACACATGATGTTTGGAGAGAGTATCGGTATAATCCAACAGACAGTGGATGATGGTGCTCTTGCATTGGTACACCTTGCGGCTCTTTGCTGGTCAGCGTTGGGCTTTGCTGATTCTTGTCTTCACTGACAATGCTATTGCATCGGTTGGTTTTGCTTTCTCTGCTGATCTTTGCTTGTCTATGAAGATAGAGAGGCACACACTAAAGAACTTCTGGTGCTATGCCAGCTGCATTTTGCCACTTCTGCTAACTCGTGCTGATCAGCAGAGCCTTATAGTTTCCTCTGGACGGAGCCACTGCTACTGATTCATGTTTGGTGTTTGTCCACTAGACTGGACTGCTGCTGCTGATTCGTGTTTGGTGTTTGTCCACTAGACTGGACTGCTGATGATGATCCATGTTTGGTGTTTGTCCACTAGACTGGACTGCTGCTGCTGATCCATGTTTGGTGTTTGTCCACTAGACTGGACTGCTGCTGCTGATTCATGTTTGGTGTTTGTCCACTAGACTGGACTGCTGCTGCTGATTCATGTTTGGTGTTTTCCTAGTGGACTGGACTGCTGACAATGAAGATTGGAATTGCCCCAAAGAACTATTTCTACACAGGTCTACAACCTCGTTTCCTATTAACCTTACTTTTCTCTTACCTCTGGTACGTGGTAGATTACAAGGAAGGTTGAAGTGCTAAAGAACCATAATTAAAGTAGGTTTTGAACAATTTAAGCCTACAAGTATCTGCAGTTCTTTGAAGAGCAAAGTGAGCTGTAAGCAAGCTTTTGGAGCTGGTAGGGCAAAGGTTAGCCTGACTCCAGGTTTGGGAGTCCCCAAAGAGCAGCACAATGGGACCAGCCTGAGTTTGATAGCTGAATTTGTCAATTGGCTAACATTTCTTTGGTTGAAAATAATAAACCAAATTCAAACCAACTCACATAAGAAGAAATTCGCATAGCCTGAAAACTATAGGAGTAGCTTCAGGCAGAGTTGTATTCTAGAATGCCTTACCTGCTGTTCTTTATTCCTTTCTTGACTCTCTTTGTCCCTGCTTGACTTAATTCCTAGGTAGCCAAGGTAGTCCCCAGCCTTAGACTGGCATAATTTCATACTGATTTTAAAAGTCTCTGTGACAAAACACTAGAGGAGACTGGCTTGTCGTGGAGTAGTTGTCTTCTCACAAGACACTACTATGCCATACTTTGGACAACTTTGTTTGGTGTGAATATCTCTGTACCTAATTCTACTTCTGCAGGAACTATGGTCAGCTTCATCATAGTCACATGAATTGATGTTTACTGTTGGAAAGAGATCAGATTTGGTTTTCATTGGGAGGAAGTGGGGACAAATGAGCATATGTACCATGTTACTTAGCAGAATATTCAAAGAAAGTTGTGACTCAAACATTGAAAGCTCAAAAATGCAGAAAATATTTCTAAAGAAGAAAATGAAGAAAAAGAGGAACAAGAAGGAGAAAAAGAGGAGAAGGAAGAGAGTGAGGAAGAAGAAGAAAAGGAGGAGGAAGAAGGAGAAGAGGAAAAAGTAAGAAGAAAGACTACCTTTTTAAATGCAGGCAATTTTCAACACAAAGTTGACCTAATGGTATTTTGCACAGCATTAGGATTCAAGCTATAATTTATCAAGAAGCTTCCTGTAATGTACTGGCAGAATACATATAATGTACTAAGGTTTTCAATGTCATTTTCCCTATAAGTGCATATTATATGGGTTTATAGTCACAGTGCTCCCTTGCTTCTGTGTTTGAGTTACACATATCAGTGTTTAATGCCAGGTTATGCATTCTGCTGCATTTCTAAGTTGATTCTGATGGCGAAGATCCTTGTTCTGAGACCCTTCTTTATATGTGAAAACTACACAGAGGAATGGAGGAATGGAGGATGTTAATCTATTAACATCAAACAAAGCTGATTAACAATAGCTGCTCTGTTTCAAATGTCAGGCGCACTCAACGAATTTGCTTAGAAATTATTTTGTTTATTTTGTGGGCATATATATGATGATCTTTCTAAAGGTCAAGAGTAGAGTTTGTTCTTGGGATCTAAAGCAATATGATTTCCATTTACAGTATGTGCTAGTGACCCTCACTGTAGAAGCAGGACCAGTTATGTCATACTCACAGTTTGTGTTTAATTATATCACAAGGAAAATCCCTGCTAGATGAAGGCAGTGCAGACATACCTTTTTTCCTAAGTTACTTTTATTTTGAAAGGGTTCATAAGAGAATGCTACTCACAAATGACATCTGAACTTGGATGTTGGTTTCATTCCCAGATTCTTCTCAAATATCTACAAGCATCTTATGAGCTAGTTTCTTACCTGGAAACTGGAGCAAAGGTCAGAATAGCTAGGAGTCCTAGGTTTTGTGAACATTTACCTGGAAGGGATACAGAATCTTCATTAATTAATGTTTGTAAAAACACCATGCATGTCATAGAGAAGCACTTTGATCAGTTACCCGGTCTTCCTTATTATTTGAAAAAGATCAGTGGGCTACTTATATATGAGACATTTTTCATTAATTATTTTAAATGTTTTCCTGCTTACTGTATATACTTTACCAAGATTAAAAGAAAAACTGTTAGAGTATTTTGTATTCACGCTCATTAACATTCCAGTGGAATAACAAACCTCAGAATGATTCATGTATGAATCAGTGACGCATGGCTAATTACAGTTTTCAGCCACACAGCCAATAACGCTCACCATGAAATGTGGTGTCTGTTAAATACATCTCTCTGAATTTTTTTGTTGGGGAAAGAGTGGTAGGAGATAGGGAGGTTTCAAATTATGGTTTTAAAATGTCTAAATATTTTAGGGGATTTTTACATTATAAATATCTTTCATGTGAATATTTATCACAACCATGACATCCTGTTATCAAAACAGAAAAAAAAAAATAGGCCCCAGAGATTTGCCTTAAAAACAAACAAAACAAAATAAAACAGAAACATCTCAGATCTTGAGAATGGACCATATTTTAGAATAAAATGGAAGAAACTTCTTGGGACATTAGTTAATATTATTTATGGTTTATATAAATTTTCAAAGAATACTTTATGTTGAATTTTACCTTTCTTATAAACTCCTTTTTTTTATGATTCTAACGCAGAACAATACTCTAAAGACAAAAATCTGAAAAGCAGAGTGTGCAGTGAAAATTGAATGTCATACTAAAACATTCTAGTTTAGAAATGATTTCATAACCCATGGTAAAAGTTGTTTCTAAGTCTGGAGAGGCAGCTGAATTAGGAAAGTGCTACAGAGAGAGAGAGAGAGACAGAGAGACAGAGAGAGACAGAGAGAGACAGAGAGAGACAGAGAGAGAGACTCAGACACACACATACACACACATATACACAGACTCAAACACATACACAGTTACACATACACACAGACTCAAACACATACACAGTCACACACACACACACACACACACACACACGGACCTGAGATCAATTATTAGAACCCATGCAAAAATGAGTATGTCAGTAAGCTTGTAATCCCTGCTTTTGTGAGGCAGACACGGGTAGGTCCCTGGAGTTCACTCACCATCCTAGCCTAATTGGTAAGCTTCAAGCAAATGAGACAGATATAAAAGTAACTTTTATTGTCCTGTTGATAATTACCTCAGAGGCTTACTGCCTTTATCTGCTAACCTAATCCTAGTCCTATAGACACTATGGAGCCTAGTTTCTAGCATCTATCTATATCGTCTCATCGAGGCTTAGAATGTTTTCAGCCTCTGAGACTTACTGCTGAATAAGCTCACCTTTTCTAGCTCTTTCTGAACTCTGGCTGGATGGTTCAACTCAGATGTTCTGGCTCAAATCATCTCCAGACTGACTCAGTCTTGCTTCTCTTTCTCTCTCTTTTGAATTGTTCTGCTTGAACTCACACTCTAACTTTGGCAGTCTGTCCTAATCTTCTGGCTCCTTCTCATGGTGTCTCTGGCTCTTCCTGTCTTCACCCTGTCACTGTAGAACTCTCCCAGTAAAACTGACTCCTCCCTTTTCCTCTCCTGTTCTGCCCTGCTCTCTTGTAAATAGCTTCTTCCTCCTCTTTCTTCTTGTGAGAGTTAGACATGCCCTATTCTGTCATATTTTTCTCTGATTCATCACTTTTTCTGCCGTCCAATTAGACATCACTTTCACACATGGCTTCTTCCCTCTCCAAACTAAGGTTTTAGGCTGTTTCTCAAAACAAAACTGCTGCATATAGTTTTACGCTCTTCCCTCTTTAGCTCTGGGAAGAGACTGTGCTTCCAGCCCCCACTCTGCTTCCCTTGACTCCTTGATCAAAAGACACACACACAGTTGTTCCTTTTCAACTTACCTTAGGACACAATTGCTGGGTGCTACTATCTCCTGCCTGGAAAACCCGCGCCCTTATCAATTTCTTATCTCTCCCTCTCTCACCTGCCCTAAACTTGTTTTGTTTTGTTTTTCGAGACAGGGTTTCTCTGTATAGCCCTGGCTGTCCTGGAACTCACTCTGTAGACCAGGCTGGCCTCGAACTCAGAAATCAGCCTGCCTCTGCCTCCCGAGTGCTGGGATTAAAGGCGTGCGCCACCACTGCCCGGCTGCCCTATACTTTAGAGGCTAGTTTCATCTATCCCCTGCCAAACATTCCTGGCTACCTGCCTGTAGTAGTGGCCACAAGCCCCAGCTCTTCCTGAGACCTCCCGTGGTTGCCTGGTTCTCCTCTCTATGAAGCATGGCAAAAACTCCTCCTCTCCTTCCTTGTGTCTGCCTTTTCCTCCTGGGACCCAGAAGTCCTGCCTGTATCTTCCATCTAACAATTGCCACCTCCCCCGCAACCCCCAGCCTTTCTTTACTGACCAATTGGGGAACAGAAGAACCTTTAGCATCAAAACTGCCCCTACACAAAACAAGGTGGAAGAAACCTGAGGAACGGTGCCCTCAGGATGATCTCTGGCCCTCATATGCATGATCTCACACACACACACACACACACACACACACACACACACACATCCTCTCACATGTACACAATCATGACTACACATACACACATAAAAGAAAAAAATCTTTATTTTTTGTTGAAAATATTTTGTTAATATTATCCATTTTATTAATTTATTATTTGATATCCAAAGACTACATTAACAAAAACTCTCATGTCTTGATTAAAAATTTAAGTTTGTATCATTTCAGTAGTAAAAGTAATTAATACATGGTTTAAAAAGTGTTCAGAAATTTAGAATGATGCACAGTCAAAGAAAGATTCTCCTAATAAAAATGCTGTCTCCTTCTTCCAAGTGTCCATCATAATCACTTGTGATTCTCCCAGAAACCGCCTTGCTAGTGTAAGCATAGATCCACAATTCTGAAATCAATCAATCAATCAATCAATCAACCAATCAAACAAACAAATAAACAAAGAAAGCTATCTGGAAACTGAAAGGTTGGGCAGCCAGACATAAAGTCCTTAGTGTCCTTGCTTTTCTATCTATGGGTATGTAGTAATGCTTGTTGACAGGGTGCTGTCCCAAGACCACAGCCACAGTGTATACTAGATAGTATAGGCTTATGCTTTTCTACATACTACAAATTTGTCAGATTTGTGTTTGTATTGGTGTGCTTATAAACACCAATAATTGTGTGTGTGTGTGTGTGTGTGTGTGTGTGTGTGTGTGTGTGTTGAGGTTTTGTCTGTTGCTATGGATTTTGATGCTAAATACTGGCCCTGGTTGCCTCAGGGACAAGAGGATCCTCATGCACATAAAGTGATGCTATGTGATCTTGCTCCTTAATTTAAAACTACTGGTTGAATAGAGATGCCAACAGCTTATAGCTGGGCAGAAGAGAGGTAGGTGGAGTTTTGGCTCCTGGGCTTCGGGGTCTGAGGCAGGAGAAAGAGAGGGATGAGGAAGAAGGTGGAGAGAAGAGACTATGCCATGGGCTAGGTGAGTCATGAAAACATGCCCATGAGGGCTGGCTAATTGGAGTTAAGAACAGCCCAAGTGGAACTTGGAAGGTTATAACTCAGGGGTTGCTGATAGGGAAGTAGATACAAATAGCTTATAGGGCAGATATCTGCCAAGCTCTAGTGCTGGTTAAGGCTTATTGTAAATATAAAAGTTGTGTGTCTTTTGTGTGGAGATTAAATATTTACAACAATGTGTGTGTGTGGATGTGTGTAATACCTAGTCCTTTTAGGTTTACACAAATGGATATTACAGATGTACTGTCTGACTACTACATTTATGAACTAATTTAGCCATTTCCCTTAAGACTGTACTGTGACCTCTGTGACTTTTTAATGTCATGTTCTATAACTTTACTTTTCACTAACATGACCCCTGATTATTCTTCCATAATGCCAAGCTGGTTTGTATTCTTTTAAAGATGTTATACTCACTGCCCCCTCTGAAATTTTCTTCCACAGGTTTTCACAGGGATTGTCCCCTCTCATTTGTCCAAAATCCTATGTCCACAGGCAGGCCTTGGTTCAAATGATACCTCTTCCGAGAGGCCTTCTCTAATTACTCTATCTGAACAACCACTGGAATGCTCTGTGCCATATCTGTGGGTCATCTTCTTGACTGTTGATTGATGTGGGAGAGCCTAGCTCACTGTGGGCAGTGCCATCCCTGGACAGGCAGGACTAGGCTGTATAAGAAAGGCAGTTAAGCAAGCCAAGGGAAGACATGCAGTATGTTTTCGCTGTTTTACCTCTTGCTTCCAGCTCTTACTTTGGATTTCTTCCATCATGGAGGAAATCTGTAACTTGTAAGCTGCAGCAAGCCCTGGATCATGGTGTTTATCATAGCAACAGGCAGCACACTAAAATAGTCCTCTACTAAAGAAATATAGCTTTTTAATCTTAAGAAAATGTTTTTAATGGATTTTAAAGTCTGAGAATGATATAATGCCTTTAATGCTTGCAGTGAACCTGGGGCCATGTGTTTGGATGCAGTGTTTCTTGAAAAAGAGTGATGAGAAATCGCAGCTTATCCCTGGCCACCCTAGTGAGATCACAGCTTGGACACTGAGCTGAGTTTTATGTACCGTATGTTCTAGGTAACTGGGAGATGATTGCAGAAGATGGCAGGAAGAAGGATTAAGTGTGATTATTTATGATGCATAGTTACAAAGAGAAAGCATGCATATGTTCTCTAACAATAGGGAATATACCGATCTCCTAAATATCTAATGAGCAAAGCCACCCAAACAATCCATTTAACTTGGAAAAGCAAAAGAATCAATAAGATGAAGTGATGGAAAAATAGAGGAAAATTCGAACAATATTTAAGATGTCATCAGATGGTTCTTGGCTCTTTCTAGCAAGCAGATTTTTTTTTCCCAACAGACAGACAAACTCCATTATTACAAGCAGAGGTTTCTGAAGGAAATAGGAACTCTTCAAGAAAGCTGGATGTGCCAGTCTCTCTATATGTCATACAATAAAAGATAAAACATTGCTTTTCTTGTTTTAAGGTATTTTTGGATTTACACACACACACACACACACACACACACACACACACACACGATTTTTTTTCAAATAAATCTCCTCAGAATGCTTGTCTGAAAGTCTAGTTTATGACCTGTAACATATGGCTGAAATGAATTATGCAGAGGGTTGAACTCTGACTGCTAATGACTGCTTAGTTTTGAGAGTGTTTCAATAGTAAAGATTTCTTTGTAGGTCCTTTGAGCTTGCGAAGGATGCTCTTGGGACTCTAGTGTATGGCCTCCAGGCTCCCTACATGGGATGAAGATCCAGTATTTGTTACACTGTTATACAGTGCAAGGTTACCAGGAGGTTGTCTGTGCTCCTTTGCTTCAGGACTTCGTTTAATAGTACAGGGGCTCTTGTAGTTCTTCCAGTATATGAGTCTTGTGGCTATGGCATGGCTATGGCTGTGTGCTTCCTCCACGACTTCCATGAAGGAGCTTGATTCTCAGAGCTTGTACTGTCTTTGCAGGAGACACAGGAAAATCAGAATGGCTAATAGTGACTACACTTTAAAGTGGAGCTGTTTTTGCAGAAGTGCTATGGCAGTGCAAAAATCACAGTGCTTACACACACACACACACACACACACACACACACACACACACACACCTTCTTGGTCTACAGATTAGATAGATCTTTGCTTTTCCTCTCCCTCCTCCAATGAAGCTTTTGCATTTCTTTAGATCATGAGAAAAATGAATAAGTCTTCAGCAGTATTTTTCTCTGTCTCCTTCCCCATCTCTTGATCTTTTTTACCTGCCCTACTCACCACAGAGCTTCAGGAGTTCCCGTTTCCCAGAGTTCCCATTGGGTTTGTACGTCTTAGTGAAGATTTTAGAAGAGAAAGTTTATATTAATTGTTCCTATGATAAAGATACAAGGGTAAAGTGGTGAGCAGCTTAGAATGCACACACACACACACACACACACACACTCACACATGCACACAATGCTTCCTACCTATTTAATTCATTGGGACAATTATTATATTAGTCTTCATGACACTGTTGTAAGCAGATCTCTTTTGGTGCCCTGCCTTCTTACTTTCAGTGGCATGACTTCTATTGCTAATGTTCTGTGTCCATTGAGGCTACTCTGTCTTTTCATGTGCATGCCTGACAACTCAGAACTTACCCCTACGCCAGTAGCCCCTCCCTACAAAGCAATCCTGACAGACTGATGGGAATTAGTACATCAACAGCCCAGGTCTTTAGCTTACCTGGTTAGACAACTCAATTAAGTATTGCTTTTCAAGATCCCCTGGGAGGATTGAGTTACAGTTGTCACTACTAGTAACATGGTGGACAGGGCACTGTTTGTTTTTTGTTTTTGTTTTTTCATGTCTTTCCCTCTCTATTTCACTTTTCCATTCTTTTGGGGGTATTTCCTGTAATTGCCTGTGCAATAAATAACTCTATGTTGAACATCTGCCTCAAGACCTATTTCTGGAAAAACTCAAACTCCAGTGATTATTCAGTTTGTAGATTAGGCTACAACCTTCCAGTTGACTATCTTGGTAATTAGTTTTGGATCCAAGGCCAGTGCCATGTCTTAAGTGTTCTTTACAGATGTATGTATTGCTGAAGGTCAGAGCTGACTTTTAACTCAGAAACATCCACAGCTGAATGCTTATTTTCATATTGCTGTGCTAATACTATACTGTCTGCTAATGCTATGATCGTTATTAGAACAACTACATTAAATATATTCACAGTAATCTCTAAATAGGAAATGTAATGATTTTAGGCTGATACTACCTTGGGAGTGGTTTAAGTGTTGAGATTTCCCATATCGTATGGCCCAGTGACTTTATTCCATGTTTAGTTTGGCACTGTTCTACACAGTAGACACATGTGGTGAAATCACTCATGCTGATCAGCTTAAGAAAAACTGGAACTGGTGAGCCAACTCTATGCTCATAAAAGCTACAAAGAACTATATTACACAAAATAACCCTAAACTGACAGAATCAGATTTTGGGGAGCCTGGAGGGAGTCCCTATGCACAAAATTAGTGTGTATACATATTGACCTGCATTCTTGCTATTTTAACTGTAATTCTCTTCAATTTTATCCTAATTCACAATTCTCCTAGTGTCTTCGTGTTGTAGGCAGAATTTGACCACAATCCAGTGTGGCATTCTCTGAGTGTCAAGCTTGCAAGGGCATCATGATATTTCACCAGGATGCTGTGTGCACCTTGCTACTCATTATGGAGTTCAACTTTAGAAAGGTCAAGAGATCTGAGACTTACTGCAATTCCCCACATGTAAGTAAAGAAAAGCGGGGTGAAAGAATGCCTGTAGATATTTTAGGGTTTGTTCAAGCATTACTGCTCATTGATTCACTTTCAAAACATTAAATCAGACTAGCAAACATTTTTCTTTCCTTGTACTCAGATCTGGGAAAGAATGGAAGAAAAGGGCGTGGGACATATTTAAGAAGAAAGGGCAATCAATGTGTGGTTGTATGGTCCCGCTAATATCTGCATGATCATGTGACAATCATGTGGTGCTCTACAAGTTGCAACTGCAGTTTTTGTGAAAACTGTGGGTTTTTTTTCCTCATGCATTACTAAACCCAGAACATGTTTAGGTTCAGAATTGGCTAAGTCAATGATTTTTTCCCCCCAGCATTTACATGGCATCTGGTATGGAATATATTGAGAAAATGATTTTGAATTAAAATGAAAAAGAGCAAGCATAAAAGACCCTTGGTGATAAGGGACGAGTTTAATTGATATGCATGAGATAGGAAGAACAGAGGAAGGTCATCTCTAGCTATCATTCAATTATTCAAAACTTATTTACTTTGTTTGCCTCATAGTTTCACCTCTGCCCCCAGGTGTAAGAAATACTGTAGGCAAATAAAAATCTACTTCTGCAAGGTCTTGTATCCCAGTAGAACAGTGAGATAATAAAAAACACAAACACCTTGCAATGATTTGTGGCAAGAGCCTACTTGAAAACTATTACAAAGGCGGAGGATAAAGGCTGGGAAGAAAGCACAGAAAGATTGTGATGGGATTTTGTTAGGATGTCATGGGAGGCCAAGGGTAGCCATATCCTGGATCAAGTAGGGGCTTTGGGGACATGTTTTGGGGAAAATACAAGTCTTAAGTAATCAAGAAGAAGCCAGAGAGGAGAAAGGAAGTGCAGCAGTTAGCTCTTTTCGGAGGAAAGCAAAGAAACGTACTGAGTGGGCTTTCATTTCCAGAGAAAAATAGTCGTGTTTCTTTTTCCATTTGTTAAAAGCTAAAGACTGTGATTTGTGACAAATATTCGTTTCAAAGGGGAGTCTCACCTTAGATACTCTAAGAATTGGTGTTACTGTCATTTGGCTTCCGATTGGTACAGCCTAGTCTAGTGCTCTTCGTTTATTGGCTCTTGCATCTGTCCCCAGATGAGAAGCCATCTTGGCTCCCGCCCCTTACCGCAGGTTGCTGTGGGGATTGTAGTTCTTCCCGTTTCGGCCTGCTGTGGGATTTTTTTCCCTTCAGCTCTCAAGTCCACCCCAGTGGGGACACGCTCAGGCGGCACTCCTGTCCCGCGCTCCCGCCCTCTTGCCTTTCATTCCAGCCACCAAGATCTTGGAAGGTAGGGGCGCAGGAGCCAAGCCCAAGTGGAACAGAATGTGGGGCGCGGGCTGGGTTTCCGTGCGCGTCTGGTCAGTATCCCTGCTGCCCGCGGGTCGGGGACAGGCCAGCACCGCTTGCCTGATGGTGGCCGTCTGTCAGGAGGACTCGCTCACCTGATGAAACTTCTCGGGATGGACTCAGGCGCCCCAGCTCTCGAGCACATGTCCTAGCTTCAACCCGCCCCTCGGGGTAAACTGAGGCACCGGGTCGCGATAGCAAGTCCAGGAGGTGTCATTGTGGCTACTTTTGAATAGTTCTTCCGTTCCATAGACAAGTGTCAGGAAGCCCTGACCCAAACAGGTCTGTCTTAAAACAGACACCTAGCTTAAGTGTCCCAAAAGGTTTGAACAGGTGCCAGGGCAGCTGCAGAACAGGGTTCACGGAGAACATGTTTTGAGAAAGACTTTGCATTTTGATAAGTTTAAAACATACAATAAAGAAAAGCAAACCCACATCAATTTACTGTGGCTCGAGAACTCGTCACTGGTTGGACCCTCTCTGCCTTTGTGGTTTTAAATTTTAGTTTTACACTCAGGAATTGAAAGCTGTAACCGATTGTAGAAGGAAGCAGGCAGGTTGCTGGAACTTCAGCCACCTTTGCCTCTGCCATACGACCGTGGACGGCCGGCTCAGCGGTCCTCGAGTGGATAAAACCCAGCCTAACGCTCCCTGCTCTAGTGGACCAGAGAAGCTGTTTGCAGCTGTAATCAGAACTGAGGCCAGGCTTCCGAAAGTTTGTCAGTTGAAAACTGCTTATTTTCGGTCTCAGAAATGTGCTGAAAATACCCAGCGGTTGTTTTAATCAAGGCTAGGCCTGTTCTGCCAAGGGTAGCCCTAAGAGCACCTGTGCTTAAGCTGATTGTACCCGAAAGCTTTTTCCAGGCTCCATTTTACGGCTCAAGACCTTGGCTGCGGAGGGTTCTGGGACTTGTAGTCCCGCCTAATTGCACCCATCCGGCCTGGTCCTTCAGCTATCAATTGGCCATTTGGCCCGACGAGATGTCTTCTGGGAATTGAAGTCTTATTACAAGGGCCCCGTGAGGTAGCTCCTTCCCTTAAAACTACGACTCCCACCTGCCCTGCCTTCTTGGCTGCCTTCTTTGTCCACCTGCTTAATTATGCTAGGAGAAAGAGAAAATGTTTAGTAAAGATTTTCCCCATCTTTCTCTCTCTTTTTTTTTTCTGATTGCAAATGGTGTTCAAAGTATTGCATATGATTTTTTTTTTGTTAAAGCATGTTCACATGGTCTCCAAATCATTCTGTAGTTCCCTGCCCCACCAAAAAACCTTGAAAAGAAGGCTGTCCAAGGTTTCACAGCCGTATTAAAATTGGGCTATTTTATTGCATACTAGATTCAGTTATAATTTAATCTCCTTTAAAGCAATATGGTAGAGATAACCATTTTTTTTTTCTATTCATCCAACTGAATAGGGGACAAAAGTTAGGAAAGTTAAGTAATTTTTTCAAGTTAAGCCACCTGGGTAATAGAAGTAATGGAATTGTAGCGCCTTTTGTTTGAGAGCTTTTTTCTAGCAAAAGATCCTACCTCTCAGAACTCAGAGACTCTAGCCTATAAGACCATAGGGTACAAAACCTTTCAGTTGGACAATGGTGCTTCTGTAATTAGACACTAAATGCCAATGCTACAAAACCTCTTGAGATTACTTAAGTCCAGTTCAAAGATCTCTAGGAACAATTACTGGGAGTAAAGGTTTCAAAAATGTTAGCTACATATAGCTTGAATGCACCTTAATTTCAGCGATGAGGAAATTGGTCCCTGTAAGGCAGACTAGTTTGTCTGAGGTCACACCGATGGTTTATACCAGAAAGGAAACTACTCCCCAGCATCTTCCAATAGCAATAAGCTATCAAGAACGGCAGATGGGTAGCTATTTAGGTAATGTTATCCTCCCCTGTTCCCAAGATTTGTTCTTTATAGACCACACACGAGGGCCAGTTGTGGTAAAGTCTCTTTTTTAGTTAGAAAAGTTTTCCTATTCTATTAATTGAGCAAATGTTCTCCTGAGCATCGTTCTGTGGTTCTGTGCTCGGCTCTTCAGGTGTGAGAGTCATTACATAAGAAGCGCGAAGTGTGCCAGAGCAGGAAGGACTTAGGGATCGTCTCTCACTTTCATTTTAGAAACAAGCGAGCCAGTCTTTCTCTCGTGCCTTGGGTCAAAGGGAAGTGGGTCTCCTGAGGCTTCCTCGAGCTGCTTGTTACCTCAGGACAGTGCTTGCCTCAACTGGTGTCCTTACTCCACGTCATTCCTGTAAATATCTGGTGGCATGCGTTATGGATGCTTTTGTGTTCTTAGCTTAATTTGTATGTTCAGCGTCAATATGTTCCACTTCTATTTTCGGCATTAGTTGTGTTTCGGTTCCCAACCCTTTTTTTTGTTGTTGTTGTTCCTCCAGAAATGAGGAAATGAGGTTTTGATGCTGTTTTTACATTCACAGATATCACAATCTAACACTTTGATATAAGGTATTGGAAGTGTACACGTGACGTGTGTTACACAAAACTTTGATTTGAGAAGATACAGAGACCTTCAGTTATGTATTCACAGATTCTGAATAATTAGGTAATAGTATAACAGCTTTCTAAATTGTTGGCCAAACTTTGTAAATTATTGGCTAAACATTCAGAACAAGTCACTATGCACGAAGTTCTCCCCATCGACCTCTGTGTGCTCCCTGAGAGCACATTAGTGGACTTGCATTCATTAGCACCCCAGAGCACTGCTCCTATAGCCTTTTCTTCAAACTCACTTTACTCTTTTAATGTGGAAATGCAGCTTTGAAACGTAAGATGCAGGGTTATGTTACTTCAATATGAACATGGCAGAGAGAAATCCCAGACTTTGAGGTTATCTTCTAAGAGTTATATATATGGATGTGCCCATGTCTTTGACTTCTCAGATGAAACAACAACCCAGATAAAGGCAATAAATATCAGTCATGTGGCATCCTGGGATTCAAATCCCAGCTGTTTGAGGCTTCTGTTAACTCACAATAGTCTGTAGCAGATAGATAAATGACATGCCTTATTTTGTCATTGTTGTGTAAACTTGGTATGTGAAAATAAAATGATTTTTTATTTGTCCTCTTAGAGTAAGAGGTGGCACATGCCTTTAAACCCAGCACTTGGGAGGCAGAGGCAGGCTGATTTCCAAGTTCGAGGCCAGCCTGGTCTACAAAGTGAGTTCCAGGACAGCCAGGGCTATACAGAGAAGCCCTGTCTCGAAAAACAAAAACAAAAACAAACAAACAAACAAACAAACAAAAAGTGAACCATAATATTTAAAATTCAAAGTTTTGTCACTCTTGAAAACACATCTTGTCAGCCTGGTGACATTCTTATGGTCAGGGATATGGTAAAGGCTGAGAAGTCTCTGACCTATGGTTCCATGTAGGTATTAAACATAGACTGGAAAGCAGCTGGCTTATGTTAGTGAGGCTTTTTGTTTACCTGTAAATGGAAGAGAACCTGGCCCAGGATCCTCAGGTTAAATTCAGGCAATTGTCCTCCAGCTCATGAATGATTTAGGGGCAATAGCCAGTGACTTATTTCTAAAGTTGATAGTAGTGATAAAGGCATCATTTTCCATTACTCAGTGACAGATAGGGAAGGAAAGACAAATGGAGGTCCCAGCCAAATGGAGGAGGTAAGGTCAGGAGGTTAAGAAATGGAGGTCAGTCCTAAACATTGAACACAGGCATTCAGCTTGCTCCTGGCTTCTCTAGAGCCTCAACTATGTACCAGGTATAGAGAGCAATGATGTGATTGACAGGGAGGTGATGATGGCACTGAATGGTGGCATAGTCTAGGTACAGATAAGGAAAGGAAGAAAGGGAAGGAGGGAATGCTGAGATTTGATGAGTAGAATGGAGGTCTGGGCACCCAGGCATGACATTCAGTGACTGAGAGGGTGACAAAGTGAGGTTACAAAGTCCAGCAGAGGACTGTGCTGACTAATTTCTGTCAACATGATACAACTGGTGCTCTCTGGGAAGACAGAACCTTAACTATGGAATTGCCTCCATCAGACTGGCCTGCTGGCCTGTCTGTGGGGCATTTTCCAGATTAATGATTGATGTTGGAAGGCCTAGACCACTATGGGCTTTTCCAGCCCTGGATGCATAAAGAAGAAGGCTGAACAAGCCATAAGAAGCAGGTCAGTAAGCATAGTCCACCTAATGTCTCTGCCGTGGTTCCTGCCCTGATGTCCCTTCATGAAGGACTGTAAGCCTTATGATAAACTAGACCTTTCTTCCCCATGGTGTTTATCACAGTAATAGAGAGAAAATAAGACAGTGATGTTATATACAGTCCAGCATCTATAAGAGCCTTGTGTGATGTTATACACAGTCCAGCATTATAAGAGTCTTGAACTTTCTTCCAAGGAAATTTGGAAAACTACTTAGCAGTCTAAAGTGGGGAAATAAAATGTTTACACATTTTTAAAAATATAGATCCAATGTGCATAGTAAATTAGTGATAAGCATTAGTCAATGTGGAACACATACCTACAACTGTGCTTGCTGTCTACACACACAAAACACATGGTACACAATTTATTATACACACACATATACACATATAATTCATTATACATACATATGTATAACTCATTATACACACATATAATTCAATATATACATTTATAATTCATTATACACATCTATATAATTCATTATACACAGAATTTATTATATACACATATGCACACATATATAATTCATTACACACATATATTTACTATACATACACGTATATAATTTATGATGCACACATATGCCATTATACACTTATCTATATAATTCATTATACACATAAAATATATTTAATTCATCACACACACACACACACACACACACACACACACACACACAGTAGAAGCTTCTTATTAGGAGACAGATTTTCTGGTTTACTCTAGATCTATCTGTGGCTCTACCACTGAAGAGAATGAACTTTGTCCCACAGCAAACATTCATTTCCAAAAGTTCTCTGAGGCTTCTTGAGCCCCTCATGTGTTTATGTTGAAACGTTGATGGGTGAAACCTTGTGCGGATCATGTGCAGATAATCACACAAATCCGTTTGTGTAGCATCCACACCTTATCTAAAAGTCATCTGTCTGGAGATTACATGAATTCATTAGTGTAGCATCCATGTCTTATCTAGAAGGCATTTGTCTGTAGAACCCATTCTCTCTACACCGCTCTACTGAGATGTTCCCTGAGCCATGAAGGAGTGATAGACAATCTGTGTTTCTCGGATATTAGTGTGCACCCATGTGTCCTGCTGATTTAAGAATGGAGCTTCTGATTTGGTTGATCTGGAATGGTCCGGAAAACCAGCCTTCCTAATAGGTTCTTGATGCTGTATCATGGACTGTACTTCAAATAGCAGGCATTTAAGCTCTTTTTAGTCTGTCTTTGTAAGAGTCGAGATGAGAGTAGGTAAGAGGATGAGAATATACCTTGATGGATGTGTATGTGTATGCATATATGAATTACATATGTGTGTGTATGTAGGTATATAATGAATTATACATATGTGTGTATGTAAAATGAATTGTGTATGTTTGTGTATAACAATTAATTATGTGTATATATATATATATTATATGTGTGTCTGTATAATGAATTCATAGGGTTAGTCCATGAGAGCAGAGCAAAGGCATGGCAGCAGGAACAGCTAAGAGCTCACATCTTGATCTGCAATCAAGAGGCAGAGAAAGAACACTGGCAATGGTGTGAGTGGGCCCTTTGAAACCTCTCTCACAGGGACACATCTCCAACAAGCCAGACCTCCTAATCCCGCCCAGAACAAAGGGATTGATTTTTAATGTTGGTTCTGCTCTCTGTGTAACTATGGGCAAAGTATTATAGTCTCATTCAATCTAAAATTTCACATGACCCATAGAAAATGTTTAATTCAGTAGCTGTCTTCAGTATAAGAAGCCTTTCATTTTGCTCTTATTATTCATAGTAATAAAAAAAATCATAAACAAAGTGTGGTGGCATGCACCTATAGTTTCAATCCTCAGCATATAGAGTTAAGAGGATCGTGAGTTTTCAAGGCCAGTCTGGGCCACATAGTTGTAAGCCAATCTGGACTACCAGGTATGATACTGTCTAAAAAGGTCAACTAACCAAAAATAAATAAATAAAATCACAACATTGTGCATTCTCTTTCATGCTTCCTTGTCATCATATTTTGAATATTGAACATAATACACTATCTCCAATTCTACTGTTTTACCTTACATGTCTCATGCTGTGTCTGGAAGTTCTTCAACCATTTGTATATACTTAAACATTATTGGTGTAGAAGTGAAATATCTTTTCCTCATTCATCCTAGGCTCATGGCCAAGGGATTCCTCTTCCTCTCAATTTCCCCTCTCCCCACAACAAAAGACAGGTGAACAACTTTTGAAAAGCATGCAAATTCATGTACTGTAAGTTTTAGATTACATGGAGTCCTTATGAAGCAATGAGAACTTGAAGATGGGTAGACCTATCTCTTTGTGCTAGGACTGCTGAAGTAGATTGAGTCATGGCCAGCAGAACCAGATAAAACAGTGGGATGTAATGTTGATAGCCTGGAGGAAGTAGAAGGCCTGTTAGGTCAGATTCTTCACCCTGACCCTTGTCTTCAAAGACAAGGACGTGTCTTTCCTCCAGGCACAGGAAGATCATGTCTCATGAGGGTTTTATGACCTGTTTCATGGGAAGATTGAAAATCCTTCCTAGGTTTTATGCCTCCCTGATCCATGTTGTGTCTCTAGCTTTGCTTACCCAAGTCATGATCCTACTCATGGGGATTCTCAGGTTGGGTTGTCTTTCTGGTATTTAGTTTATTTCATTGTTCATAACTGGAAGTTTAAAACAATCAATACATTCATTAAAGCCATGTTAAAAATTTTCTGAACCCACGAGAGTGCTGCACAATGGTCTAAAGGACTGTTCAGAAAAAAGTGCAAGCTGCTCTTTCTAATGACATTCTTTGTTTCTGGTGTAGTCGTCTGGAATGCATGGCTTCCTTGGAGCTGCTGTTTGAAAGTCTGGTTCCTTTTCTTAAATAATTACCCCCATTTTCCATTGGCAGATTAATTAAGATAATTTGATTAAATTCCTTTTATTTTCTGAATCATTTATATTGTAGAGACTGGGGAGGAAGAAAACTTCCTCTACCCACTTAGTCCTGCTTCTAGGGCCCTAAAAATTAAATGTACAAAGGGGAAAATTGAAGAAGGGGAGCTATTTTATTGTATGTGCATGTGGAGGGCTTTCGAGAAGGAGCACTTGAAAGAGGAGGGTAGTGCTGGGGCTCGCATAGCTTCTGGAGTTAGAGTAGAAGAAGGAAGAGGTGATGGGGGTCTGTCTTCTGGAGTGGCACAGATGGGAGGGCGAGTGAGGAGAAGATGCCTGAGGAAATAGATGGGAAATGAAGGCTGTTTTGTAAGGTTTGCTGTGCGCGCAGTTGCTCTCTTTTTCATGAGGAGAGGGAACCCTTTTACAAACACATCTACTTCAGAAAGGGAATTTATGCCCAGCATTCAGCTTGCAGGAGAGTCCTCTCTCCCCAGGCTGCTGTTTAACTGCCATCACACAAGATAGCCTCTATTCCAAGATGGCATGTTTAGGGGAGGCAGATTCTGATCACTGCCAGAACACTTTCTTTTTAAAAAGCATTTCCTTCCCCATAGAAAGTGTGCAAACTTATGTTTGAATATTTATATTTAAAACCTTATCAAGTGCCTGGGAGTATTCTTGGCCTGAATATATATTAACCGACATTGTAACTTTATTTGCCAGCATTTGCTGAGTCTCTCCTCAGTAGGGGGCTATTTTACAATACAGTAGCTTTATTTGCCTGGTGTGTTGACTCCATAGAGAGTAAAGGAAAACTCAGGACGAGGAATGTGGTTGCCACTGGGCTTGATATGGTTAAATATATTTGTAAGAGTCATGGCATTTTTAGAGTTATGGTCTATGTTTCCTGTTAATGATTAATTAAGCATGAATTAAGTAGGAATAAAGGAGAAAATTAAGAAAGAGAGGAGGAAGGAACAGTTGTTGTATTATGGAAAGTAAGGACAAGTTCTAAGTCTGTGTGGTTATTAGCAGCCCCCCTTGTCTCTCTTTCTCTCTTTCTCTCTCTCTCTCTTTCTTTCTTTCTTTCTTTCTTTCTTTCTTTCTTTCTTTCTTTCTTTCTTTCTTTCTTTCTCTCTCTCTCTCTTGTGTGCCTATTTCTTTTAGCAATCAGAATTCTATTAAAATTCAGTGTATTTGGCATTTTCTCAGACTCTCAGTTACCGGAGTTAAGAACCATCATAGATAATATTGAGGTGTCAGTACTCCCTATGAGGTTTAATGCATGTGTATTTTAGTTGGAGGAGATTACAGCCTGTAGTGATTTAATCAGTGAAGTTTGTGGTATGTGTTAAGAACAAAATTTTCATTTTCTTCATGGCTTGAGGTTTCCTTCCCACATCTTCAGATGAAAAAAAAAAACAAAACCTCACCCAAATCAAATAACAAAAATAAAATGTTGTCTTTGTCTTTAGATTCTGCGTTAAACAAAGGGCGGTATCCCCATTGTGTCAGGAGCTGTCTGAACAATGGCAACAGGATTTTGTTCACAGAACAAAAGCCTTAGGACAGGTGGAGGGAAGAATTAAATCCTGCTTTTTAAAAAAAAGACTGTGTCAACCTTGGAGTACTGACAAGTCCTGTGTAACGTTCTCAGGAATGAGCCTGCAGAAAGGAGAGGCTGTGGGGGGAAGCAGAGAATGGAAGGAAGAAGGACACGCGAATGGTTGATAACTAGCACCTCGAAGGTGGGTGAGGGGAACAGTCATCTGTATAAATAAAATGAAGTTGGCGTGCTGGTTACTACATCACATGAGAGGAGATCTCATTTTCACTGAATTTGGCCCACTGTTTGGATGGTCTGATTTAAGGTATAGATCCCGCCGGCACACTTAATTAAGTGGGGACATGTTAGAGAAATGAATGGTTATATTCTAGGACAGTGGAAACGAAGGTACTCGTATGGTTGAGAGTACCCATGGTGATGCATTTTCCCCAAAGACTCCTGTGCTACAGAATTAGTTACCAATTGACAGGGTCTAGGNCCACTGTTTGGATGGTCTGATTTAAGGTATAGATCCCGCCGGCACACTTAATTAAGTGGGGACATGTTAGAGAAATGAATGGTTATATTCTAGGACAGTGGAAACGAAGGTACTCGTATGGTTGAGAGTACCCATGGTGATGCATTTTCCCCAAAGACTCCTGTGCTACAGAATTAGTTACCAATTGACAGGGTCTAGGGAAGTGACATCATGAGGGCTCTGACCTAATCAACAGGGGTTTATTTCTTGATAGACTTCATTTGATAACATTACTGAGAGGTAGTGGGAACTTTAGGAGGTGGGGGGCCTAGCTAGAGGAACAAGGATGCAGAGGATGTGCCTTTAAAGGGCTTGTCTCTAGCTCCCTCTCCTAGTCTGTTTTTGCTTCCTGGTTGCCATTATGTGAGTAGCTTCCTCTGCCTTCCCCTTGTGCTCTCCTGTCTCACCAGAGGCCCAGAAATACAGAGGCAAGTGTCACTCTACTAAAATCTCAGAAACTGTGAGCCAAACTACAAATTACTTCTCAAAAATCGTGTCTTTCAGGTATTAATAACAGTATCAAAGCAGAGGATGGAAGGAAGAGAGACATGTGCACGGTTGATAATTAGCAACAGAAAGGTGGTTGACAGGAGCAGAGAGAGGTACCAAGTTCTTCTCTTGACTCACTTAGGGTCTAGGTGATTCTTATTTGTATCTAACACTGGAACTGTTCCTTAGAAAGCAGTCCACATGGGTTACATTACTGAAAGAATGTGGCAACTATAATCAGGCTAGCTTCCAATTGTAACCTTAATACAAGACATACCAAATATAACGCATTTTAAAGTTTTTAGATTTCTATCACCAAATTTAGAAACTCAGTTTTATTAGCTGAAACATATCCACTTGAGCATACTCTCCAAATAATTAACATAGATTGAAGGTGTTCCAGCTTGGGTTATGAGCCCACCGCTTAGAATTCTCCCAGTACCCAGAGTGAAGTATGCTGTGACTGGCCAGGCTGGGAGCACATTCCTAGCTCTGAGATGAGAACTTTGTCCAAAGGGAGTGGGCACACCTCATGTGCACAGCTTCAATGCATGTCTGAATACAGAGATGGTCTGATTACATGGAGATGGGGATACTTCAAACAAAGGGAAAATGATCCTGGGGGTATAAAACCAACAGGTGGCCACTGCAGTTTGAAATCCTAGTTGCTAAGTTCTTCTGGCTTAGGGGGTGAAAGAAAGGCCAGGCAGCTGTCTCAGCCAATAGCCCCAGATAAATCTGCAGCTGAGGTCCCCTCTTGGCTCTGTGGAGCAGGGGATAAAGCATCCTCTAAGCTTAGGCTTCCTTTGGCCTCCTGAACTTCCAGGAGGCAGTAGGCCAAGGTTTCCCTGGCTTGGAGGAATTGGCTGGGCTTGGTTTCTAGTTCGGATTGAACAGCTGGGTCCAATCCTGTGGGTCAAGAGCTGGCTAGAGCTACATGCATGGGTCCCAGAGAGGCCAGAAGCATCTGTGTTTTCAGCACACTCTAAGTTGTTGCTCGTGGTGAAGTCCATGGTCCTCACTTGAAATAGCTAAGTTCTGGATCTTCATGGTATCTGTGAGTTTAGGTTTTGTGCAATGGAATGAGAGAAAAAGAAAAAAACGTTTAGAATTCACCAATCCATTTATCTGGTTCTGAGTATCTATCTATCTATCTATCTATCTATCTATCTATCTATCTATCTATCTATCTACCATCTATCTATCTATCTGTCTTCATTGTTGGTCAAGGACTGTTTTGAACAAGTTGTTACAATGTGCAGGTCTTTAGTCTCTGTGAGGTGGTACACATTTTATTAGTAGGTCTGGATTTGATGATAATGGTGGTCTGAATCTAAAACGTTTGCATGGGGTTATGTTCTGAACACTTGTTTAGCAGCTGGTTGCCCTAATTTGGGAGGCTGTGAAACCTTTAGGAGGAAAGCTCTTGCTGCTAGGTATACCCAGCCAGTGGTTCTGATATCATCCTTTGCTTCCTGCCTTCTGTGATGTAAACAGGCTTCACGTGTCCTTTTGCTGCTGTGACTGGTGATACCTGCTCTGCCTTCCCTATCATAGTGGTCTCAAGCTGTGAGCCAGAATGATCCTTCCTCTCTTAAGTTGTTTCTGTCAGGTGTTTCATTAGTGATGCAAATACAACTAATAAGATATTATCATGATATCTTTTGTGTGTAGTGAGCACCTGATAAATGTAATTATTTTAAAAATATTTTACATTTTTATTATTTTTGAGCTCAGGTATCCAGGTACATTAAACAGATCTTACTAATCACTAGCTACATGAGTTTGAAATGGTTTCTTGGCTCAGGAAATAGAATGTTTTCATCTTTAAAATGGGGATAGTGGCATGAATGGTCACGCACACCTTTAACCTCAGTGTTGGGAGTCATCTCTTGAGTTTAAGGCCAGCTTGCTCTACAGAGAGAATTCCAGGATATCGAGGGCTACACAGAGAACCCTGTCTCAAACAACAACAACAACAACAACAACAACAACAACAACAACAACGGGGCTGAAGTGATAGCCACTTCATGTTGTACATCTTATATGTGTGGAATACTGTGCTAAGTATAGATATCACCATCAGAGAGTTGTGACAGAGATGGGAAATAAACAGGCAGAAACTGTTATGTAAAGACCTCAAGTCCAAGAAGGTCAAATACTGTGATTAAAGGGGAATTGGGTATCCTATTTAGATAAAGTAGCCAGGGATACTGAGCAGACACTAACATAAAGGATGAAATGGATCTGATCATACACATTGGTAGATCTTAAGACAGAAAAGAATTTGCCAGGTTTAAAGGAGGCTTCTGTGGTTAGTGGAGATTGACAGGACGACTATATCTATCTATCTATCTATCTATCTATCTATCTATCTATCTATCTATCTATCTATCTATCTATCCTGAGGTTGGCCATAAGGCTAAGCTTTATAGGGCCTGACACTGAAGCATAGAGTTCAGCTATAGCACTGGACCTCAGGTCTTCATCTGGCATACCACTTAGCATCTCATCCTAGACTTCTTCCTTGTTGCTGGAACATGAGTTTTCTTCCTAGCTGATGTGTACTGCCTCCTCTCTCCTTAGGCTACTGTTTTCTATGAACTAATTGGACATTGAGTTCTAAGTGTATTGCCAGGGAATTCTCATTTCTTTAACCTGCCTGTGCTCTGGAAATCATTCTGGTGGTTCCACAGAAAATTGGACATAGTACTACCTGAGGACCCAGCTATACCAAAAAGGTGCTCCAACATGTAATAAGGACACATGCTCCACTATGTTTATAGCAGCCTAATTTATAATAGCCAGAAGCTGGAAACAACCCAGATGTACCTCAACAGGGGAATGGATACAGAAAAATATGGTACATTTACACAATGGACTACTACTCAGCTATTAAAAACAATGACTTCATGAAATTCGCAGGCAAGTGGATGGAACTAGAAAATGTCATCCTGAATGAGCTAACCCAGTCACACAAAACCACACATGGTATGTACTCACTGATAAGTGGATACCAGCCCAAAAGCTCGGAATACCCATGATACAACTAACAGACCATATGAAGCTCAAGAAGATGAAAGACCTAAGTTTGAATACTTCAGTCCTTCTTAGAAGGAGGGACAAAATACTTACAGGAGGAAGTACAGGGACAAAGTGCGGAGCAGATACTGAAGGAAAGGCTATCCAGAGACTGCCCCACTTGGTGATACATCCCATATATAGACACCAAACCCAGACACTATTGCAGATGCCAAGAAGTGCTTGCTGACAGGAGCCTGATATAGTTGTCTCCTAAGAGGCTCTGCCAGAGCCTGACAAATACAGATGTGGATACTTGCAGCCAACAATTGGACTGAGCAGGGGGACCCTAATGGGGGAGCTAGGGAAAGGACTGAAGGAGCTTAAGGGGTTTGCAACCCCATAGGAAGAACAACAATATCAACCAACCAGATCCCCTAGAGCTCCCAGGGATTAAACCACCAACCAAAGAGTACACATGGAAGGACCCATGGCTCTAGCTGCATATGTAGCAGAGGACTGACTAGTCAGGCATCAGTGGGAGGAGAGACCCTTGGTCCTGTGAAGGCTTGATGCTGCAGTAGGGAAATTCCAGGGCCGTGAGGTGGGAGTGGGTGGGTGGGTGAGGGAGCACCCTCATAGAAGCAGGGAGAGGAGGTATGAGGGAGGGGAGTTGTGGAAGGGAAACTGGGAATGGGGATAACATTTGAAATGTAAATAAATAAAATATCCAATAATAAAAAGAACTGTTGATTGAAGTAAGAAGTGATGTACTATGTTTTGATCAGGGTTCCAAAACTCATTAAAAAAGAGCTTTATGGCTACCACCAGTCTCATCTCACTAGCACTCCCTTATTTGAAAATTGGAAAACTGCTTCTAAGGTGGAGAAATGACTCAACATGTGTCATAGATGGAGTCAGTAGCATTGTATTGACTGTAGTTTCCTTGGAACTAGGTCCTGTGTACTTTGTTTCCTTGACTTCTAGACTTAAAATCAACAATAACAAAACCAAAAAGCAACCAACCAAAACTCCAACCTTTATTTTTCCCTACAGTGTCTTGATGAGAATCTATATTTGCTCCACAGTGTATTTCCTACAAAAGGACAGAAGTGTCGTGCCTATTCTCCTGTGGCCATTTCCTCATCGTTGGTCCCTAAATTTCATTAGTTCATTGTTAATCTTTACACTGCCCCAGTTCATGTCTGTACTGTTTGTGCTGCAATGAATTATTTCTCTGGTCTATTGACTTTTACCTGATGTAGAGTAGAGGTAAGGAGTCATTCTTGACATCTTCTGAACTTGCATAGCTAGATTGCTTCTAAGGTTAGGGCTCATAAATGGCATGGTAGCAATATTGTCTGACTTTCCTCTCTAGCTCCAGGAGGGAAGGGCATTGCTGTCCTGTTCATCCAGTCTTAGACGAATGCACAATCTGTTACTAAACATTTCATTTAAGCCACACTATTACCACCAAGATCTGAAAGTCAGGATTGTCCTGGCGTTTGTTTATCGTGGTAGATGGATTGTTTATGTGGAACAGATAACAGGAACTTAGAATGCTGAGCCATCACTGAGGGACTCATAAGAAGCGTCCCTGTCATCGTGCTTTGTAGACTGACTTGTGACGCTGTTTCTCATGTAATGTGCCATTTTGAGCAAAGGATGCAACCCCTCCGTGCCACATGGTATTTGTAAGCAGAGATGATAACACCGCTAAGCTTAGAGGTGTGGTGAGTACCAAGTAGGGTGGCTGTAAGTAATATCATAGGAAGTGCCTGGTGCATCATTCACAAAATTCTACCTAAGAAAGAATGTGGGGGATTAGTCCTATCTGCCTACAGTTGCAGCTAACAGTTACATGTCTGTCAGTTTTAACATTGAAAATCACAGGTCAGCTGTGTTCATATGTTATTTGGTAAAATCTTATATTCACTTTATCATCCAACAAATAACAAGACCATCAGTTCTGGGCGTGTAGAGTTTACTAAAAATGTCAATGAACACCACACCACCTAGAATTCAGCATAAAAAATAAATGCTGGTTGATGCTGAAGACAGGAATATAAATCAGAAAACAAACACATCTGCAGTACTGTAATATTTAAATACCTTCTCATAAACACTTAAGATTCTCATTAGTCCAACATCAGAAAAGTGATAAATATTAATATTCATCATCAAAGAGAAAGCTTAAAAACCAAAGCAGAGTAAACAACAGTTATCTTTCACGGATTACATAATTCTGGGTACATTTTTAATTCAGTAGCCTCAAACCTCTACTTTTTTAAAAAATTCTATATGAGGCAAGCTATTTTTACCTAGTACATAAGTAAGAAAGATGTACATTTAATCTAAAAATTCAGGCGTTTTGCTGATTCAAATAATGCTTGCAGGAGCTAGGTCTGCTGTGTCTTAACTCTGAAAGAGACTCATATGTCTGAGCACGCACTTCTTCCTTGATCTTGGATTGCATTGCAAATGAATGTCGCTGGAAATGGGCTCCAGATAGGGCATGAAAAGTCATGGCTGGCTTGTCTTAGCTGCAGGTTCTCTCCTCCCTGACCAGCTCTAAAGGTGCCTGGAAGCAGATAACATACCACAGTCTCAGGGTAGAGAACACATACACCCTGCAGCCCTCACTTGACTCCGGCCAGGCCTGTTTTGCTTTCCTAGTGTCTAAGTAAGGAAACTCACTTTAGGAGGGCATTATTCTGTCACCAAGAAGCAGAGTACTGGCAGTAGGGAGACCTCGGGGTCCAGCTCTGGCTCGCACCTGGCATGTATGTCAAGACTCACTTTCCTCATCAGTGATGCCAGAGCTTGGAGCAGATCATTCTGAAATCCCAGCACTCTGCAGCATCCAGTGGCATGAGTAGAGAAGTTCTGGGCTTGAATGAACCCTTTTTTAAGACCTGCAGAAGGGTAACTGTAGATAGATGACTGTATGCTGAATAGATCTGTGTTTTTAGGTAAGTCACATAGGTCCTTAGCTGTCTTATTCATTACATGAAAAGAGTACAAGGGCAGGCATTGTAAACATAGGAAAGCTGTTATCAAAAGCATCAAGTACTTTGCTTGGCATAACATAGGATATATTGATAATGTTGATAATGATTGAGGATGTGGTGGCATTTCAATTGCTGTCATTATTGTATGAGAAATAATATAATATAGATTATGCCACATTATGCAGACTGCTGACGCATACCATGTTTGTATTTTGATAACACTTTTCTGTCTCTTTATACCTCAATTTCTTCATCTGAAAATGACGATAGTAAGACATTATACCTCATTGGTGAGTGTGAGTATTAAATAAGGAAATATATAAAATAATATTTCCTGATATACAGCAGGAATCTTTTGGAGGGTTAATTTTTATTATTAATGAAAGAACTAGACAAAACAGACACATGGTACTGGGGAATCAAGATCCAACATTTATTCTTTTTTTTTTTTTCAATTTTTCTTTCAAATTTTTTTATTAGATATTTTCTTAATTTACATTTCAAATGCTATTCCGAAAGTCCCCTCCCCCTCCCTGATCCCCTGCCCACCCACACCCACTTCTTGGCCCTGGTGTTCCCTGTATTGGGGCATATAAAGATTGCAGTACCAAGAGGCCTCTCCTCCCAATGATGGCCAACTAGGCCATCTTCTGCTACATATGGAGCTAGAGACAGGAGTTCTGGGGGTTCTGGTTACTTCATATTGTTGTTCCTCTTCTAGGGTTGCAGACCCCTTCAACTCCTGGGGTTCTATCTCTAGCTTCTCCAATGTGGGCCCCGTGCTCCCTCTTATGGATGACTGTGAGCATCCACTTCTGTGGGAGTCAGCTATATCAGGGTCCCTTCAGTAAACACTTGCTGTCCTATGCAATAGTGTCTGAGTTTAGTGACTGATTATGGGATGGATCACCGGTGGGTTAGTCTCTGTATGGTCCATCCTTTCATCTTAGCTCTTAACTTTGTCTCTGTAACTCCTTTCATGGGTATTTTGTTTCCTATTCAAAGGAGGAATAAAGTATCCACACGCTGATCTTCCTTCTTGATTTTCTTGTGTTTTGCAGATTGTATCTTGGGTATTCGAAGTTTCTGGGCTAATATCCATTTATCAGTGAGCACATATCCAATGACTTCTTTTGTGATTGGGTTACCTCACTAAGGATTATGTCCTCCAGATTCATCCATTTGCCCATGAATTTCATAAATTCATTTTTTTAATAGCAGAATAGTACTCCATTGTGTAAATGTACCACATTTTCTGTATCCATTCCTCTGTTGAGGGACATCTGGGTTCTTTCCAGGTTCTGGCTATTATAAATAAGGCTACTATGAACATAGTGGAGCATGTGTCCTTTTTACCAGTTGGAACATCTTCTGGGTATATGCCCAGAAGAGGTATTTCTGGATCCTCTGGTAGTACTATGTCCAATTTTCTGAGATAACGCCAGACTGACTTCCAGAGTGGTTGTACAAGCTTGCAATCCCACCAGCAATGGAGGAATGTTCCTCTTTCTCCACATCCTCGCCAGCATCTGCTGTCCCCTAAATTTTTGATCTTAGCCATTCTGACTGGTGTGAGGTGGAATCTCAGGGTTGTTTTGATTTGCATTTCCCTGATGATTAAGGATGTTGAACATTTTGTCAGATGTTTCTCAGCCATTCGGAATTCCTCATTTAAGAATTCTTTGTTTAGCTGTGTACTCCATTTTTTAGTGGGGTTATTCGTTTTTCTGGAGTCCAGCTTCTTTAGCTCTTTGTAGATGTTGGATATTAGTCCCCTATCAGATTTAGGATTAGTAAAAATCCTTTCCCAATCTGTTGGTGGTCTTTTTGTCTTATTGACAGTGTCTTTTGCCTTACAGAAGCTTTGCCATTTTATAAGGTCCCATTTGTCAATTCTTGATCTGACCACACAGGCCATTGCTGTTCTGTTTAGGAATCTTTCCCCTGTGCCCATATCTTCAAGGGTTTTCCCCACTTTCTCCTCAATAAATTTCAGTGTCTCTGGTTTTATCTGGAGGTCTTTGATCCACTTAGACTTAAGCTTTACAAGGGGATAAGAATGGGTCAATTTGCATTCTTCTACATGAAAACCTCCAGTTGTGCCAGCACCAATTGTTGAAAATGCTGTCCTTTTTCTACTGGATGGTTTTAGCTCCCTTGTCAAAGATCAAGTGACCATAGGTGTGTGGATTCATTTCTGGGTCTTCAATTCTATTCCATTGATCTGTCTGTCTGTTGCTGTACCAGTACCATGCAGTTTTTATCACAATTGCTCTGTAGTAAAGCTTAATGTCAGGCGTAGTGATTCCCCCAGAGGAACTTTTATTGTTGAGAAGAGTTTTTGCTGTCCTAGGTTTTTTATTATTCCAGATGAATTTGCAAACTGCCCTTTCTATCTCAGTGAAGAATTGAGTTGGGATTTTGATGGGGATTACGTTGAATCTGTAGATTGCTTTCAGCAGGATAGCCATTTTGATGATATTAATCCTGCCAATCCATGAGCATGGGAGATATTTCCATCTTCTGAGATCATACTCGATTACTTTCCTCAGAGACTTGAAGTTCTTGTCATGCAGATCTTTCACTTCCTTAGTTAGAGTCACACCAAGTATTTGTGACTATTGTGAAGGGTGTTGTTTCCCTAATTTTTTTCTCAGCCCTCTTATCCTGCGTGTAGAGAAAGGCCATTGATTTGTTTGAGTTAATTTTATATCCTGCTACTGCACTGAAGCTGTTTATCAGGTTTAGGAGTTCTTTGGTGGAATTTTTGGGGTCGCTTATATATACTATCATATCATCTACAAATAGTGATATTTTAACTTCTTCCTTTCCAATTTGTATCCCCTTAATCTCCTTTTGTTGTCGAATTGCTCTGGCTAGGACTTCAAGTACTATATTGAATAGGTAGAGAGAAAGAGGGCAGCCTTGTCTGGTCCCTGATTTTAGTGGGATTGTTTCCAGTTTCTCTCCATTTAGTTTGATGTTGGCTATTGGTTTGCTGTATATTGCTCTTATTATGTTTAGGTATGGGCCTTGAATTCTTGATCTTTCCAAGACTTCTATCATGAAAAGGTGTTGGATTTTGTCAAATGTTTTCTCAGCATCTAATGAGATGATCATGTGGTTTTTGTCCTTGAGTTTGTTTATATAGTGGATTAAGTTGATAGATTTCCGTATATTAAACCGTCCCTGCATTCCTGGGATGAAGCCTACTTGGTCATGATGGATGATCATTTTGTTGTGTTCTTGGATGCGGTTTGCGAGGATTTTATTGAGTATTTTTGCATCGATATTCATGAGGGAAATTGGTCTGAAGTTCTCTTTCTTTGTTGGATCTTTGTGTGGTTTAGGTATCAGAGTAATTGTGGCTTCATAGAATGAATTGGGTAGAGTACCTTTTGTCTCTATTTTGTGGAATAGTTTGAGGAGAGGTGGAATTAGGTCTTCTTTGAAGGTCTGATAGAAGTCTGCCCTAAACCCATCTGGTCCTGGGCTTTTTTTGGTTGGGAGACTATTGATGACTGCTTCTACTTCTTTAGGAGAAATGGGCCTGTTTAGATCGTTAATCTGATCCTGGTTTAACTTTGGTACCTGGTATCTGTCTAGGAAATTGTCCATTTCCTCCAGGTTTTCTAGCTTTGTTGCATATAACCTTTTGTAGTAGGATCCGATGATGTTTTGGATTTCCTCAGGTTCTGCCAACATTAATTCTTAAGCAAAATGTTGAGGTCTTCTTAAAATCTAATATTCCAGGTTTCAGACATAGGTCTAGACCTGTGTCTCCACATTGGTGTAGAAAATGAATTAGGATACCTTTCTTAGACCAGTTTGCTGTGGGCCAGTTGTGAAAACAAGAACTTTGCATGTTCTCAGTTCATCCTGATAGCAGCTCTGAGTCAGAGGTTCTGGTTACCTCTGCTTTACCAGAGAGATAGTGATAGCCCAGAGGGGTAATGAATGCTCAGGCACGCAGCTGGCAAGTGCTGGGCCTGCATATGGACCCAGGTCTTCCATCAGGGGCTGGATCTCTCCTGGCAGATGCCATCAGAAGACTGACTTGCTTGGTAGCTGCTTTTTCCCTGTATGATGGGATCTGATGGAGAGGGACCCTCTTTTCATCAGTGACACAGCAAATTAATACTCAATTTTATTGTTTTCAAGATCATTCAGTTTCAAGTAAGGGGGCGACTTTCAATGGAGAAAAGACTAATTTCAGGAAATGTCAATATTTTTTCTCAAATTGGCAACATCAAAATTGTATTTATGGGATTAAAGAAAACATTCTGCATTTATATAATGCAAATTCACTTGAAAATATCAAATTTCTGTATCGTTCTTTATAGCATAGCTTGCAGCTGTTGGCATCAGTCTATTTTTAAAACACAAAAATAAATTGTTTCTTGCTAACTCCGTTGAGACAGATATTTTATTGGTTGGAATCTAGGAGATCAACTTTCTATAAGACAATGCTGTTAAACTAACTTGCTAACTAGCTTATCTTACTTAATTCATAAGAAAGTAAATTTATTTTACTTTTTGTTTTGTTTTGTTTTGTTTTTTTTCGAGACAGGGTTTTTCTGTGTAGCCCTGGCTGTCCTGGAATTCACTCTGTAAATCAGGCTGGCCTCAAACTCAGAAATCTGCCTGCCTCTGCCTCCCAAGCGTTGGAATTAAAGGTATGTGTGTGCCACCACTGCCTGGCTTTAGTTTTTTTTTTTTTTAGAAGCAAGTGACTTTTATTACACAATATTTAACATTTTTCTTTCTATTTATTTATTTATTTATTTATTTATTTATTACAAATTCTTCGCATCAAAGCCTTTATTCCCTTTCTAAAAATAAGAAGATCAATTAATTTTTAAAGCTTGTTTTAAACAAAGGTAGAATTCCTCGTCTACCTGTGACAGTTGTTGGCAGCTACCTTTTTTTTTCTTTATTAAATATTTTCTTCATTTACATTTCAAGTGTTATCCAGAAAGTTCCCCATACCCTCCCTCATCCCCGCCCTGCTCCCCTACCCACCCCCTCTTACATAATGGCCCTGGCGTTCCCCTGTACGGGGGCATATAAAGTCTGCATGACCAAGGGGCCTCTCTTCCCAATGATGGCCAACTAGGCCATCTTCTTCCACATATGCAGCTAGAGACATGAGCACAGGGGGAACTAGTTAGTTCATGTTATTCTTCCACCTATAGGGTTGAAGACCCCTTCAGCGCCTTGGGTACTTTCTCTAGCTCCTTCCTTGGGAGTCCTGTGTTCCAACTAATAGCTGACTGTGAGCATCCACTTCCATGTTTGCCAGGCACTGGTATAGCCTCCCACAAGACAGCTATATCAGGGCCCTTTCAGCATTATCTTGCTGGCATATGCAATAGTGTTTAGTTTTGGTGGCTGATTATGGGAAGGATCCCTGGCAGCCGCAGTCACTGGTTGGTCCATCCTTTTGATTCAGCTTCACACATGATCTCTGTAACTCCTTCAATGTGTGATTTGTTCTTAATTCTAGGAAGGGGCGAAGAGACCACATTTTGAACTTCATTCTTCTTGAGTTTCATGTGTTTAGTAAATTGTATCTTGGGTAGTCTAGGCGTCTGGGCTAATATCCACATATCAGTGAGTACATGTTATGTGAGTTCTTTTGTGATTGGGTTACCTCACTCAGGATGACACCCTCCAGATCCATCCATTTGCCTAGGAATTTCATATATTCATTGTTTCTAATAGCTGAGTAGTACTCCATTGTGTAAATTTTTTGTATCCATTCCTCTGTTGAGGGACATCTGGGTTCTTTCCAGTTTCTGGCTATTATGAATAAGGCTGCTATGAACATAGTGGAACATGTGTCCTTATTACCAGATGGAACCTCTTCTGGATATATGCCCAGCAGAGGTATTGCAGGATCTTCTGGTAGTACTATGTCCAATTTTCTGAGGAACCTCCAGACTGATTTCCAGAGTGGTTGAACAAGCTTGTAGTCCCACCAACAGTGGAGGAGTGTTCCCCTTTCTCCACATCCACGCCAGCATCTGCTGTCACCTGATTTTTTTATCTTAGCCATTCTTACTGGTGTGAGGTGGAATCTCAGGGTTGTTTTGATTTGCATTTCCCTGATGATTAAGGATGTTGAACATTTTTTCAGGTGCTTCTCAGCCATTCGGTATTCCTCACTTGAGAATTCTTTGTTTAACTCTGTGCCCCACTTTTTAATGGGGATATTTGATTTTCTGGTGTCCACCTTCTTGAGTTCTTTATATATATTGGATATCAGTCCCCTATCAGATTAATATTTTCTTAATAAAATGGCCATTGCCACGTCACCATTGCCTGGTCTCACTGATGTCTTCAGTCAGCACATTTGGATGGAGACCACCCATCTATGTTTGTTTGTCCTTTATGCTTCAAATGGAGACAGGCCCCTTTCATGAATCAATGTTTATTGTTGCCAATATACTCATCTATTAGAATACAACATTATTATACCTTAACCTTTTCCAATAGTTAAACTTTAGGGTTTTTTTTTTAAGTTTTCTTAGTAGGTCATTTATTGCCAAATTTAACTGTTAATAGGGCAAAACTACAGAGAACATTGAAAAAGACAGTTATATAAAGTCATCATTTATTTTGCCAAGATATGTTACATAGAGAATAAGTCTTAAGTCCTTTAAATATTATTTGGACAGGCTGAAATAATTTCATTGTAAAAGCATTTTTCTTCTCTGTGTGCAGGCTAAGTGCATATTTTACATTGGTTGGAATCTATGAGATCAACATTCTATAAGATGATACTGTTCAAACTAACTTGCTAACTAGCTTATCTTACTTAATGCATAAGAAAGTAAATTTATTTTACTTTTTTTTTGTTTTACTAATTTTAGGTATTTTGTTCCACATTTTAAGAAGGAATGAAGTATCCATATTTTGGTCTTCCTTCTTCTTGAGTTTCATGTGTTTTGCAAATTGTATGTTGGGTATTCTAAGTTTCTGGGATAATATCCACTTATCAGTGAGTGCATATCATGTGTGTTCTTTTGTGAGTGGGTTACCTCATTCAGGATGATATCCTCCAGATCCATCCATTTGCCTAAGAATTTAATGAATTTACTGTTTTTAATTGCTGAGTAGTATTCCACTATGTAAATGTACCAAATTTTCTATATCCATTCCTCTTTTAAGGGTCACCAGGGTTCTTTCCAGCTTCTGGCTATAATAAATAATGCTGCTATGAACATAGTGGAGCATGTGTCCTTATTACCAGTTGG
Source organism: Mus minutoides (assembly GCA_902729485.2). Lineage (NCBI taxonomy): Eukaryota > Metazoa > Chordata > Mammalia > Rodentia > Muridae > Mus > Mus minutoides. Next base: position 881,837 of record LR749965.1, read on the forward strand.
AATATCATCTGAGTATATGCCCAGGAGAGGTATTGCAGGATCTTCTGGTAGTACTATGTCCAATTTTCTGAGGAACCTCCAGACTGATTTCCAGAGTGATTGTACAAGCTTGTAATCCCACCAACAATGGAGGAGTGTTCCTCTTTCTCCACATTCTCGCCAGCATCTGCTATCACCTGAATTTTTGATCCTAGACATTCTGACTGGTGTGAGGTAGAATCTCAGTGTTGTTTTGATTTGCATTTCTCTGTTGATTAAGGATGTTGAACTTTTTTCAGGTGTTTCTCAGCTGTTCAGAATTCCTCAGTTGAGAATTCTTTGTTTAGCTCAGTACCCCATTTTTTTAAATGGGTTTATTTGATTTTTCTGGAGTCTATTTTCTTGATATATATATATATATATATATATATATATATATATATATATATATAGGATATTAGTCCCCTATCAGATTTAGGATTGGTAAAAATTCTTTCCCAATCTGTTGGTGGCCTTTTTGTCTTCTTGACAGTGCCTTTTGCCTTACAGTAGGTTTTCAATTTTATGAGGTCCCATTTGTCAATTCTTGATCTTACAGCACAAGCTATTGCTGTTCTGTTTAGGAATTTTTCCTCTGTGTCTATATCTTCAAGAGTTTTCCCCACTTTCTCCTCAATAAATTTTAGTGTCTCTGTGTTTATGTGGAAGTCTTTGATCCACTTAGACTTGAGCTTTGTACAACGAGATAGGAATGGATCAATTTGCATTCTTCTACAAGGTAATCGCCAGTTGTGCCAGCACCATTTGTTGAAAATGCTGTCTGTTTTCCACTGGATCGTTTTAGCTCCCTTGTCAAAGATCAAGTGACCATAGGTGTGTGGATTCATTTCTGGGTCTTCAATTCTATTCCATTGATCTACATGTCTGTCGCTGTACCAGTACAATGCAGTTTTTAACACGATTGCTCTGTAGTACAGCTTAATGTCAGGCATGGTGATTCCACCAGAGGTTCTTTTATTGTTGAGAATAGTTTTTGCTATCCTAGGTTTTTTGTTATTCCAGATAAAATTTCAAATTGTCCTTTCTAACTCAGTGAAGAATTGAGTTGGAATTTTGATGGGGATTGCATTGAATCTATAGATTGCTTTCGGCAGGATAGCCATTTTGATGATATTAATCCTGCCAATCCATGAGCATGGGAGATATTTCCATCTTCTGAGATCATACTCGATTACTTTCCTCAGAGACTTGAAGTTCTTGTCATACAGATCTTTCACTTCCTTAGTTAGAGTAACACCAAGGTATTTTATATTGTTTGTGATTATTGTGAAGGGTGTTGTTTCCCTAATTTCTTTCTCTGCCCATTTTCCTTTGTGTAGAGAAAGGCCATTGATTTGTTTGAGTTAATTTTATATCCAGCTACTTCACTGAAGCTGTTTATAAGGTTTACGAGTTCTCTGGTGGAATTTTCTGGGTCGCTTATATATACTATCATATCATCTACAAATAGTGATATTTTGACTTCTTCCTTTCCAATTTGTACCCCCTTGAGCTCCTTTTGTTGTCGAATTGCTCTGGCTAGGACTTCAAGTACTATATTGAATACGTAGGGAGGAAGTGGGCAGCCTTGTCTAGTCCCTGATTTTAGTGGGATTGCTTCGAGTTTCTTTCCATTTAGTTTGATATTGGCTACTGGTTTACTGTATATTGCTTTTTATTATGTTTAGCTATGGGCCTTGAATTCCTGATCTTTCCAAGACTTCTATCATGAAAGGGTGTTGAATTTTGTCAAATGCTTTCTCAGCATCTAACGAGATGATCATGTGGTTTTTGTCCTTGAGTTTGTTTATATAGTGGATTACATTGATAGATTTCGGTATATTAATCCATCCCTGCATCCCTGGGATGAATCCAACTTGGTCATGATGGATGATCGTTTTGATGTGTTCTTGGATTCGGTTTATGTGGATTTTATTGAGTATTTTTACATTGATATTCTTAAAGGAAATTGGTCTGAAGTTCTCTTTCTTTGTTGGATCTTTGTGTGGTTTAGGTATCAGAGTAATTGTGGCTTCATAGAATGAATTGGGTAGAGTACCTTCTGTTTCTATTTTGTGGAATAGTTTGAGTAGAGTTAGAATTAGGTCCTCTTTGAAGGTCTGATAGAACTCTGCAGTAAACCCATCTGGTCCTGGAATTTTTTGGTTGGGAGACTATTGATGACTGCTTCTAGTTCTTTAGGGGATATGGGACTATTTAGATCATTAATCTGATCCTGATTTAACTTTGGTACCTTTTATTTTTCTAGAAAATTGTCCATTTTATCCAGGTTTTCCACTTTTGTTGAGTACAGCCTTTTGTAGTAGGATATGATGATGTTTTGGATTTCCTCAGATTGTGTTGTTATGCCTCCCTTTTAATTTCTGTTTTTGTTAATTAGGATACTGTCCCTGTGCCCTCTAGTTAGTCTGGCTAAGAGTTTGTCCAGCTTGTTGATTTTCTTAAACAGCCAGCTCCTGGTCTGGTTGATTGTTTTTATAGTCCTTTTTCTTTCCACTTGGTTGATTTCAGCCCTGAGTTTGGTTATTTCCTGCTGTCTACTCCTCTTGGGTGATTTTGCTTCCTTTGTTCTAGAGCTTTTAGGTGTGTTGTCAAGCTGATAGTGTATGCTCTCTCTAGTTTCTTTTTGGAGGCACTCAGAGTTATGAGTTTTCCTCTTAGGAATGCTTTCACTGTCTCCCATAATTTTGGGTATATTGTGGCTTCATTTTCATTAAACTCTAAAAAGTTTTAATTTTTTTCTTTATTTCTTTCTTGACCAAGCTATCATTGAATAGAGTGTTGTTCAGCTTTCACATGAATGTGGGATATCTATTATTTATGTTGTTATTGAAGATCAACCTTAGTCTGTGGTGATCTGATAGGATGCATGGGATAATTTCAATATTTTCGTATCTGTTGAGGCCTGTTTGGTGACAAATTATAACGTCAATCTTGAAGAAGGTGCCATGAGGTGCTGAGAAGAAGGTATACATGTATTTTTTAGGATAAAATGTTCTGTAGATACCTGTTAAATCCACTTGTTTCATAACTTCTGTTAGTGTCGATTGTCTCTGTTTAGTTTTTGTTTCCAGGATCTGTCTTTTGGAGAGAGTGGGGTGTTGAAGTTTTCCACTATTATTGTGTGAGTTGCCATGTGTTCTTTGAGCTTTACTATAGTTTCTCTAATGAATGTGAATGCCCTTGTGTTGATAGTATAGATAATCAGAATTGAGAGTTCATCTTGGAAGATTTTACCTTTGATGAGTATGAAGTGCCCCTCCTTGTCTTTTTTGATAACTTTGGGTTGGAATTCGATTTTTTTCAATATTAGAATGGGTACTCCAGCTTGTTTCTTCAGGCCATTTGCTTGTAAAATTGTTTTCCATCCTTTAACTCTGAGGTAGTGTCTGTCTTTTTCCCTGAGGTGGGTTTCCTATAAGCAGCAAACAGTTGGATCCTGTTTATGTAGCCAGTCTGTTAGTCTATGTCTTTTTATTGGGGAATTGAGTCCATTGATATTAAGAGATATTAAGGAAAAAATAATTGTTGCTTCTTGTTATTTTTGGTTTTAGATTTGGGATTCTTTTCTTGTGGATGTCTTCTTTTAGTTTTTTTGAAGGATTACTTTCTTGCTTTTTCTAGGGCATAATTTCTGTCCTTATGTTGGCATTTTCCCTTTATTATCCTTAGAAGGACTGAATTCATGGAAAGATATTGTGTGAATTTGGTTTTGTCATGGAATATTTTGGTTTTTCCATCTGTGGTAATTGAGAGTTTTTCAGGGTATAGTAGCCTGGGCTGGCATTTGTGTTCTCTTAGGACCTGTATAACATCTGTCCAGGACCTTCTGGCTTTCATAGTCTCTGGTTAGAAGTCTGGTGTAATTCTAATAGGTCTACCTCTATATGTTACTTTACCTTTTTCCCTTACTGATTTTTACATTCTGTCTTTATTCAGTGCATTTGTTGTTCTGATTATTATGTGTCTGGAAGAATTTCTTTTCTGGTCCAGTTTATTTGGAGTTCTGTAGGCTTCTTGTACGTTTATGGGCATCTCTTTCTTTAGGTTAGGTAAGTTTTCATCCATAAGTGTGTTGATAATATTTACTGGCCTTTTAAGTTGAAAATCTTCCTTCTCATCTATACCTATTATCCTTAGGTTTGGTCTTCTTCTTGTATCCTGGACTTCCTGTTTTGAGTTCGTATCTTTTTGCATTTTGCATTTTCTTTGATTGTTGTGTCCATGTTTTCTATAAAATCTTCTGCACCTGAGATCCTCTCTTCCATCTCTTGTATTCTGTTTTTTTTTTCTTTTTTTTCTTTTTTTTGTATTCTGTTTTTGATGCTCACATCTATGGTTCCTCATTTCTTTCCTAGGGTTTCTATCTCCAGAGTTGTCTCCCTCTGGGTTTTCTTTATTGTTTCTAGTTCCATTTTTAGGTCTTGGATGGTTTTGTTCAATTCTATTACCTATTTGATTGTGTTTTCCTGTAATTCTTTAAGGGATTTTTGTGTTTCCTCTTTAAGGACTTCTACCTGTTTAGCAGTGTTCTCCTGTATTTCTTTAATTGAATTATTAATATCCTTCTTAAAGTCCTCTACCAGTACCATGAGATATGATTTTAAATCTGAATTTTGCTCTTTGGGTGTGTTTGGTTATTCAGGACTCACTGTGGTAGGAGTGCTGGGTTCTGATGATGCTGAGTGGTCTTGGTTTCTGTTAGTAAGATTCTTACATTTGCCTTTCACCATCTGGTAATCTCTGGTGTTAGATTTTATAGCTTTCTCTGGCTGAAGCTTGTCCCTCCTGTGATTCTGTTAGCCTCTGTCAGCACTAGGAAGGGATCTCTCCTGAGTCTCAGTGTTCAGAGTATTCTCTGCAAGCAAGCTCTCCTCTGGCAGGGAAGGTGCATATAGGTCTGGGTCTCATCTCTGCTTCCTGGCTGGAGATGAAGGCTCACAGGGACCCTGTTCAAGAAGCTCTGTTCCTTCTGCAGCCCACATGCTCTCCTGCACAGACTGGTCTCTGAGGGACCCGGGATACAAGATGGCATTCTCACCTGGTCCTGGGGGCAGAGCCCTCCCTAGAGACTGACTCTCCTCTGGTGGGATCTGCTGAGATCTGGGTCTCGGCTCTGCCTCCTGGCTGAAGATGAAAGCCAGCAGGAGAAGCTATGTTGCTTCTAAAGGCTGAGTGCTCTCCTGTGCAGACTGGTCTCTGATCGCCTCCATCTTTTTTTTTTTTTTACGCCCCCCCCCTCTTTCTGGTACATACTAATGAAGGATCTTTGCATGTAAATATCATCATACCCATGATTAGAGATTCTGGGCCATATCAAGAGCTTCAGTCAGGATTATGTGCCTCATTTTTTCTGCATTGCAGGCAGGCCTCATCTATAGACTTGGGATTCATTTAGCTGCTTCTCCTTGGCCATGATTTGCAGGAACTTCGGAAGATAACTATAAAGCCTGAAGCTGGTAGGACAATTAGCCACATTGTTCTTCAGACTTCACTCTTAGAATAAAACATGCACTCTGGATTGGCTTTTCAGCCTAAAGCAACCATATATTATTCAATATGTTAATCTGTTACCTCAGTTTATTTATTAATGGTGCATTAGTGGATATTGCTAATCAAATTGCACCATAATGTATATCATTAAGTATGACAGAATGCCTTCAGCTGCAAGTTACAGAAAACCCAATTTAGGTTATGTGAAACAAATAAGGAGAATGTCTCATACATAAGAAAAAAATAAGAAATGAGTGTATGCTCAGCTTGTCAGAAATGTGAGTGCTCCTGTCCTTCTCTGGTGTTCTTGGGATAGCCGTTGTATTCCAGGAGCCAGGGAGAGGTGACAGAGGAGAGTGAGGAGTGTCACATTCTCTCCATCCTGGGAGTTAGTAGCCTGATGTGGAATGAAGGCAGCAGTGGCTTTATCTTGTAGAATCCAAAATAAGTTCAAGACCATCTAGCCCATTCCTCTCTGAAGGGACTTTCAGAAACATAGTGGTCAAAATGACTAAGTCTGCAGCTGCCAAAACAAAATGAGCTGTTCTCAGAAAAATAACCATAACAAGATAGTGGTTCTCAAAAAAAAAAAAATTCTCCTACCTCACCTCACACTGAATTCTGAGAAAAAAAAAAAAAACCCACAAACTGCCATGACCTTGTCAATAGCTGTGACGTTAATAGCTGTGACATTAATAGCTGTGACATTAATAGCTGACCCATAAGTTCAAAACATACTGTTGCTCTGCTAACAAAACAAAACAAAACAAAACAAAACAAAACAAAACAAAACAAAACCACAAGGGCAGACAGAGTGAGGGACTAGGCCAAAGGGTTACTTAGTCACCCTATACAAACCAACCAATGCCTGAAAAGGTTACTTGCTACACCAATTAGAATAAGCCAGCGACTCTGTTGCCTAAATCTGCCTCTTACAAGGTATAAAAAGTGTGTTCTTTATTTGCTCTGGGTCTCTCCTCTGGCCTGCTTGCTGAGAGGGGGATCCCCAATATGTTGGATCAATAAAAAATCCTCTTGCGGTTTGCAGCAATGGTGATCTCTGTGGTCTTTGTGAGTGAGGATCTTTTTTTGATGAACTCCAACAATATTTCACTGCAGAGGCAATGTGTTCGCTGTAGAAGTAATCTCATCTGCAGTCTTGACACTTGTAGGGAATCCTTGCTCATGTTCCGATGTCTGTCTTTCTGGTCTAGTCATAAATATCCATGTGCACAGAAAGCTAAGATTACTCATGTAGCTTTGTTACTGGCCTTTTTGTGATCAGCACCTAGGTCCATGCCTAGAACCTGGCAGTTGGCGATTCCCTGAGCTGCTTTGCACCCCCACCAACTGCATGTTGTTATAGACTTCTTTTGGTTCTTAATTCTTAGTGGAATTAAGGAGGATAACATTGTTGTGTGTGTGTGTGTGTATGTGTGTGTGTGCATGTGTGTGTAAGGAACCTATTTATTGACTTAAACATTTCGAAGTGAAGTTTCTTTTCTGTTCCTCTTCCTACAACATAGTCTATGGTCTCATCTCTTAGGGAGACCCTAAAATGGCTTCCTTTCTTATATTTCATCCCAGGGTTTTGCTTTGTTTTTTGTTTTTGTTTTTTTGTTTTTTGTTTTTTTTTTTGACAGTGGAAAAAAGTATAGACATTATTTCTCTTCCTTGTACAAAGAGTAATGTGCAATATACATTGTTTTGTGCATTAGTTTATTTGCTTTGATTACTTTATACACTATTTGTATAATGTTCCATTATGTGAATATTTCATAGTTTTATTTATCTGTTCTCCTGTCTAGCCTTATTTGAAATCTGTGTCTTTCCAACCAGACTGGGCCCAAGTGAACCATCATACTCTAGCCCTGCAGCTATCCCACTAGCAGGAGTAGTTAGCTGTATCTTAATTTCTTATCTGATTGCCTGGGCTCCTGCACACTTGAACTTTGCCTCCAGTGTGTAGTTGGAAATGTCTAAAATATTTTGTATCTCCCAAGAAGAGAAGAATTTCTGGTGGTTTTATGCTCATTGGAGACCCCTTGGTTTTGTGTTAGTCTCTTACATTATCAGACAGTTTCATGTTCTGGATTGGGTCATGAACTAATCCCTTTGTTCTCATCCCAGGAATCATGGAAGTTACGCAGAATATTAGTTTTTGTGCCTTGTGCCTTTTGAGAAAGTTCATCTCCCAGTTTATTGAACTGCATGTTTTGACATCTGCACCATCTTGTATCACTAAAGGCAAATGTAAAGAATGGATTTTCTTCCTGGTTCTTTTAAAGGAGCGGAAGAGTGGAGCCTCACCCAAAGGAGACACCACAACCCTATCCTAAAATATGTTCTTCCATTATTCAGACTTACACCAGATGATGGGTGAGGAGGTAAAGGTATCTAGTTTGCCATTTCTCTGCCATGTAGTCCCTTGGAGGTATATCTACATGACTAGTATGCATCCCATATAAAATGCCCAAGCATTACTTTCTTTGTGAGCCCTTCCAGATTATACTCAGTGAGCCCCCTGGTAGTTTCTCCCTCTGCTCCTTTTACACAGTGCAGATGCCATTTGTTCCCATTTCTCTTTCTAGAGCAGTGCTTCTCAATGTTTCTGAGGCTGCAACTCTCTAATTCAGTTCCTCATGTTGTGGTGACCCTCATCCATGAAATTACCTCATCACTACTTTAAACCTTTGATTTTGCTACTGTTATAATCATAATGTAAAAATTTGATATGCAGGATATCTGTATGGGACCCCAAAGGGGGTTATGAACCATAGGTTGAGAACCACTGGTCTAGAGTCTGCTGTCCATAAAGGTAAAGACTAGGTTGGACATTGGATTCTACTGTCTACTATGGGACCTGGCACACAAATAAACGCTTAGGAAGTACTTGCTAAACTAGTAATGTCTGTTAACATACTGCATATAAAAGGCAATTTCTGGTACTTATTCAGATCTGACCAGATTAGTAAACATAGCTAAGGATTTTCAGGTTTTTTTTTTAAGTGAAATTTCCCTTCAGATGACAAATTTCCATGAATTTGTAAGACTTGGATAGATAGATTTCTGGGCACACTTTACACAGTTTCTTCTAATTATAACACTTTGCAGAACTGTAGTTTAGCATCCATAGTCAGGAAAGTGACATGAAGCTTTCTAGTCCTCTTTGTATGTTTGGTTGTATCTACTTTTGCTGGTGGGTATTTTTGAATTCTTTAAGGATGACTTCTTTATCATGAACACTTCTGTGATGACCAATTGTCACACTTCTTAAATTCCTTAGAAACAGAGAATGTTAATGCTGGAATAGAACTTTCCTATCTGGGGGACAAATTGATGCAAGAAAGAATAGGAGAAAGCATACAATTTTATTTAATACTTCTATGAACTAGGGGCCCTTATAAGGAAGCCGAAACACAGAAGTGTAGTTGGGGGTGAATATTTACATGGAAAACTGGATAAGAGCAGTAAATTGTGATAATGTGACAGGGCAAAGATACTTAGGATCAGGAAATTTACTGGGTAGAAAAGTGACTAGGATTAGTGTAATTCTAATTGTCCATAATCACATGGATTTCAACATCTGGCCCATGGTGTTACTTTCTTGTATGGGAAGATGTCTTTGGTATAAACATGTCAGTTCCGATCTTCCAGAAGAAGGAAGCTCAAACTTGTTTGTTGCTCCTGCTGGTTTTTAAGTTCCTTTCCTTGTGTTGAAGCAGCATAGTTAGGGTGGGATATTTTGCTGTCCTTCAAAGGTGGAATGGGGCATAATGGTGGGCACATTGTGTTTCCATGCAGTAGCTATAAGTTGTTTGTGTTAAAACATCTGCTGAAGTCATTGCTGGTAGCTTATAGCTACAAACATTAAACACAAAACTCTCCCATGTTAGCAGCCCAACTCAGACATTGGACTTTTAGAGCCAGACTCACCCCCTGTTATGCTAATACAAAGTTTTAAAATTGATTTTTGGATTATGAGGATAGATTTTGAGTTTGGAAAGAAAATAATTCAAATGGCACACTCTGGGCTTTAGCAGAAAGGGCAGGCACACTCATGAATATATTTGGTTCCCCTCTCCATTCCAATTTGTTGATCCCATGGGGGAAAATTGTGTGCTGTGAAAGACATGGATTATAATCCAAAACAATTTTCTGCAAGAGGAAGTCAGAATTTTTAGGCCCAAATATCGCACCAAAGAACCCATTTCTTCTTCATTTCCACCCATTGGGGCATGTAGATGGTTACAGTTATTTTGTTCTTTTACTTATTTAGCTTTAAAATTTTAATTAACACTTAAGATTTTATATTTCATAGGGTGCCATGTGATGTTTTGATATAAATATATATTACATAAAATTTGAATATCTAGCCCAGTGTCTCTTTTTTTGGTGAATTATATTTACCACCTGCTTGTGTTAATTTTCATGGACTTGTTCTTTGAGCACATTTTCCACTCTTGGTACTATATGTGCTTCAAGTTTCGCTGCTGTCAAAACATGTTTTTAAAAATAACCTGTGGGTTTTAATCAGTACAGTCAAGATAAATTAGATTTTTAAAAAGAAAATCTACCTAATATATAGATCAATGAGGAATTTTGTTTATGATTAACTTTTGCTTTTATGTGGTAAGACAGGACAATTATACTGACATTTAAATTGTTTAATTAATTTTTAAAACTAGGGTTTAATGGTAGGAAATGATAATTACTACCAGTGATTGACTGCACTTTTTTTTTTTTTTTTCCGAGACAGGGTTTCTCTGTATAGCCCTGGCTGTCCTGGAACTCACTTTGTAGACCAGGCTGGCCTCAAACTCAGAAATCCGCCTGCCTCTGCCTCCCAAGTGCTGGGATTAAAGACGTGGGCCACCATGCCCGGCTTGACTGCACATTTTCATTTTCTCATCTCTCTGCCTTTTATCCCAGTGGTTTCTCTGAATGGAAACATTCTAAGAACAAAGCTTTCTGAAACTCTTTCCTTTCATTCCTTACCTGGCTGCCTCTGTACACATCAGACCTTGGCTTAAATGTCCCTTTGGTGGGGAAACCTTTTCTGACCCATGTGCCTTAGTTGGTTTTTAGCCTTTTATTCAAGTCTTTACATCCTGTGTTATTTTACATTAATCTCAGCTTCATGTTAATACTTGGCTTTTTCCTTTGACTGTGAACTAAGCCAAGGCAGAGGCTGTGTCTGTCTTCAACATTCTCTTACTGGTTTAGTGTCTGGCTCACACCAGATGCTTAAAGAGGCCAGTGTTTTTATCTGTCTTGGTGTAGGCTCTCTTCTCTTCTTTCTCTCTAAGTGTGTTTTGAGTATCACCACATCGAATTACTGAAGTAGAAAGACTAGCTGACATTCTGTTTTCAAGTGACCATGCTTTGACCCACTTCTTCTCTAGTAATGTCACCACGATTGTATCTCATCGAGGTGCTTTCTTGAAGGCTGACAGGCGGAACAAGTTGCTTCAGTGCACAGTCCTCATCTGTCATATAAAACAGTTTGCAGATTCTTATTATGTGAATGAAATATGGAGAGAGGGATGGTGTTCTTGTTGGGCTATCCTGATTATTGAAAGTAACCATATCAGGGACCCAGGGGAAAACATGGAAAAAGAGACTACCTTTGAGAAGGGCAACAAATCAGGAGGTGAGGCTCCTCTCCAAGTTAACAGGTTCAGGATGCTTAATGCTTATCAAAAGGTTTGAGATTGAGATAGCACATCCTTTCAATGTGCCTTGGCTGGCATCACCACACCCCAGCTGCCTGAGACAATCAATGCTACTTTTATTGTCCTCGGGAGACATATTCTAAAGAACCTTGGGCATGGGCTCTGTACCCTCTTCAGTTGGGAAAGAAACTGCTTTTGTATTCCAGATTAATAAACTTTTGGAGAGAAATTGGAAATATGCTATAAAAAATTATTAAGCAGAGAAATTCCCCCTTGTTCCTGGGTTTTGATTCAGAGGAAATAAATAACACTGGATTGCTCTTACAGTTTATATTTTACAAGCTTGGCCCTGGTGAATCAGATTATCACATACTATTGTATCAATGACACTTGCTGTCTAAAATGGTTTGGTCCTGTAGATGGAAACTGTGTTTCATGGAGTCCTTTTAGTTAACAGGAAGGGTTTTACTTCACACTGGTGAAAAGTTTTAACGTGATGACAGGAAGCAGTACAATTCAGCAGTCATTCAAGCCATGACTTTGTTATAGTTTGAGATAGCTTTAAAATCACTTAGTTGAATAAAACTCTAAAGTACTGTAACTGCCAGGTTGCTTTATCTAATTTATGAACCAGAGGCAAAGGAATCAGCAATAATCCTCCATTTGCCATTATTAGATTAGCTATTTCTGAAACCACAGAACGTATATAACCATTTACTTTGTGCTCACTTGAATTCAGTCATTAATCTTTGATGGAACTCTCATTTAACCAAATGCCCTTGTTTACAACAAGAAGCACATTAAGTCTTTTGTGTTCAGAATTTGATATGGCCCTCTTAGAACATGTCACCCACAATGGCACAGTAAAGTTATAGACTATTCATTTATGTTCCGCCAAACATTTCCCAGTCATTCCTGGCCGGGTCCTGTTTTGCTTCCCAGCTTTCAAAAAGACATTTTTAGGTTTGTAAGTCCTCTATTTTTTTCTTCTTCTCAAGAATAGAACAAGACATTAACAAACATGAAACTACTTGTAGCAGCTCCATAAAATTGATTTTTTTTTCAAAATTGTATAAGCATCTGGTGGTCTGAAAATGTTTCATACCTGATATTTAAAAGATATTTGACTATTGCCAAAAAGGAATCGATTCCTCCATGCCGTTTCGCTAGTGGATGCTGTCATATGCCACCGGGTTTGTAGCTCACAGACTGAGGAAAGAGACTGACTTGGATTTTTCCCTAAACTTCCATTCCCACGTACCAGACCTTGGACCTGCATTTAGGAAGGCTCATTAACTGTTAACTATAACTACCTTTTTGTAGTTCCTCATCGTGCAATAGACTTCATAATAGTACTTACAGTATGTACATCGGATATTGTCATTAAGATGAGCATTTGTACTTGTCCCTATTCAAAATTTTGTTGATTTGAATAATACTTTATTGGTTCCAAAGTAGGTTGTGTAAAAGAAATGCTTTCATCTTTCCAGGAATGAATACTCTGCTATCTTGACCGTAACTAAAAGTGACATGGAACATAGTGACTATTTTGCATCTGACCACATACACAGCTTGAGCATGAATCACTAACCTGAAAGTGGATTTCAGATGCTGATTGCAGCTCATGAGCAAAATCCATACCTCAAAGGAGTGTTGCTTACATAGTACTTATAAAATACATTTTTATTCTATTTCATTTACGGTGACATTTAAAACAGAGATAATGGGTGTTTTAGATATATGAGCTAGAAATATATTACAGGTCCATTAAAAAGGGATGCTGTGGACCATTCATTGTTACCTTCCATGTCTGTGAAACTTCTATCCATGTTGTAATAAGTGATTAAAATTTACATATATGTTTTACGAGTAGTGGAGATGGCTGTAGATAAATCTCACCCAGTTTTCTCACCCATTTTCACCCTGTGTCCTTTAGTCCTGCAGTGGTGAAAGGAATAATGTTATTCTGTGTTAGGAGATCTGTTTGCTGACATTGTCCTTGACATTGATATGCCCTTCATCTGTCTTGGAGAGGCCACTGTGGGGTCAGGACACTTACATGGCTCTTATATTGTGGAATAATTTTTCTTCATCTGTGCCATCTTTCTGTCAGCTAGACTAATGAGTCACAGAAGGAAAACTTCCTTAAGCTATAAAAGTTTAGCAAGAATAAATAGGACTTTGGTGTTAGTATAATGCAAAATGAGATAGCATTTAATACCATCTCTGCATCAGCATCATAGTGACAGTGCCCTCACTGAGTCAGAAATTGAGGACTTACTCAGACACACCATCTGGCAAAATATGTAAGACCAGTTTTGTGCCAATTGAAAAAGCTGTGTCAGATCCAACTCTTGTACATTTTGCATATTATCAGATGCCTTGGAAAACATTTATCACTTTTTAATTACAAAGGACTAAGGGATTTCAGTGCCCCAAAGAAAATAGCAGAAGCCCAAAGGTAGAACTATTACCCAGTGGATAAGATGCAGCCTTTAACCTTGAGCTCATGTAGGAAATAAGGACAGCCTTGTTCCAGGGTCTCTTTTAGAAGAGTCACAGGGGTGGCATGTCCTTGGTCTGTCTAAACGGCGTTGCGAACCAGGTCTTTCTGTTATTCTGACGGTTGCCCAGCTTCTTTCTCCTGCGGCATGGCCAGTCCTTGGGAGCACATGCCAAGAAATCAACTTGCTTCTGCATCTTGGCCTATCATGTAAGCTGTGGTCTGTCATGTTCATTAAAATGAAAATTTGTCGAATGGAATTTGCCCGACTGGCAGAATAGTTTAAATGTCAGATGTTGTTAGGCCTGGATATAAATATTATGTTTCTATTGTTAATTAATTGCAGTGCCTTAGTACCAGTGATCCAAAATCCAATTTAGTCTGCAATAGGCCTGTGGATATGGGCCAGAGATAATGAATGCAGAGGGGAAATGTATTCAGACTTTCCATTGTATTTATCAATGTCCTCTTAGAAAAATGGCAAGTTTCAGTGTGTCACTGAAGTTCAAGAGGTGCCAAGCAGGACAGAATTAAGACTCATGGTCTTTGGAAACCTCTTCTGTGTTACTGCTGAGCCTGCTCACTGCTTCCACTGTATCTGTCTTTGTGTCAGAATGCCAAAGAGGTACTTCTCTGTCCCCTTTCATCCCCTCTCATCGGCCCTGCCCCATCTGTTGTTATGTTTGAAGCTTACTTTAGAGTCATAGGTAGCATGGGGGCAACCCTGTGCAGCTAGCCCTATGCCATGGTATGGCATTTCCCTCTCTTCCGTTGCTGTATACCATTCCTCTCTTCTGCTTTTTCATCCCGTGTCTTGGCCCCCAGGCTCAGCAGCCTGTCTGTCACGTCTGCCTCTGTTTGTTAAGATCATTTTGCTTCCAAATTGAGCTGGAGGCTGAATATCACCCAGAATAATGCTGGTAGAATTGCCTGCATCAGAACCGGGGAGCAGAAATCTTGCTACCGGTGCCCAGGCTTCCAAACCGATGTTATTGCCAAGCCATGAGCCAACAGGCTTTGACTGCCATCCGCAATCAATATTTTTGTTGAATGCTTGCTGTGAGCGTGGCATCTTACCATGCCACCTCCATAGGTTCCAGAGGCAAATGGGTGTGCCAGGAGGAAAAGGGCTAATTAAGACTTTGGAAGGCAGGACTGATGTGGTCCAGTGGTCAGGGACCCTCATTTAGTTCCTGGCATCCTGCTCCATGCCAGCCTCCCTCTGCCCTTGTGATTATGCAGGGCAAGAAGCAGAGGAGGAAAGATGAACCTTGGTCTGCTTTGAGGGTCCCTGTCCAACAGTGTCTGTCAGATTAAAAATGAGAGGGAAGGAGGCCAGAGAATCTTCCAGATGGAGAGTTCAGAGGAGGGTACAACCAGACTCCTTTTCCTGATGACGTAGCTGGGCCATTTGAGCCCTTGGCCAGGAAACAGGTGTTGCACAGACTGTTTCCTAGTCCTGAAGTGGAGCAGGGTCTGGCAGAACAGGCATCAGAAACTCAGGGTGGGTGCTGGTTCAATGGGTTACATACAAGCTCTCTGGTGGAGGTGCAACAGGAACTGCAGTTCTGGGCAGCAGGGGCTTGCTGAGACCATAGCACTGACAGTCACTCTCTCTGCCTCTTAGTTACACAGCTCTCTAAATAATTTCCATATGCCTTAAAGAGTATCCAGTCTTGGGATCTGAGAGGAAGAATTGGTTCAATTGAGAGCGAGTATTTACAATAAGGTTTAAGAAATGCCAGAAAGGAAACAAATGAGGGTAAACACTGACTGTCTAGTTGGACACCTTTAAAAAACAGATTCTTTTACATACTCTTCAGTTTTTCCTAAAGATGAACCTCTTTTTCTCGAATTCAGACCAGTAGAATTTGGGGCAGGGCTGTTGCTACTGTGAGCAGAGAGCTATTTGACTTAAAATGTCATCCTGTTCCAAGAAAATATACTGGGGGCATGTTAGGGCACCCCTGTGCAAATGTCATATTGCCACATGTGTCCTCTGGAGATGAGTCCACTATGTCCTACTCCTGTCTGGTGGTCAGACAGACTCATTGACCCCCATTTTCAGGGACCCAGCCCAGCTCAGGTCACACTTCCGGAGATTTCATGGAATTTGATCTGCCTGGAATTCTGTAAATCTTGAGGAGGTAATTATTGACCGCCTGGCATTCTGTTCCTCAGATGTCACCTAACGACTTTTAGATCTCATGCTGCTTGGCAAATTTACTTTTGCAATGTCTAGCAAATATGACAGTATCGAACAGGTATGAGGAGAGTGTGCTGTGTGTGTGTGTATATGTGTGTGTGTGTGTGTGTGTGTGTGTGTGTGTGTGTGTGTGTGTGTGTGTGTTGGTGGTGGTGATGGAGGTAGTGGTGGTGGTGGTGGTGCACTGATCTATGCCTCAGGCCATGGAGGACAGGCTTGAGCAGAGAGATTTCTGTTTTATGAAACTCTGAAAAAAAAAATAGGAGAAAGTAAGGAGTGGTTGAAATCAAAGGAAAATCCCTAAAGCATCCACAGCTTTAGAATTCCAAATCATTGTTTGCTAGCAATAGTGAAAACATACTCGGTTATTAAGCAAGCTTTGCTGTGTGCCTGTTCCTTGCTAGACACTCTTCTAGAAGACATAGCTGCACCACAGAGCACTTGAAGTTACTCTTGGAGTTATGGATTTACTTGAAGTCACTCTTGAAGTTATGGATTTGAGGAAGGGCTTCCACTTATTTTTTTACAACATGAGGCAAATCACAAAGGTAAAGGCTATTTTGAACCCTAAAGCATGTCCAAATTTTGTGTATAGAATATATAGATATAAATTCAAATACAATTTCTAAGACTATATACGAGAAAATGTTCGGTTTGGGAGCTTTGCTGTTATTTCTTGTGAGTGTTACGTCACTATGCAGATTGTCAAATAACTCCATGTATTTAAAAATATTCATTTATCATCAGGTGGTTTAACCAGACCGGTTTTCCAACTGCCTGGTTTTTACCGATATGTAGAAAAAGGTTTTAGAAAGTGGTTTAAGAATCTTCTCTTAGTTGAAAATTGGCTATCATTTGAAAGACTGTAGCAGTAATTTGTCTGCAGTAACAGCTCACTGAATGCAGCATAAAAATGAAAATGAGCACTGAATTTATTCAGTGTCTTCACTGTTGTACCTGAATGCACAGCCTCTTTCCTAGCTATGTAGATAATTGTTACAGACTTAAAGGTCAATAACCAATCCCTCAACATGGCAGTTAAGTCAGGTGAAGGCTGCAGAATTTGACAGCAGAGCAAATGCCTCAGTTCCAGGGAACCTTGCCTTATGTAGGGTGCAGCTGGATGGGTCTTAGAAATAGCTTTCAAGTAAGCCTGTCTGTGTAATGGGGAAGGCTAGTCCTTTACATTCAGATCAGTAAGGGATCTGTGGGCTGGGCCATAGACTGAGGGCTTTGGGGGTTTGTAAAGCTGGGAGAAAACACTGAGATAAATCATTCTGTTATTGGCTTGTTCTACTTTGGTTTCATGCTTATTTCTTTGAGGAGCAGCTGAAGCCCAAACCTATTTGGATTCATTTAAATCTAATTTATGTCTTGCAGAAGGTCATCTGAAGGGCATAGACACTGTCTGCTCTGTAACGGAGTGTGGTGAGATTAGAGTGGGCGTGAGTGGTGGATAGAGCAGCCTTACAGTTGGAGGGGAGAATGTTTACCTGGTGGTACAGGTGTAGGTCTTTGCATTTGGGAGTCAAAAGAAAGAGGAAGCTTATTTTGAGAGGTGATTCCTGACTTTTGCCTAGAGGTAGGTATTGGGATTATGGGAACAAGAACTTTTAAGTTCTGACTTGCTCCTGTTTGGTACACACACACACACACACACACACACACACACAGGTACTAAAAATGTTATAAAGGCTATACTTAGGGTGCTCTGTGTTTGTGTATTCAGCAAGTATTTTATTGAATGATTTTGGATGTTGGAATAAAAATCTGGGGCTTACAAAGCACAAGGCAGGCAGGTTCGTACAATAATAGGTATAGGTTTTAAATAACAGAATGTCTGATTAAGGTCAGAGAATATAAGCACACTGAACACAACACATGGTCATCACAAGACACTGCAGGGATGACCAAAGCTCCCTCCCACCACTAGTCCTTAAAGAGAAGCTGCTTGAAGACAAAATTTAAATCCTATTTCACAAAAAAGCTTTTGTTTATTTCTTTGTGTGTGCATGTGTAACGAGTGGTTATGGCTGTAGGGTCATATGTATTATATCATGCTTGTGGAAGTCAGAGGATGACCTACAGGTATTGGTTGTGGAGGTCCTTCCGTTGTGGCAGTTCACAGATCAAACTCGGGTTGTTTTATTTGGCAGCCAGTCCCTTTACCTGCTGAGTTCATTCTCCAGCTCCTTGCAACATAGTTTTAAAGTCCCATGTTACAAATCTCTCCCCCACTGTAAGGCTGTGAGAAAAGGGTGTACACTGCTTGGTTGCTACTGGATGCTGAGGATGACTGATTTCCTCGAGCATGCTTGCCCCAGCCCAGGTACTCAGTCCGTGTGATTGTGCGGTGTGATGGACCGCCATTCCCCGGGGGGTGTGCATGTCTTTGTTGGGAGGGGGGGGGTGTACAGTGCCAATAGAATTGTGTGCATTTTGATCCTTCTTCCTAAGAAGTGTGACTTTTGCCTGGCTCTGTCAGGGACACGTGCCTTTGGAATCTTTATATTTTGAGGAGCTTCAAGCCACAGGGAGAGGCCACATGTGTTCTAGGAAAAATCTTAGCTAATCTTAGAGATGGTTGACAATTATGTGGCTACAGGGCCTTTGTATGATTCTGGGCTCTAGCTTTCAAGTCTTCACATGAGACAAGGCATTGTGGATTCTGCAAAGCCATTCTCCTCTACTCTCAGAATTCCTGATCTGTACAAACTAGGGAGATAATAAATAATTATTTATTCCAAGTGAAATATTTTTGAGTGCTTTGTTATGTAGCAATAGACAAATAATATGTACTTCTCCAATCATTATTAACTTCAAGTTTAACTAATACTAAGTCTTTTTTTTTTTTTTTCAAGACAGGGTTTCTCTGTATAGCCCTGGCTGTCCTGGAACTCACTTTGTAGACCAGCCTGCCCTCGAACTCATAAATCTGCCTGTCTCTGCCTCCCAAGTGCTGGGATTAAAGGCGTGCGCTTCCACCGCCCAGCTACTAAGTCATTTTTGTTAGCGCTATTGTGTTTCCTGTTCATGTAGTTTCCCCCATATTTAATTTTCAACCCTTCTTAATGTATTTCCTATAAAAATCAAATTACAAGATTTAAAAAATATTATTTGGAAAAAAATATTTAACTAGGTGTTTCTGCTCCATTTAGGGCAGCTACTGATGTGGCTAGCCATTGTGAAGTGATGTCTCGTGTTCTCTGTTCACCAGGCTTCCTCCC
Source organism: Mus minutoides (assembly GCA_902729485.2). Taxonomy (NCBI): domain Eukaryota; kingdom Metazoa; phylum Chordata; class Mammalia; order Rodentia; family Muridae; genus Mus; species Mus minutoides. The sequence continues at coordinate 900,980 of LR749965.1, forward strand.
TTCTTTTGTCTTTTCTTCTTATCTTCTCCAGAGGATTCATTAAGCTTCTTTATATTGTTTTGTCCACTGGTTTGGAAATTTCTATTCATTTGATCATCAGTATCTTATGTTTTTAAAATGTAAAATGGAAACCTGGGTATGGTAGGCATGTTTTACCCCTAGCACTTAGGAGGCTGAGAAAGAAGTCCTGGGGGTTGGGGCCAGCTCGGGGGCCAGTGAGGTCCCCTTTTCAGGAGAAAGCCAAACAAGCCAAATGGAGGGAGGGAATATATGCAAATGCCTTTTGAAATGCACAGTTTCATGAAAATGTCCAAATGTTTGGAAGAAAATAATAAAATGATCATAAACTACCTTTTCTCAGACTAATCCCCCCACATTTTCCCTGTTATATCTACCACCACCCAAAACAGAGAACCTGACTTCTGGGTAAGACATTTCTTTGCTTTCAGTTTTAGATTTTCTTTCTACTAACATATTCCCAAGCAACCTCGTATTTATTTTTGTCTTTTAGAAATGTGTGCAAATGGAACAATATTAAGAAAGACCTTTGATGCTTTGCTTTCACACCATCCTTGTTAATATTGATGACAGTTCCATCAGCTTTTCCAATTTGTACATTATTTGATTGGAAGACTATAAATGTTTTATTGTGCTGCTTTGATATGGGTTGTATGTTACATTTTGCCATTTTATCCAGGGTGTTTGTTCTTAAGCAGTTTTTGCATGAATGTTGTGAGCAAGGTGTGAGAGTTTGTGGTTATGTAGAAAATGTTAGCTAACTTTAACAGGTTCATCAGATATATAATGCTAACTCTCGGGTTAATACTCGGACTTCTTCCTAATCTACTTGCTTCTCATGTTCTCAGCTTCATTTGATTTGAGAACCTTAAGCATTGGTTGCTGTTATTTTATCTCGATTTGACACAGGCTGGAGTCATCTGAAAGGAGGGACCCTTAATTAAAAAGGGCCTCATAAGATCCCACTGGAGGGCACTTTCTTAATTAGTGGTTGATGGGGGAGGGACCAGCCCATAATGGTGTTAAACTACATCTTATACATTTTTTTCCAAAGTGAACTCCTTTAAACAGACAACAATCTTTTTAAAAATCTGACTAATGTCCTTATTTCTCTACTGTTTTTGAATAATAGCATAAGTATAATTTATTGGATTGTTAAATTTAGTAAACTGTGACCATGTTCCTGCGTCACTGCCTCGAGTTTATTCTTATGGATAGGTAACGTGTCCTGTTGTGGCTGTCTTTGTTTCCCTTTTCTGCTTGATCTCAGGAATGCCATTCTGCCTTGGATGGTCTGGAGAGTCATCTAAGTTTTGAGTTTTTATTTTTTATCATATGACTTTGATGTGCTTTTGGGGAGGACTCATAGCTTTCATTCTAGAAAAAATTATATGCACTGTTTTTTTTAAATATGGCTCTTTCTCTTTTCACTTACAATTCTCTATTTTGCTTAGCATCTCTACATATTTGAAGTAGAAAGGATTTCAGACCATAAATCTCTCACATTTCACAGAAGGAAATATATTGCATTTATTCTAACCTAAATTATGCTTTCCCAACCCGATTATGTACTATGGAACTAGGAAGAACATGAGAAAATTGTGATACTTTTCTATGGAGGGGCTTGTGTTAATATTCTAAGGGTTATACCATTATCTATGACTATGACCTATTCTTTGGTGGTCATCTGTGAGTGGTAAAGGATTCTTTGTTGGAGATAAGGAAAGCAGAGGGAAATAGTCCAGGAAGACCTAAAGTCATCACTTAGAATATTGAAGGAGAAAAAAATAACTGTAGTAGTTAATAATTCTCAACTCCTGCAACATTAGGAGAGTGAGAATCCAGCTACGAATATGAGAAGAGACAGAGTACAATACTTTCATAGAACAACTCTGTGAATAATGGCGGATGCTCCACAGTCAGCCTCCAGAACCTTCAGCCACCATCAGTTCTCAACAGCTGTCATTTTTCAGTGTTCTTGTGGATTCCATTGACTAGACTGTAACACGTGGGTAGTGTATTTTGGTGAGCGGGAAGTTAACAATTAAAGACTTGATTTGCAATGTGAAGTTGTAGCTTCTGCTCTCCTGTGGGTTTTTCCTAAAAGAAGGCTGCGTTTTTGCCAGAGGAAGGGAGGTTGTGCACGCCTAGGCATCTGCCGTCCCCTCTTGTGGACAACAATGCTAAGCAGAACTCCAAGCCCATGTACCTTGTATGAATGGAATAATATTCCTGAACAAAAATATCTGTGGCAAGTGGAAATCAGCTGTATGAAAAAGATGATAACAGGACTAAGAACACACATGCTTGTTCAGGTTGCATGTACTGTGCTGATGTTTAATATGCCTTCCAAACCCACAGTTTATAAGCCATTCACTGCTGAGGTGCTCACGTTCTAAAAGGTTTGACTATAGATTTGGTGAGGTTTGTATGATGCAGTGTGCTGTTTTTGTTTGTAACTTTGTTAGCTTGTCTTCCATTGGTAATAATACAATAATACAATATAGCAGATAGATCAGTTATAAAAGTCTAAAAGGTTTATTTGGATAGTGGTTCTGAAGGTACAAGATCTAGGGGAAGCATCTGGCAATGGCATTCTCATGGCAGAACACCAAGGCTGTTTTACAGACCATCACATACTAGGAGACAGGGAGTGCAGATGTGTGTGGACATATACATGATTGTATGTGTGCCACAAATGTTTTAACAGATCATACTCCTCTCGTAAAACACACACACACACACACACACACACACACACACACACACACACACACACACATTTATACTCTGTCTTTTGTCATGGCTATGTGATCTCTTTCCTTCTCTCTGTAAAGCCATTGGGCTTCAAAATCCAATCCTGAAGCCTTTAGTCTAGTAACCTTATTCATCCCTAGTGATTGCTCAGTGTCCTCCTCTCGAACCAGATTCAGATTAAATTTTCATTCTTTTCATGCCTCATGGTAGAAACTAAATTTTGACACACAAGGCCTTGGAAGACATTAAAACTATATCTGTCTGTGTCTCTGGTTGGCCTTTTGGGCAATTCTGAGGCACAAGTTTTGTCAGTGGTGTATCTAGCTAGCATCACTTACCACAGCATATGGAAATTCTGTTGAAAAACATGGAAAGAAAACGTGGTGCTTTACTTTCAAATATCTTAGTCTTTCGTTTTTATCTCCTTGCAGCTTTGAAGCGCAGCAAAGAAGGGAAATCCACTGAGAAAAGTCTGGAAAGGTAAGTGTATTTATTACATGGCCTTGACAAATATTGCCTTTACCACATTGATTTTTTTCTTTTATTCAGAGATTTAAACACTTGGATTAAAGATACAGCTGACAGGACAACTTCCTTAACCACCTGCTCATCCCCTCTCATAGGCAAAAGTGCTGAGCAATAGTTAGCGGAGAGCAGGCACAAATACAATGATGTGCTGAGAGTGGCCAAATGCGATTGCGTGTTTGCTGACTTTTGCTTTCTTTCCAGCAGTTAAGACGTTCTAATAGAGCTAAGTTTACTAAGATTAATGCTCGATGGAGAAAGAATGCACTGCTACCACTTCTGGTCAATATTTAAATAAAACCAGCTGGCCAAACAAAGCGTTTAAAATAAAATGCAGAGCGGCGTCTCAATCAGGTTGGATGAGATTTATCGCGGAAGTGAGTTGTGAGGTTGAGTAGAGGAGCTGGTATTGTGTCATGGCAACCGCCTTCCAGTTTGGTAGGGCTTCCCCCTCAGTCACACCGCATCCTTCCTAAGCAAGTTAAAGGAAGGGAACTTCTACGCTCCAAGCAATAGCGAGAAATAGCAGCTCAGTCTCCTGTGGAACATTACGGTTGAGTTGGTTTTTTACATGGAAAAAAATGTAATTGTTTCATTTTGTAGGTATATTTATAAGTGTACCTCTGTACAGCAGTGTTCTTTGATTCATTGTTTAATTTCTGTTCTGCATGAAGTATTTTAATTTAGAGAATTCACTCTGAGGAATTATAGGGCTGTGCTTTCATCAACAGTCTTTGGAGGCCAAGGTAAAATATGCCATAATTTTACGTTTGTTTTCATCATCAATTATGTTTTTGACAATTTTAGGGTTTTTTTTTTCTGTCATTTTTATTATAGTAATTATGGCTGTGACCAGTTTGGTAAAAGTTGAAAAGCCAATTTGATTTACTTTCTATTTTAAGTTATTTTTAACTTTATGACAAACTTGAGTTTTTAACATTCATTTTGAGAGTAAAGTATAGTCTTGCAAGAAACTGGAGAAAAATCTCTTTTGAATCATTAAAGCATTACTCATAAAAACTGTTGGGAGGATTTACTTTCAGGTGACTACGTTCTGGTGCACGGATCCTGGCTGTCTTGGAGTTTTAATATAGTATGTGGCCATAGTGAAGAAAATGCCTTATAAAGATGCAGATGATTCTCATTCCCATAGACTGGTCCCTGCTTTGCAGCCTTGAGCCATTTCTGGGACCATGGCAGCACTGAGAGCATTTAATCCTATGTGTTCACAAGTTACTGGTGTTATAGATGATATAGCCATCTCCTGGACTTTGCAATGAAACAGTGTGGCTTGGTGCTCACATTCCTTTAGAGAAAGGGGGCGTTTTCACACTGTTGTCTTAGTGAGTATTCTTTGTTGAGTTAGTAGTCTGAAGTCAGACTTGGGTTTTGTCCTGCTTTAGTTAGTGGAACAAATGATTCAGTCTCTCTGTGTGTTCATCCTCTTCCCTGTCTGTAAAATGGAGATGAGAAGATATATTCTGCCTTGTCATATGGGTGTTGTGCAAGACCATGTCCTGCTCCATGTTAAGTAGATGTCACCTGGTGCTGCTGTTGCTGTTACTGTCCCTTCATCTTCATCATCCTCTTCCTTGTCCTAGTCCTTCTCTTCCTCCTCCTCTTCCTCCTCACCACCATCATGAGCAGTAGCAGCCGTAGGAATTTATTAGATATTTTGAAAAATACATTTTTATTTGTGTATTTATATGTATCTGTGTGTGCATGTGTGGGTGTGCACCTGCACATAAGTGCATAAGTGTTTGTGCGTATGTGTGTAGGACAGAGGTTGATATCGAGTATCTTCCACCACTGTTTTCTGACTTACTTTTTGAGACTTTCTCACTTAACCTGGAGCACACCAATTGGTTAGCCAGCCAGTCGAAGGCACCCTCCTGTTTCTGCCTCTCTAGCAAGGGGTTTGCTTATGGCAGCCTCTTTTATGTAGATGCTAGGATCAAGCTCAGGTCCTCCTGCTTGTATAGCAAACTCCTTATGGGTTGAGCCACATCCCCAGCACTGTCCATTCTTTTACATTTTAATGACTAAATTTTAAGTTGTTTTTAATTATGTCTGTCTGTGTGTGCCTGTGTGTGGATTTGTCCATTTGAGTACAGGTACCTTTCGAAGCCATAAGTGTCAGGTCCCGCTGAAACTGGAGTTACAGGTAGGCTTTAGTTGCGTGATTTGATCTGGGTAGTGGGAGCTGCTGAATCTTCAGTAAGAGCCCCAAGCACTGCTAAGCACAGAGCCAGGGCCAGGTCTTAAGTTCCTTCTCTTTTGTTTGTTTGTTTGAGACAGGGGTTCTCTGTGTAACAACCCTGGATGTCCTGGAGTGAGCTTTGTAGACTAGGCTGGCCTTGAACTCACAGAGATCCACCTGCCTCTGCTTCCTGAATATTGGGTTTAAAGGCATGCACCACCATGCTGAGCTACCTTTTTTTAAACTTTAAAAAAAAAAATTTAAGTTGTTTCCTGATAATGTTTTCAAAAGGAACACATTATTATTACCAAAAAGAGAGGAATTCTTGATCTATCCTCAGGCATTAAATGAGAAGGTTACTTTTAATAGACGTAGAGTATGAGTCTTGTAAAAGGGCTTAGCAGATAAAGATGCTGCTACCAACACTAATGACAAACATTCCATCACCAGGCCTCACATGGCAGAAAGAGAGTATGAACTACTATGAGATTTCTGATTTCCACTTGTGTCCCGTGTCCTGTGCAAATATACAGACACACATACTGAGAGAGAGGAGGGAAATGGGGTGTGGGAGGGAAAGGGAGAGGAAAGAATATCAATAAATATAATAAAAAAAAAGAGAAACAATGCTTTCAGAAGCAAACAAAACAACAACAACAACAACAACAACTACAACAACATCCAAACCAAACCAAACCAAACCAAACCAAACCAAACCAAACCAAACCAAACCAAACCAAACCAAACCAAACCAAACTAAAAACAGGTCCGGGCATCAGGGAAATGGGCCTTTTTTTCTGTGTATGGTCAGTTTCTCAGTTACTAATTGCTGTAATCTTAAGTTATATTCTTAGGGAATTAGTGATATTCTGCTAGGTAGATTGTTAGGAAGTTTTAAAGAGAGCCTTGGTGGATGTAGATGAACACCCTTCCTTCTTTTCCCTCAGCCGTCGATCTCTTTTCTCTTCACAGTGCTCGTATTTCCTTTGGGTGCATGCTGTAGTAGACTCTGGCAGCCCTGCACTTTAGGTGGCTGCAAGCTAGCCAAAGTACATGTTTGTTCTCTGGAATTCAGACATTTATCTAAAGCATTCTCCCTCGTTGCCAGTAGACATTCTGTCCTGCCCATGTCTATGAGACCATGTTAGTGGGCTACCATGTCTGTCTTGGCTGCTGTCCATGCCCTTCAGCAATCTAAAGTTAGCCAGTTGGTTTACCTTGATTACGATTTGAGAACCCTGACTAATAGCTTATACATCAGTGTCCTAGATTTAGAGTAAAATGGTTATGGTTGGAGCTTTACAATGAAGGCACCATTACCTTCTTCCATTCTGTATAAGAGCTGAATGTTTTACAGTAGAACACCAAAACAGATCCCTAAAAGGCACATTTTTGGTGAGCTCTCCGTGACTTCAGTCTTGGGTCCAAAGAAGTTCCCTTCCAGTGGCTTCCCTAAACAACTCAGGATGCTTGCATACCCAAAGGAGAGGCAGGAAAGTCATCTGTCTACTGTCTGGAGTCTGGGCTCCCTGTGGTTCAGGCCCGAGAAGAGGCTGCAATTCTCTTTCATTTATCCCAACATCTCAAAACAAAAACAATTGTATTATTTGTTTTTTTTTTCTTTTCTCTGGATTTTAATTTCTCTTTGCAGTATTTTTTTGTTCCACTGAGCTCCTTTTTGTTAATGTGTAAAATGTGGTTGAGAACGTTGTCTGGGCCTCTGGCATTCTTATGTGTTCCTGAGAATGGAACAAGCCAGTTTCCTTTTATGTCTTCTGTATTGACTCCTGTTCTGTGCAGGTCCTAGAACATGGTGTTTAATGGCTGTTCTCCTAGAGACATTACATTTGATCCCTCCCCTATGTGACTAAGTAACATGGTTGCACTGCATGCTGGGAAGAGCTTCAGCTAACATGTTAGGAAGAATGCCTTCAAGTTTGTTTCTGAAGCTTGTAAGCTTTGTGACCCTGGGCAATAGGCCTGACTCGAACATTTCCTGTTCCTACCTCTTCTATTTCCCACAACCTTCTAATATAGTCACATCATGTAATATAGCCTAAACCTACAGGTAATTATTACTTTATCACAATGATGTAATTGTTTCCACATTGAGCCAGAAGGTATAGCCTAGTTGTTTCTTTTAATATGTAAATTTTGATGTATTCTATAATTAATATGTGGTTTCAAATACTATTTTCCCCAGTATTTTCAAATACTATTTTCTTCATACTAATACCATATGAAGAAGATGACAGTAGGTGCATCAGACAGATGTTTCCATTTTATCGATATGGAAAGTAAGGCTTAAACCAAGAAGTCTGTCCAGAGCACCACTACTATCAGATCTCAGAAGAGATAGTAGCCTTAATCAAGACAGACATGATGAACACTCTCACTCCAGTTGTTATGCTAATCAGTAGGTCTGATATGGAAATCAAGAGCATGCTTGTGTAGCTTGCTCAAGGTCATCATTGAATTCCTAGCACAGGGTATGTGGTATGCCCCCACAGTACTGATTGCAGGCAGGGTCCGAGGAGTTCTGTCTCTGTCTTGTCGTTCCTTTTGCACAGCTATGTTGGTGGTACTCATTATCAGTTACTACCATCATCCATGACGTATGACTGTGTTGCTTGGTGCCCTCAGTTGTTGAGCAGCAGTCCTGACTGTGTTAAAACACTTGCTGTTTGTTGTTTGGTCTGGTATAAAAAGGGCGAAAATTTAATCCTCATTTTAAACATTCCCTTTAAAGGACCCAATTTCCCCTACAAGTTCCCTAAAATGACTTGGAGGAGAATCCAAAACTGTGGTGACAGAGGAACCCTGATGTCTTCGTTCTGCCTGTCACCACCTCCATGCCTGGCACTTGTTGTTTATCAGGCAAGAAGAGAAGTGGTAAAACTTGGCCTGGGGTTTTCTCATCCCTAGGTGTGAAATTATTTCAGAGCTATAGTAATAATACTTTGCATTTCTATCATGATTTTATTTGAAGATCTCAAAGTGTTCTGCTGGTGTTAATAGAGCTTCGCAGCACTCTCTGAAGTAGGTAAGTATTATTAGAGACTATTCCCTCTAAGAACATTTTCCCTTCACATCCCATGTGTGACTTGAAATGCTTTTGTTGTTTGGGAATCTCAACAGTCTGAAGTGCCACGCATGTTGGGTGCTTCCTTTACACGCATGTTGGGTGCTTCCTTTACATTCAGGCCTCATTAATCCCCACTACATTGAGGGGAATCAAGTAGGTTCTTATAAGTGGGTTTGACATTTTGTAAGTGAATTAAAATAAAAGGAGCTTGCAATCGCCTTTTGTGTGATGGTTTAAAAATATTTAATATTGTTCATCAGCAAGTGAGCCTCCGATTTCACAGCTAGCCTTTCTTTTGTACAGCAGCTGAGTGTGTAGCAGTGAATATACTGAATGACTAGGAAGAACTTGTCCTGGGAGTGCAGTGTCCTTTAGAAGCTCAGAACATATCAAACCAACTGAAAATACAAATTCAATTTGAATCCTGATTTAAAAGTGTCATTCTGAAAAACTGTTTTAAGTTTTAATATGTGGCTTTTGTGGTATAACTTTTCCTGGGGAGATGCTAACAACCATCTATACTTCCCAGACAGCACCAAAAACCTGGTCAAGCCACGTTGTCTTGATGAAGCAATGAATGTCAAGGGAACACTTTGGAGAGCAACAGTGATATAGAAAATCCTACGGCTGCACAGAGATTACTCAGAAACTGGGTCACTGGCTGTCCCCAAAAAGCTCCTCTTTAGAAGCAATTGTTTACTGCTTATATAACCTTGGGAAAGGGCCCTGTGAGTTTTGAAGGTCACTGAGCTTTGTGAATCACATGGTCATACCCCCCTTTCTTCCTCCCTCCTCCAGGAGGGACTGTTTCATTCTGGAGGAAAGAGTTATAAAATTTTAATAATGCATGGGCACATACTTGGTTCTATCTTTCCTTTAAATACTGGAAAAGCTGACTTGGTGCTATCTGGGATTTCTACTTCCTTATGGGCAGGCCTGCTGTAGCACAAACCATCCAGGGACAAATGGTTTGATCTTATAGCATCTACCCTGGGGCTTCTTGCCCAAGCAGTGGTAGAAAGCTTTGCTGTGTCCAGTCAAAAGAGGATGTGTTCTTTAGTGTCACTTCAAGGTCAAACTCTTCATGGTCACCATCTCCATCCAAAGTCCTGCCAGGAGGCTGGTGTTGGTCTCCACTTACTTAAGAGACACTTCCAGTTTACCTGCAAAGCCAGGAAAACTCATTCCTCAATCTCCTGCAGTTGTCTACCTAGATAAGATCAGAGGAAAAAGAACAGTTTTAAGCAAAGCAAAACCAGCTTATGCTTATGTTTATTCATTGTCCTTTGTGGTGTCTGGCACATTCCTTTCATTATATTTAAGCCTTTACTGGTGACAGGATTTGATGGTTCGAATTGCCCGTGATAACTTTTTCTTTAGACACTCCCCTAAGGCCAAGTGTGTTAAAGCTCTTGAAATGAGAAAGGGAGATTATTCCCAGGAAAGATGACCTACAGTACCGACTGGTGTTTCTAAATGATGCAGTCCTGATTCAACATTGAGAAAAGGTGAGGCTTTACCATCATGTGGGCACTTTATAGTTCTTAGATGAGTGTCAGCTAGTTACATAATTCATCTTTTTTTTTTTCTTTTTTTTCTGGCTTCTCAGTTGTCTTTCGTTTTGGGAAAATAATCACTTAAGATCTATCATGTAAAGATTTGGGAGGATGTTGGCAGAATTATGGATCTCTGTACCATTTTCTCTGGAGTCTTTGCTTAAAGGAGGATACATAAATTTCCTGCTAATTATGCAAAGATAGATTTATCATTGAAGATGCTTTTGGCTGCAAATAATCAAAAAGTCAACTTGAAATGGTTTTTAAAAAATAAGTGGTCCTTCCTATGATCCTGCCTCTCTCTTGCCCCCTTGCTCCACATTACCTTCCCCTCCCTCTCCACATGGCCATGGCTGGCCTCTGCTTCTCTATTTTCTCCTCCTCTCTGCCTCTACTATTCTCTTAACTCCCCTTCCCATGCCCTAAATAAACTCTATTCTATACTTTTAAAAAATGGCGGGGATTACGATGAAAAGCACCCCACCTCCCATGTCTACCTGCTGAGTCTCTTGGTTGAGTCTCTTGGTTGTCAAGATTGATGGGAAGACACTCCAGAACCCTGGCTCTGAAAGGTAGGACTCAACTGAAATTCACTTTCCCCTGGTGTTAGGCAAGTGGGGACCCACCAGGGTGCCTTTGACTGTGCTGCGGGGAGAGGATCTGAGCATTAATCTGAACATTAAACAGATTGCTAAGCACTGACAAGTATTTTGTGAATTGTTCTACCAACTTGCATTTGAAATCTCTCAAAACAAAACCCATTAGCCTAAGAAAAATGAAGTCTATAAGCAGACAAGACATACTTCCTGAAGGGTGTCCCTATAAGTTTTGTTAGTTCCCTGGTTCAATAATGTCATCACAGTTCCTGTCTTACCCTTTTTCCTCTTCCTCCTTTACTCTGTTGACTCTTTCTTAGACTGGCTGTCTTTTTTTTCTTTGTTTTTCTTTTTCTTTTTTTTCCTTAATTTTTCTTTTTGGTGAGCGGCATGCAGATATGACAGCATATATTGACCAAAGAGACTATTCTCAACCAGTCTCTGGAGACTTTGAAAGCAATGATTCTTTAATTACCTAGCCATGTGACATATTCCTTCCTGGATCAGGTATTGGCATGTAGAATGAGATTACCAAGGGCATATAGAACAGATTACAGAGGACCTTACCAACTTTCTTTTTGTTGTGATCTGTAGAAAATAAAGTTTGTAGCATATTAGTTAAGGAGAAAGGCTATCCACAGTTGGAGGTGGCACACACACAAATGTGTGTGTGTGCATGTGTGTATGTGTACATGTGCATAAGTTTGAATGAATAAGAGACTCTTGATTTAGCAGAACCTGGTCAAGCTGTCCTAGGAACCAAAAGGGTAGCTATTAGAGCAGCAGAGACCCTTTCTCTGTTTTAAAGCAATAATGATTTATTCCTGATGTGAGATAAATGTATCCTTCCTTGGGTACATGAAAATACCTCCTCAAAGTCTCAGTATCTTTGAGGAGATAGGGCACTCAATGAAAATAGGGCTTTTGTTCATCAGGATTATTCAGAGAACACAGAACCAGTAGATTACCTATTTGCTTATTTGTGATGATGAGTTGATTCACATAATTAGGAAAGCTGAGAAATTCCATGCTGTGTCATATACAAACTGTAAACCCAGGAAAGCTAGCAGCTCCATTAAATTCCAGCTCAATAGGTTGGGCTGTAGCTGGAGGGGCAAATCCTAGTCTGTGGGCAAAAGAGGATCAGTATATGTGTCCCAGCTCAGACAGCAGGATAGAAGAAGCAGCAATAACCTTTCCTTTAGTCTATTTGAAACTTTTAGGGTTTGGATGTTGCTCAGGTGCATTGGGGAAGCCAGCCTGATTTGCTGAGTCTACCATCTGAAACACTAATCTCATTCCAAAACAATGACACACCTAGACATAGTGTTTACTTAGGGCATCCTTGGTGCATTCATGATGATACAGGGAATCCATCAGGACAGGACTTTGCCTACTATGCAGAAGGAGGGCAAGGGGGAAGTTGCTACTGTTACACCTAACATAGATATATTCTTCTTTGTCTCCTATGTGGATGTTTCTTTCCTTTTTGTATATTCCTAATCTCCTTCCTTGAGTGTTTTGGGTTAGGTGAGGCATTTCCCTTTGTTTGAGTCAGTTGTGGCCCAGGACACAGACAGAGTACACCTGGCTGGCTGCCTGCTTAATTATACTTAATCCTACTTGGCAAGCTTGAAAGAGACTTTCCAGGGAAGGTTAATACAGGGGAGGCAGCTGGATCAACCCCAACACCCTTACATGTTGGTTTTCAGATTTTCTATTATTGATAACCCTGGTAGAGGGCATGATGTAAAGGACTTAGTTACCAACTGAGCTATTTACCTAATTACTTATTCCAACTGAAGGCTACCACATTCAGTGTGCACTTAAATAGTGATGGAGGTGATGAAGCCACCTGAGATATGGCTGAGATCTTCTCCAGTGGTGTTCGTCAGGCGTTTTATCTTGTGGAAATGCTTATTTGCTTGGTAAATGGAAAAACTTTTTGTAAATGACATTCTGCATCTTTAAATCTCTTATAATTACTTTATTTTTATTATGTAACTAGTACATTTACATTTTATAATATTTGGAAGCCATGTCAGTAAAAGAAGAGAAAATAAAAATTGTTCTTAATCCTACTTTCCAGCGATGATCAACTGTGTCACTTTTTCCAGTTAGTTCTCTGTGTTAATATACTTCTTTTAGAAAGAGGTACATTCTGCTTTTTCTGCTAAGCATTATATTGTAAATGTTAAATGCTCCCCCAAGCCATCATCATCTAGGTCTTCACTGTGTTCTGGCATGGGGAGCTTGCCTGTAGAAAAAGCAGAAAAATTCATCTGCTTTTCAAAGTGGTCCTCAGGCTGAGCTGCTAGAACACAACCTAAGGTCTGTGTGACTGACTACATACTGCCTAACTGGTGTCCAGAAGACAGGGTGATTAGAGAAGTTGGTAAGAAATTAACTTTCTATGATAATGATCATACTTGTCCTCTTGGTGACCACTTTCCTGAGGATAATTTGAATGAGCTCATTTGCTGTTTTGCAAGGAGGATAGCTAAGCCTGAGTATCCCTGGATAGGAAAATAATCAGCAGCCTGCTCAGGGGTCTGGGAGCACCTTTGCAGCACAGGTCAGGGCAGCCCCTGCAGTCTGTGCTTGCTGGTCTTGATAAAGCAAATGCAAGCATGCCAAATTGCTTTGTTCCGGCTTGCCTCTCTTTCAGAAGGGAAGCCGGAGCCTCCTTAAATGAGTCCATAAATGCTACAGAAGGGAAGCACATGAACATTTGCTATGTAAAACCCAGAAAATGTCCTGCTTACTTAATCCTTTTCTCATTCCAGGGCAAAAAGTCTGTTTATACTTGAGCTGAGAACTGAAGGAACACAAAAGTGAAGATTGGTTGCCAGGCTAGACATCACCATCCGTGCTTTCTCGTTTCCCTTGGAGCCATGGGTTGCTCTTTAATACACCTGTGTTGGTGGGAGATCTGCTGAGCCTTCCTGAGTTCTTCCATTCTCTTCCAGTTCTGTGACTGTGATGACCACCTTTTGAGGGAACTCTAGCCCCTTGTTTAAACATAGGATACTTATTGTAGGATATTGTCAGGTCTCAGGAAGATAATGTCCCTGCCACCAACCCCCCATGACTACATTTACATGATGGCAGGTAGAGAAGGCTGTTTCTTCCAATGTGTTTTTGGAATCAGAATTGCACATGAGCTCAAAGTCAGGAACTCGCTGCAATGATGTTATTCCTTGCTTGCGTTTTGGCTAGTAGGCACCACAGCCTCTCTTATTCTCTGCTGGCATGTTGGCTTGCAGGCACCCAACCTCAGAAGCTGATTGGAAAACTTTCTGACCTGCAGCCTCCTGCACTAGAGCTCTGGAGAACTCTCTAGCAGGGTCCATCTCAAGGAACACACGGCAGTCTTCCAGCTGTCTTCCACTAGATGTCCGTGGGGCCTTTTAATTTAACACCATAGACTCTGTGTGAGTAGAGCCAGTCATGATGAATAACTGTAAACACAGAGATGCCTGCCAGGAGGAGGTGTTAGTGGAGAGGTGTGGGGATATGCTTGGAGGGGCAACAGCCTGTCAAAGTAGTTTACCATCTCTTGGGTAGAGGCATTGTGGGAGTACTTCCTGAAAAACCTTACAGGCATCAGGTCCAGACTTTCCCTTCCTGAGGCTGCAGGTGCTCATCCCAAACTGTAGCCAGCGTCTCAGGCTTTTGATAACTTGGTGCAATCAGGCGATGAGTCACTTTTAAAAAGCAATCATCATTTAATCCTTTTCACAGTTTTTAGGGCATGTACTGTCCTTGCATGCTTAATGGGTAAAGTGTCTTGGGAAACTCAAGTAACCTGACAGAGATGGCACAGCCAGGGTGACCAAGGAGATGCTTTGACTGAGTGCTGTGAATCTTTGTCTAGACCTGTCATCTCTGCATTCAAGGATGGGGATTTTGATGGATTCATGTGGTCAGCCTTGCTAACAAAACAGGATCTGCTATGGCAGTTGAGGGGGGGCATGACTTAGGTTGGCAGGCACTCTATATTATAAGGCAGTCACTGATTCAGGCTATTGGGCTGGGCAGCAAATGCCCTTCCTTACTAAGCCATCTTGCCAGCCCATCACTCGGCTTGTATACTGGATACCTTTGTTTGAAAGGTAGGTGTTTAGAGCAGTAGAAAGCTACAGCATTGTGAATCTGTAAAGTAGGATGCCCTAAGAGAGTTGAGCATATGGCATTCTGTAGTGAGTGAGTGTGGTGAGAGGCAGCAGAATGCAGGAGTTTGTTCCAGAGTTCTTGGGGTGACCTCTAGGTAATGTGTCATTCCCCGTTGGGAACCTCAGTTAGTATTCCAGAAATTTGGTCTCAGCTCAGGGACCGGCATTTGTTCTGCACTGTCAGCCACAGTGAAGAGTTCTATTAGCATCATGCCATTTCTTTGTGATGGGTAATTTGTGAGCTCAGATATGTATGTCTAAAAAAATGGGGCAGAGGAGATGAAGGGCGTTCAAATCAAACAGTACGAAGGATCTTCTTTGTGACACATATTTAGAGACAATTCAATTCTGGGAATAAATAATTGTGAAGTGGCCCACAGCCTGCTCTTTCATACCCTTATTCTAAGTGTGTGACATCTAATTTATTTCACTCTAATTTGCCTCTAGCACCCAGCCTTTTTCCTTGAGGTTCCATGTACCTTTTTTGAAGACCCCTCACTCTTTAATTTTGTTGAAGGGACAGATTATGTAGAGGGGTTTTGGGAATTTCTTATGTCCATGAGATTACTTGGCACATAGTAATTATGTATGTTTATGGATGATGTGATAATATATGTATGCATAATTCATTTGTTCTCTACTATGCACTTTGATAAACAGTTCTTCATAGTAACTCATGCGATACATGAGACAAGAACTCACGTTTGGTTAGTCACATTAGAATCTTCAAGTCTTTCAGTTTCTTTCTATTAATGGTAAATGATGTACGCTATATGCTATATGTAAACTATGTATAAACATATGTATACTCCTATATATACATCTACAATATTGGATATTTACAATGGGTACATACAATTATCTTCAAATTTTCATTTGTATTAGAATTGAACTGATTTAAAAATCCTATATTAGTGATAGGATATGCACAGACATAAAGACCATGGAAGGGACATGTGAAGGCTTGGGCCAGTGGCATCATTTTGTCTGGGTGTATGTGAATTTCAAATTTCATCCTTTACTATAAAGCGCGTGCTTTGGAAGCCCCTCTGAAGACTTACGGTTCACTTGTGCTGCTGATACCATCTGTCACCAGCTTCTTCTCTTTTCTTTTATGTAAATTACTCAGTTACTTAAGTGTGTGTATGTGTGTGTGTGTGTGTGTGTGTGTGTGTGTGTGTGTGTGTGTGTGTGCTCATACATGCGCCATGGCACAGATGTGGAAGTCAGAGGACAACCTGCTAGAGTTGGTTCTCTCTTTCCACCATGTGTATCCCTGAAACTGAACTCAGGCCTTTAAGCTTAGTGGTTAGTGCCCTTATCTCTTAAGTCATCCTGTCAGTCTTTTTTTCTCTTCTCTTCATAGGTTACACCTCAGAGAAAGTATCCAGTCTTTTATAGCTGTAAAGCAGGTAGTCACAGATTCTACTGCATTAAATGCTCACCTGAGCATGGACTAATATGTACATGTAAATAGCCATGGTACAGTTTGCAGCTGCTACAATGAGTAACATTGACCATTTAGCCATGTAATGATAGAAAAGAGATGTAGTAGAATAAGTAGAATATTTACTCCTTGTTCTGAAGATACTACTTTTGATGAATCTATTCCTGAGACATTTGTTTGAAGAACAAGAAAAATTGTCAAAACAAGGGGGAGAGTTTTTTCTTCAGGAGCCAGGAGAAAGAACCCAGAGACTATAGGAGCAACCAAAGATGGTGGAAGTAATTGATACTTGGAAATTGGCACATGGGGACCAGGTGACAGCCTGGACTCACAGTGGCCCTGGCTTCTAGATGGTTTCTTCCAGAGAAAGACGAAACTGTATTTCCTTCAACTATGGAAAGGATCATCCATCCAAATGCTCTGCCATGTCTCTAAGGACACACATTCTTACCAAGATTATGGCTACAAAAGTAAGTTTCCATCCTCCATTGAGGTAGATAGGCAGGCAGCAGCATTTCCACAGTATGCATTTCTTTATTTGTTATAGTCTCTTAATAATTTATGAGAAAAATGCAAGAAAGACTAATGTTCCATTCATAGCTGTATTTGTTGGGATTTTTGTCTAGTTCTTTTGTTACAAAGAAAAATTCTTTTCTTTCACATAAGTTTGACTACTTTGTCCACAGTAGGTGATTTGCCAACCTTAAAGAATTTAAGAATATTTGCTTTTCTACCTTGTATATGTATGAAAGAAAACAATTTAAACCTTTGAATTTCTTTTCTTTTCTTTTTTCTTTTTAGAAAAACCAGTGGAGGATAAGCTCTCTTGAAAGGTATCCATCTTACAAAATGTGTTACATGATAACTTGGGCAGATCAGGCCTAAAGTGGCAGCTATCATTAATTTTTCCTTGTATACATCCCAATTGTCTAGGAAAGAAAATGATTCAAGTTGCTGTGCCTACTGCTCAGTTGGGCAACAACTGTTGGCATCATTGATAATCTCTCTGTGTTAGAGTTCTGTGAGTATAAGAAATAAAATTAAGACAATACATCATTTGATATTTTCTATAATCAAGTCAATTTATGTCTTGAAACAATTATTTTTTTAACCATGTATTAGTCAACTTTCTATTGCTGTGGCAACACAGCTGAGAAAATCCACTGAAATGCCCCCTTCTTTTGACTGTTTTGAGAGTTTAAAGTCATTTGGACCATGCTGCTTTTGGGTCATCAGTGGATAGAGTTTGGTGGAGAATGCTGCTCACTTGCTGGAGCCTAAGAAATAAAAAGAAACAGAAGGAGGACTTCAGATTTCTCTATTCCCCAAATGAGCCTGCCACCAATGACCTAACTTCCTCTCTGTAGTCCTCACCTCCTAAAGCCCCTCCCATTAGTACCATCAGCTGGTGACCTAGCCTTCATGGCTTTGGGGATTTTTTTGTTTGTTTATTTGTTTGTTTTTTGTTTTTCGAGACAGGGTTTCTCTGTATATCCCTGGCTGTCCTGGAACTCACTTTGTAGACCAGGCTGGCCTCGAACTCAGAAATCCGCCTGCCTCTGCCTCCCAAGTGCTGGGATTAAAGGCGTGTGCCACCACGCCCGGATCTTGGGACATATTTAAGGTCACATCACACCAATAGTTTCAACCTTGGTATTTATTGTTGACTAGCATGAAAAACGTAATTCAGAATTTTGCTCCAAAGTTCTGCAAACAGAACTGGACCAAACAAAATGAAGCAGGACTTCTATTTTCTCTGAATTTCTCATTTAAGGAAGCAATCAGAAATAGATGCAACCTAGGTATGAGCCATGATACTCTAAGAAGTGGTTTTGTATCATAAGGAGAATTGCAAACAAACAGTGAGTTAAAATGTTTCCCACGTAGCTCTAAACCACTCGTTGAGTCTTCAGAGGCCTGCTTCCCAGAAGACATCGTCTGGGGTTTGTAGAGCCCAATTATGATTGACTGCAATGCTTATACTTTCATTACAAGAACTACTAGAGAAGAATTGCTGTGTAAATTGTGTGTTACTGTGAGAGAAAGGACTGCTCAGTGATTCTAATCAGACTGTCAGCAGCTCAGCAGTTTGCACAAACTTGTACATGTTTTTATACTGCCTGTTCTCTTGCACAGTATACATTTTGTTCTTGGTCTAGCTAGTGAATGAACAAAGCAAGGTAATGATGCTCTACATCCATTTTGTACAGAAGTTTGATCACCAGTACACTTTCATGATTTGTGTGCTGCAGAGGCAAACTCTATAGTGACCGCACCTAAGGGGCTACTCTATAAAGCACAAAGTGTGGGACCTTCCTAGACTGTTTTCCAGTAACCATCATGACTCTAAATCACATATTTTTTTTCTGTTATAGTCTTGAAATTTTTAAAAATATATGCATGTCCTTTATGTTACCCTGTAGCATAGCTCACACTTTCAGAAACTTTAAAAAATATCGATCATGATCTAAAAATTGAAGTTTGTGCATTTGGTTCTAATGTTTCACACAAATCTCAACCTGTCAAGAAAAGGATTTTAGAAGTTGAAATCCATGATATATGAGCTCTACTTTCTCATGCCATGGTATATCATTGGACTTACCACAAAAGAAACCCAAACCCCCAAACACCCTGGACAATTCATTTCAGCATGTTTTTTCAGAATACATTAAGGAAGGTTTCAACTTCCAGGTCTGTTTTGAATAAAATCATATTAATACATAAAAACAAAATCATCCAAAAAATACACCTGACAATGAAGCAATTGTTGCTATGTTTTATGGGCTTATGATGTACATGGAATGGCAATGAAGCAATTGTTGCTATGTATTACAGGTTTATGATGTACATGGAATGGTAGAGCTGGCGGGATGTCTGCTGGTCTTGCATTTCCTCTCATTTTCTGGTCATATTACCTGTGATTCTGTGACAGGAGATGGTGTGGATGGATGTAGGTTCTCTTCAGCCATCTGAAGCTTAATTGTGTTGTATAGGTTTATTAGTTTTTGAGGGAGCCTTTCCATGTAGCCAGGCTGGCTTTGAACTCATAGTTCTTCTGCATCTGCCCCCTAGGTGCTAGGATTTCAGGCATTTACTACCACTCTGGTCTCATCTTGATTATGCAACAGAAGGCACAAGTCTCCTTCGCTAGCAGATTGATTTCACTTCAACATTTCCCAGAGGGAAGCGCCGTTGCAGCTCCCTGTATACTGTCAATTCCTTCCTTCCTGGTATATGTAGCTATGTTGCTGAGACCTAGATAATAGGTTTTTGAAAGTTAAGAAGTAAGCAGAAGCAGACTGCATAGGGTCCTTTGTATGTGGTATCTTTGGTTATATTTGTGACATTTTGAATCTTTCACTTTTGTTTTTAAGAAATGATGTAGACTTGTGGCTGTTAAATAAGATGCTCTGAAATTTCAAGAGTGCCTCGAAGACACAAGAATCAGTTGGTCAGTTGTGTATTTAAGTACTCAGAGGTATTTCCAGGTATTTGGGAAGTTTTCCCCCAATTTTTCTATCTATTTATTTTCCTGACTAGTTCAGCCACAAACTTTGCATGTGCAACCTGGATAGTGGTTTACAGTAGATCCTTTACTTAGATCCCAACTGACCAAATGGCAAAGTTTTGGGATATTAGTATTTCAAAGGTCGTTTTAGAAGTCTACGCCCTGAGATTTTTTTTTTCTTGTATAGGTTAGTGGATTTTTCTCATAATTGACTAATTAAGTGGAAACTAGAGTTTTTTTCTTTAACCTAAGGCCATTCTTAATATTTCTTTTAGTATTTAACCGTATAACTGTGAGAATAATCTATAACCACAGGACCCTCTCCTTTCATTGAAACATAATGTGCATAGAATTTGACTTGCAGCTCAGACAACTTACTGCAGCACCATCTTTTGGAGCCAAAACACATAATAGTTTTCTTGAAAGGGACACTTCCGATTTAGCCAGAAAATATTAAACCCCCATTTTTCTGCCAGCACCTTACAGCCACTATGAATGTGGTGTTGAGGCTCTGTTGGGTGTGCACAAAATGCCTGAAGAAGCCTCCCTCTGTCCCACAGAAACGAGGATCACAAAAACACACACCACTGATGGTTGCTTAGAATCTTGCAACACACAAGATAGAACAAAGTGCCAGGGCCAGAGCAAATGCCCAGCAAGGCCAGTGGACAGGTACCCAACATTTTCCTTATAATTTATCTCTTAATGTGTAGATACAAAATCATTGAAATCACACAGGTGTTCCTGGGAAGGTGTTCTTTAAACTTTAAACTGCCTCCTTCATTTAAATGGTGTACACCCACTTAAACACCACCAACCACTGGCTGCATCCTGTATCATTATTCATAGATTTTTGTTTAATTTTACATTAAAAAAAAAAAACAAAAACAAAAGCACAACAGAAACCAGTGGCATTTTCATGCTGGAACAAACCCAGGATCATTTTTCAATGCCTATGTGATGACAATCTGGTTATTAGGTTGTCAGAAATTTTTGACAAAATGTAGTGTTGGACTACCTAATTCCATTGCTTCAGTCCAATGGGGCCAACGATCTGTTTCCTAATGATTTTTGGCCAGAGTGGTTTTGTAAAAGGCAAACGTATGATTCATGTGATAAATGTTTGCTGTTTATGTTTACTAGACTAAACAAAGAAACTCCACTTAGGCCTGCTCTTGAGGGGATAGTAATAATACACATTGCTCAGAGTCCAGATGGCCCATCCATCTGAAAGTTTTAAGTCTTTGGGGAGAAATTTGAAAGAACCAAGACTTTCTGCAGGTTTTCTTTCATTTCACTGAAAAAATATACAATGAAATCAGAAATCTTAGGGATATACATTTACAAACTTCATTTCATTACCCTCTACCCAATCTATATTTTTATTTAAAAAAGATGATATTTTCTTTCAGATTCAATACCTAAGTACTGGAGTACACAAAAGGAGTCTTTTATATACTCTCCTTTTTTTTTTTTTTTTTTTTTTCGAGACAGGGTTTCTCTGTGTATCCTTGACTGTCCTGGAACTCACTCTGTAGACCAGGCTAGCCTTGAACTCAGAAATCCACCTGCCTCTGCCTCCCAAGTGCTGGGATCAAAGGCATGAGCCACCACTGCCCGGCTATACTTTCCTTTTTATTGAGGTTGTTTCTGGTTTTGTAACATCATAATTATTTAATATTGGTAAAATTAAAAAATATATTTATATAAAGATAGACAAAACACTAAAATGTATTCTGATAGCATGACTGCATGATTAGGTTTTCTTTCTTTGACAATTTCTTTATAAGAAGGAGCTAAGGATGATTCTCTGTGGTAGTATACTATTTTAGCTAGCATGCACAAGACTCTGAGTTTAATCCCAAGGAAACAAACAAAACTTGTTTTGAATGGCATGGTCTATATACCTGTAATCCTAGCATTTGGAAGGCCAAGCCAGAAGGATTCTGAGTTTCAGATCCTCCTGGACTACATTACTGTTCTAGGCCAGCCTAAGTTACATACATAGACTGCATCAAAAAAACAAACAGGCAAACCAGGTGGAGTTAAGTACCCACGGAGAAGTGCTCGTTATTATGTCCTTATAGATATATCACCAATTCCCAAGGGTGCTCAGCACTCCGAGGGCCTGTGTGCTATGGGCCCTGAGGTTCATCATTGTCCCATAAATCTTTTTCCATCCACATGACCCTGCTGCTGAGGTAGCAAGAATGTAACTGCTTAGATCATGTCTAGGAAGCAGAAGGAGGGCATGCAGGTAGACTAACCCATGGAATGTAGTTTCACGTTGGCCTCAAGGTACAGGTTTTTAAGAGACCTAGGAAAAGAAAGCTGTTGGAAGTATGAAGCTCTGAAGGCAGTTCTACAGAAGCACAAGGATTTGTGATATTTGCTTCTATGAACAAGTAATTGTAGTGAGAGATCAGTGAGAAATGTTTTTGGTGGAGGGGAGGGGCGATGCTCTACTCCTATGACATCATTAGATCCCAGAGGTGACAGGTTTTAATGCAGGTGCTTTGAGGATTAAGTTGTAACATGAATATTGGGTGAGGCGCTGTGCTTATGTTAAGTTGATAGTACCTGTCATATGTTCTTTATTTAGTAAAAATTTTTCTAAATGTCTGCTAAGTGACTTTGATGAAGGGGTGTCATAGTTAGCTTCAGTTATCAACTTGATGCACCTGGGAAGAGGGAATCTTAACTGAGGAAATGCTTCCATCCGGCCTATGGGCGAGTCTGTGAGGGTGTTTTCTAGACTATTAACTGATGGAAGAGGGCCCACACCATTGTGAGCATTGCCATGCCTGAGCATCTAGAAATGGGCTGCACAAGAAAGGTAGCTGATTGTGAGCCTGAAAGCAAACCAGGTCTCTGCTTCAGTTGCTAACTCTTGAGTTTCTGCCCTCCCCTTTCTCCATGATGAACTGTAAAATGAAAAATTAACAAATACCTACTTTGTTTTCATTTGTAGTGTTTGTCATACCAACAAAGGAACCAAACTTGTGCAAGATGTCAAATTGCTATCATGTGGAAGGGTATGCAGAGATGCACAAAGGGACTTGGGGAGTATTTGTGGTAACTTTTGGATGCATTTCTCCCTATCAGATACTTCTCTAGAGAGAGTTCTTAACCAAACAACTTGAATTATGTTCAGTTTGCATTATCTGCTTATTTATGGTTTCCTTTTCAATTCAAGTTTTGTGAGCCATACCGAAAAAAAGTGTGTGTGTGTGTGTGTGTGTGTGTGTGTGTGTGTGTGTGTGCGCGCGCACGTGTGCCAGGTATCAATCTTGGGTGTCATTTCTCAGGTGCTCTCCTCCTTATTTTTTGTGTGTCTCTCTGACATGAGGCTCACTGGCTTGGTTAGTTATAAGGGTCTGCCCATCTTCACCTGCTCAGTGCTGAGATCACAAGGAACAATGCTAGCATGCCTGGCTTCTTGACTTGGTTTCTGGAACTTAGGTCCTGATGCTTTTGTGGCAAATCCTTTACTGATGGAGCCATCAGGGGTATCTCAGACCCTGTATTTGTCAGTTTTATTTCTTGAGACTGGTTTTTGTGTGTGTAGAGGAGGTTAGCCTGGAATTTACTATGTTGCACAGCCATCATGGTAATTCATCATGGTAATGCTTTACTGCTGAGCTTCATCCCTTCATTCTCCAAGGTTTTTCTATGAATTCTGGCTTTGATATTCCTTTATCTCCCCACAACATCCCATGAATAAGCCCAAGCTTTGTGACAGTCTCTTCTCTTCTCAGCCTTTCCTATGAGTTCACACCAGCCCCATTCAAATTCAGGGAGTCTTCTCATTTAGCAAATGCAAATGTAACACAGTTTTGTCATTTCCCAAGCTCCCAAGGTGCTTTCCACCAGGACTGAAACTAAGTGCCCTGATTCCAGCTTTAATGTTCTAAAAAATAAATAAATGGGGCTGGTGAGATGGCTCAGCGGGTAAGAGCACCTGACTGCTCTTCCGAAGGTGATAAGTTCAAATCCCAGCATCCACATGGTGGCTCACAACCATCTGTAACGAGATCTGGCGCCCTCTTCTGGAGTGTCTGAAGACAGCTACAGTGTACTTACATATAATAAATAAAATAAATCTTTAAAAATAAATAAATAAATGGAAAAAAAAAAGATGCCCTCACAAGTCTCCTGTAGCAAGGAGGCACACAGACCGCTTGGTGACATTTTAATAGCTAATTTATTGTATATAGATATAACGTCTTAAAGGTATTTAAAATGTCAGAATAGCCTGAGTAATGTATGCAAATACCATCCTGCAATTAACAAGTAGAAAGATTTAAAGATGCACCAGTGTTCTAAACAACTGAAAACAAAGTTTTGCACAATTACTGTGTGTGAAAGATTCATTTCTTGCAGGAAATGCCCGCCAAAGCAATACTGTGTTTTCCTGTGGAAGTTAATTGACATTTGGGCTGGAATTGGAAGGTACCTTTGCCCAGGAGTAAACACCGATTAACTCAAATTTAGCAGTGAAGATGGATCTTACAAGTTTGGTAATCCTTTTCTGACATTTTATGTTTAATGACATGCCTATTTATGTAGAAATCATTTTAAATGATTAAATTTGCTCACATAAATTATATTAGTGATTCAGTATCTCCTTCCTGGACATCACAGTATAACTGTTTATCATGGTGGCTCTGATTTTGACATTCTGTAAGAGTTGTAGATAATATTCACTTTGGAGTTACCATAATGTTGGGGTATGTGTTTTCTGTGTAATTCAAGCTCTTGAAATTTCTAATTTGTCTTTAATTTTACTAAGCAAAATAGAGAGCATATATAGTTTTCAAGATCAATTCTGTATATTAGAAGATGAAGGTGTAAACTGATACCTTTATTAGTTATTTTGATAAAATCTGAGACAGAAATACTCGTCAGAACTCCAGGGGGAGGGTTATTGTAGCTCCTGGTTTTAGAGGCCTTGTCCTACAGTGGTGGGGAAGACCTGGTAAAACAGCTACATGATGTCAGAAGCATGAAGCAGACCTCACCATCAGAGTCAGACCATAGACAGAGAGACTAATCTAGAGGCAGGAGTAGATATAGTATTCAAAGGCTTGTGTCTGGAGACCCACCTTAGGTAGGCCCTATATCTCAACGGTTCCACCACTTCCTGAACCTGAGTCACCAGCAGAGTCCTGCCGTTCATACTCCTAAGTCCGAAGAAACAGTCCACACTCAAACCAAAATCGTACATTTTCTGGCAATTGCCTTGGATGCTGTTCTGCATTCAGCCCCTGCAAAATGGAACCCTCACATACCCATCAACATCATGTAAGTACTGTGAGGTCTTCAAAGGCGTTCTCAACTACAATCACAAGAGGGCTTTTCCAATTGCTGTTTGCTTTAATGAAGAAATCACACAGAGTTCAGAGCCCAAGTGACATCAAATCATAAGACAAGCTGCAAGGGACACTCCGGCTGTGATGACTGTGAGCACTGGGCTTTAAACGAGGAGGAGTGAAGATTGCAGATTAAGGATGCTGTTAAGATGTGGGTATAAAACTACTTCTCCTTAACCTGGCAAGATGCCCAAGCCTCCTGCTAACACAGTCACTTTGAAGTATTAAATTTATCCCTCAATTTCCTTTTTTATGGCCTAATAGTCTCTTTAGGTTCTTACAGGATGGAGTGGTAAGACATTTGTGTTTTTTTCCGATGAAATTTTCTTCCCCTGAAAGCTTGTTGGAAAATGACAACTGTGTTTTGCAAATAAGTCCCAGAGATGTAATGGGTTAGTATGCATATATGAATTACAACCCATTAGAGAATCTACCATCAAAGGAATAATGTACATTCTAACAGTAAATATCAAAGGTCTTTAGAAACAACAATGACAATAACAGTTCACATACACACACAGGCATACACATGTGTACACACATATACACGGCATGCAAACACTTGTGTGGGAATGAGGTTGGGGTCTTTGAGGTTGGTTTTAGTTTTAAATGTCAGTCCAATAATCTGTAAATGAACTATATAGCACCTCTCAGCATAGTAGAAGAATTTGTAAATTGCAAATGAAATATAAGCATAACCGATTGAGAGTTAAAAATAACTTTTCTGACTCTCCGGAGGAAAGGTGGCAGGATAGTCACACACACACATCCAGCTCCTGTGCATCTTGTTCATTCTGAACTGTTTCTTTAAGTGATTAATTATGAAGCCACTGCATTAAAACTGAGGTGTTTCCAATATGTTGGTTAGTTTCTGACATCCCTGGAAAGACAGGGCAACATTTAGCCCACTCATGTCTGTGGCAGTATATCCTTGGAATGAAATACTTCCTTCCTATCTTTTTTGCTGTGCTATTCCAGAGGTGCTCCAGGCACACACACAAACTATTTTTCCTTAGAGAAGAAATAACTCACAGTAGCTCCTGTGCCATCTGTATGTTTTTCCTCTGCATACTTGTAGTTAAGATTGTACGAGAAAACAGCACATGTGGTGTATGAAAGATGACCTTGTTTTTAATGCCTTCAATGTGTTCTCTTACAGAGTTGTATCATAGTTTACTTAACTGGTACTGAGTATAGATACTATAACTATAACTGAGACTGTTTTTTAAATCCTCAGGCAGTAAAATGCCATGTCTCCATAGTCTTTCAGGGTCTGCACACTGATCTTATTGGCAAAACAATGATAAATGTGGCACATTTTCTCTGTCCCCAGGAACTGCTGCCACTTTGGTGACAGTAAGTTCTCTCCCCACCTGTATTATTTGTCACACCAGAAACCAGTGTGTTAGTTACTCAAGAGGGAGATGATTGAGGGAATGAGCTTAGTTCCAGTTGCACAGGCAGGTGGTTATCCTGCACTTTATCTCACACAAGTATCACCAGGGCAGCTTGAGGGTCTAGGCTCAGCCACAGCAGGAAGAGTCCAAGAGTCCACATTGCTAACAAGTTCCCAAATGATGCCCAGGATGTTTTCAGCAGAACATCCTTTTCAGAATAAGATTTGTAGAAACAAATTAGCTTTTCACTTTGTGGAGTGAGTTGTGGTAGTATTTTGATTTTGAAGGTACGGTGTTGTTTATATTTTACAAATGGTGACAGTCTCTCCTATTCTACAGGCTGTGGTGGTGAATTTGATGGCCAATGGTAGCAGGTAGTACCACACACAGGATAGTCACACACACACACATCCAGCTCCTGTGCATCTTGTTCATTCTGAACTGTTTCTTTAAGTGATTAATTATAAAGCCACTGTGTTAAAACTGAGGTGTTTCCAATATGTTGGTCAGTTTCTGACATCCCTGGAAAGACAGGGCAACATTTAGCCCACTCATGTCTGTGGCAGTATATCCTTGGAATGAAATACTTCCTTCCTATCTTTTTTCCTGTGCCATTCCAGAGGTGCTCCAGGTACACACACACTATTTTTCCTTAGAGAAGAAATAACTCACAGTAGCTCCTGTGCCATCTGTATATTTTTCCTCTGCATACTTGAAGTTAAGATTGTATGAGAAAACAGCACATGTGGTGTATGAAATATGACTGGTTAAAAACTGGTTAAGTCACACATGCTCAGCTTTGGGTATGTTGTGTAAAATACCTGATATAGGGTCACAGTAACCTTAAGTTGATAAAAATGGGATTATAGAATGAACAGCTTACATTTTTTTCTTCTGTTGCCATCTTTAAAGATGATATCTGCTTATGGTTCCTGGAAATAAGATTTCTACTGCAAATTGAGACCAAGGTGGCCAGGCCTCATTGTGACAGTTTAATCTCTTAAAATGTAGGTTATTGGAAGTGAAGAATTGTTAAATTCTTAATATCTGCGGTGCCACTAAGAGCACTGGCTAGTTTTCCAGAAGACCCAGGTTTGATTCCCAGCACCCATATCCTTACATAACTCCAGTTCCAGAGGATTCTGTTTCCTCCTCTGGCCTCCATGGTCACCAGATATACCTGTGGCTCACCAACATACTTGGGGGCACAACACTCTCACACATAACATGAAAATAAATAAATCTAAGTATTAAAAAAGAATAAATTTATGAAAAGGTAATTGTTAAATTGAATAGTTTATCCCTTTGTAAAATTTGCTGCGTACTATGAGAAAGACTGTCTCTTTAACCAAACTTTAAATATTTTCCCAGTACTAGGAATCAAACCTAAGACATCATACAGGCTAGTCAAGTGCTCTGTGACTAAATTACCTCTCAACCCTTAATCTCTGAGCTTTCTTCTCCACCAGGTTTCTAATCATGTCTCGGTACCCCTGTTGTAGCCTTCGTTGTGCCTAGTCTGGTGTTTGTAACAAAGCTTTAAGTGCTATTGGGGTACCTGGATATTTGATCAGGTTCTTTACTGCACTCCTGCTCTCCAGCCTTTCGTCTGCCTTTCACGGGACTCTTCTTAGGATTAATCCAACAAGATTTCCTCTACTTCCTTTAGCAATTGCCCATTCCCTGACCCCTTTACCTTCTTTAATATTGCCCATAAATCCTGACTGCCTTGCCATATTGTACATTAAATCTATTCTTTCCTGTGCTAGTACCCTTTGATAAACTCTTTCTTACCTCTTGAACAAATGTCAGAATAAGTTCTGTTTAATATCTGTTTCTTGTCCTTCTGTAAAACTATCATCTTGTGATATTTGAAAAACATTAAAATAGAAGCAAAACATATTCTCACCTTAATTTTTTATTGAATTTAGAATTACAATTAAACTCACTTGAAATGTAAATATTAGCAAAAATTCAGTTTGAAAAAGTAGCATTGGAAAGAAATGTGAATTATTACTGAACTTTGGGGTCATTAAAAGATATTTTTTAGGAAGAATTAAATCATGTCTCATAAGAACACACAATGAAGATTTAATTTGATTTATGTGATGGGAAAGAACTAAGTAGATGTAATAACTAGCTCATTTGAACCAAAACGGAAACAGCACAAACATCTATGGAGGAAAGGAATGCTGGGGTGAGGTGCAAGTTGAGATGTAACTGGCTTTGCCATAGTGGTAAGGAAGTCAGTTAAAGTTACTACATGTCAGGGAAGAATTTTTCTAATTACATCAGTTGGATGCAAGTTATAAGTGTGCAAAATACCTCAAAGACAGTGAACAAGAGTGAGTTCTGATGGCTGGGAAAGATGCATTAGAGGTGATGTGCTATTTTCTATTAAAAGGACTTTTTTTTTCCAACAAGATGATGGCCACCTTTCACCTAGAACTGTGCCCCAAGTATTGACGTGCTATTATTCACTTGTGAAAAATATAAAATGCCCCAATGATTGTAGATTATTGTCTCAGTCAGGGTTACTATTGCCGTGATGAAACACCATGACCAAAAACAACTTGGGGAGGAAAGGATTTATTCATCTTATACTTTAACACTGTAATCTACCACTGAAGGAAATCAGGACAGGAACTCAAACAGGGCAGGAATCTGGAGGCAGGAGCTGATACAGAGACCATCAAGGGGTGTTTGCTGGCTTGCTCCCCATTGCTTGTTCAGCCTGCTTTCCTATAGAACCCAGTACTAGTAACTATCCCTAGAGTGGCCCTACCCATAATGTTCTGGGTCCTCCACCATCAATCACTAATTGATAAAATGCCTTAAAGGCTTGCCTACAGCCTGATCTTATGGAGGCATTTTCTTGATTGAGGCCTCCTCCTCTCTAATGACTCTAGTCTATGGCAAATTGACATAAAGCTAGCCAGAACAACGATTATATACAAATAAAGAGTAAAGAAGATGAGCTAAACATTATACATTGTCATAAATTGTTCTTAGCAGTAAAGAAATAAAAGTTGTTTTTATATCTATCTTGAAGTTTCTCATCTTGAACCTTGGAGTCAGAATATAAAGAAAAAGATCTGGTTTTCCCTGGAAAATTTAACTTCGTGGTGAGAGGCAACTGTCCACCCAGAAGAGGTTATTTTCAAGCATTCACTTTCATTGAGCATATTCATTTGAACCAAAGTATATTTAGAGAGGGCAGTACAGTTTAAGTTGGTTGAACAAAAACAGTTTGAAACCATACCTGGAAGTAAATGCATATTGTTCAGGAGCCAAGTTGAGTCAACAGATGGTGGGATGGAAATATTGTGCTGTCTGCATTCTGACAATGAGAGTTGGAACTCAGAATCCCTTGGTTGAGATCTGACAAATTCTTGGTATGCAGTTATCTGATTTCCTTAAGTCTTCCTTCCTAGGAAGTAGGGTCAGCTAAATGGAGCATTAGGTAAATGACATAGTGCCTTAGCTTCTGCCATTCTGATTAATCCTCCATTTTTGTGGGGAGGGTTGTATTGGTTACTTTTCTGTTGCTGTGACAAAATACACATGGCTTGATGGTTTGTTTGGGCTATGGAAACAGATGCCAGAGTTCATAATAGGCATGGCACATGGCAGTAGGATTGGAAAGCAGAGAGATCTCTTCTTCATTTTGTCCATACACAGAAAGCAAAGGGGACAGAGGACAGGAAGTGGAGCGCCTAGTAATGTAATTGCTCCATCAGGGCTCCACCTCCTAAAGGTTCTGTGGGACCATGAACGATAGTATGGTCTCTGGTTGAGCTAAGGCTTGAAGCCCTGGAGATTCTGAAGAAATGGGAGGAACTTTGCCTGTTCCTGGGTATCAGGCCTCTGTCACTAGCCACAGCCCCCATAGATTTGTGGCCATTCTTTACATAAGAAGAGTGCCCCAAGTCCCTCCAAATGTAGAGGACGTGACCTGTGGTCACAGAGGCTCAAGACATCTCCATTTTAATGAGGTACCTAAAGGCCAGGCCTTAGCCAATAAACGTTCCTTCCCAGACACTCTTCCCTGCAAAAGGTATTAATCTCAGGTCCACCCTGAGAAGAGGGGTATGGTTTTATGTATCTACTTTCCACCATGACAATAAATACCTTAAAATCATGGACTGTCTCTTTTCCTCATGATCTGACATAGGGAACCATGGAAAAGGCCTTTGACTATAAAGCTGCCATCCAGTCTCCTGTAGAAGGCTTCTCTGTGCTCCCCGTCACAACTGCCATCAAGCCAAGGATTCTCCCTGAGGGACTAGCCGAAGTTCCCTCCTTATCCCCCCCACCTGCCCCGGGGCCTGAGCCACATCCAGCCAGTGGGCTCCCACTCTGTTGTTAGCTCTTCTGTGAATTCCAGTGGCACCTGGATGTCCAAGGGCCTGGGAACCAGATGACCTCGACCTCATCACAGGCCTGGGGAACCCTTGAGCTAGCTCTGCTTGTTCTGTACCTCCTCAAAACTTCCTGCATCTGCCTCCCTGAGCGGCCATGCCTTGTGGTGAAGCAGATATTGGACTCCACAACCCTACAAGGTTCCAGTTACATTATCTTCAAACAGCATCACTGGAGACCAAGTATTCAAATAGAAGCCTAGGTAATCCCAGCATTGGAAAGCAGAGATTCAGATCTGTGGGAGTTCAAGGCTAGTCTGCTCTACGAAGCGGGAGTTTCTGGGTTCACTGAAGACTCAGTTGAAACATATGATGTTTGTTTGTTTGTTTGTTTGTTTGTTTTTTGAAGCTGCCTAAGAGGATCTTTAGCTGAAGCAGGCATGTGAGAGGATGTTTTACTGAGAACAGACTGGTGGCATTTTTTCTGGAAAATGCCTTGTGAAAGGACATGGGATGTTTTGCTGGAGCAGATGCTTGGGAGGCTCGTGATGTTTGGGGAAAGTATGAGCACAACACATCTGACAGTGGACTATGCTTTTGCATTGGTTCACCTTGCAGTTCTTTGCTCGTCTTCATTGGGCTTTCCTGAGGCTGGTCTTCACTGACAAACACTCTTGCATTGTATCACCTTGCTTTCTTAGCTGATTATTGCTTGTCCTGACTTCGTAGAGAGAAACTTTCTCTGACAAAAGACCAGACAGTAACTATTAAAGGTTCTGTGGTCCTAAGGAGTCCTTTTTGCATTTGCTTAATTCTGACTTGATAAATGAAAACAGGTTTTGACAACAGGTAAATAATACTTGTATCTCTATGACGCTTTATTTATGAAGGTTTATATATGAATTTTGTAACTTTGATGTCTTGTAAACTAATACTTCTCTTTAAAAGTTTTCAAAAACCTTTAAAATTATAATGATCCATTTTAGATTGGCTGCTAGGAGGTGGCTGTCTAGGTGTAGCCCATGTGCCTTTGTGTGCATACTTTTGCTGTACAGAATAAACAGAATAGGACTGCTGGATCTTGATTAGGTTTTATGGTGAAGTCTCTCAGTTTCCATATGATATATCTAGGGCAAAGAAACCTTGTTCACTAAAGCTTTGTTATTTTTGTTGTAAAATGTAGATGGTACAAAAGTGGAGTTGGTTTGCGAGATAAATGAATTGTACTCAAATATGAAGTTTCCTACTTGACCCATAAAAAATTCACAGGGTAAAGTCTCTATTTTGTCATCTGGTCCTTTCTACCACTTGGGATTTTTATTTCTTTCAATTTCTATATATGCAGGTTTGGGGCAATATCAGTTTTACTTTCTTATGAATTCAATTTTTATAGAAAGCATTCAACTTCTTAATTTGTATTAAATCATATATATGATGTTTAATAGAAACAGAAACAAAATGTATTAAAAGAGTGTCATAAAAACTTGCTGTTTAATCTTCATGTGAAGGGAAACCTTCTTTTTTATTTTTTTATTTTATTAGATATTTTCTTAAATTACATTTCAAATGATATCTCAAAAGTTCCCTATACCCTACCCCCACCTTGCTCACCTACCCACCCACTCCCACTTCTTGTACCTGGCATTACCCTGTATTGGGGCATGTAAAGTTTGCAATACCAAGGGGGCTCTCTTCCCAATGATGGCCAACTAGGCCATCTTCTGCTACATATGCAGCTAGAGTCACGAGCACTGGGGGTACTGGTTAGTTCATATTGTTGTTCCTCTTCTAGGGTTGCAGATCCCTTCAGCTCCTGATACTTTCTCTAGCTTCTCCATTGGGGGCCCTGTGTTCCAACATATAGATGACTGTGAGCATCTACTTCGGTATTTGCCAGGCACTGGCCTAGCCTCAAACGAGAAATTTATATAAGGGTCCTTTCAGCAAACTCTTACTGTCCTATGCAATAGTGTCTGGGTTTGGTGGCTGATTATGGGATGGATCCCCAGTGGGGTAGTCTCTGGATAGTCCATCCTTTCATCTTAGCTCCAAATTTGTCTCTGTAACTCCTTTCATGGGTATTTTGTTCCCTATTCTAAGGAGGAATGAAGTATCCACTCACTGGTCTTTCTTGTTCTTGATTTTCTTGTGTTTTGCAAATTGTATCTTGGGTATTATAAGATTCTGTGCTAATATCTGCTTATCAGTGAGTGCATATCTAGATTCAATGCAATCCCCATCAAAATCCCAACAAAGTTCTTCAAAGACATGGAAAGAGCAATTCTCAAATTCATACGCAAAGACAAAAAACCCAGAATAGAAAAAACAATTCTTAACAATAAAAGAACAGCTCGGGGAATCACCATTCCTGACCTCAAGCTTCACTGCAGAGCAATACTGATAAAAACGGCATGGTACTGGTACAGAGACAGACACATTGATCAATGGAATAGAATTGAAGACCCAGAAATAAAACCACACACTCATAGACACTTGATATTTGACAAAGAAGCCAAAAGTAAACAATGGAAAAAAGAAAGCATCTTCAATAAATGGTGCTGGTCTAACTGGCTGTCTGTATATAGAAAAATGAAAATAGACCCATATTTGTCACCTTGCACAAAGCTCAAGTCCAAGTGGATCAAGGACCTCAGCATAAAACCAGATACACTGAATCTCATAGAAGAGAAAGTAGGAAAGAGCCTTGAACTCATTGGCAGAGGGGGAAATTTCCTAAACAGAACTCCAATGGCTCATGCCCTAAGATCAAGAATTGATAATTGGGACCTCATGAAACTGGAAAGTTTCTGTAAGGCAAAAGACATAGTCAATAAAACAAATCAACAATCTACAAATTGGCAAAAAAAAAAAATCTTCACTGACCCCACATCTGATAGAGGGCTAATATCCTAAATATATAAAGAACGCAAGAAGACAATCACCAAAAAATAAACAATCCAAACAAAAAATGGGGTTTAGAACTAAACTGAGAATTCAGAGCTGAGGAATCTCAAATGGCTGAGAAGCACCTAAAGAAATGTTCCAAGTCCTTAGTGATCAGAGAAATGCAAATCAAAACAACCCTGAGACTCCACCTTACACCAGCCAGAATGGCTAAGATCAAAATCTCAGGTGACAACACATGTTGGGGAGGATGTGGAGAAAGAGAAACTCTCCTCCATTGCTGGTGGGATTGCAAACCACTCAGGAAATCAATCTTTAGGTTTCCCAAAAAACTCGAAATAGGTCTACCTGAAGACCCACCTAGACCATTCTTGGGAATATACCCAAAAGATGCCCCACCATGCCACAGAGGCACTTGTTCCACTATGCTCATAGCAGCCCAATTTGTGATAGCCAGAAGCTGGAAACAACCCAGTTTTTCCATGACAGAAGAGTGGATACAGAAAATGTGGTTCATTTATACAATGAAATACTACTCAGCTATTAAGAACAAGGATATCCTGAGCTTTGCAGGCAAATGGATAGAACTAGAAAATATCATCCTGAGTCTCTCACCTCCCAGGTCTCTGGTGCACTCTTGAGGGTCCTCCCAACCTCCTATGTCCCTAGGTTGCCTGTTTCCATTCTTTCTGTTGGCCCTCAGTGCTTCAGTCCTTTTTTCTCACCCAATACCAGATCAGGTTCCCCTCCTCCCCGACCGCCCCCCCACCCGCCACTACCCTTGATCCACTTTCCCTGCCAGGTCCCTACATCTTGCACAAAAATATATATTAACAAGAGAAAAATATATGATTTTTGGAAAATATTATATGTAAGTCTTTACAAACCAAGAGAATCTAAGAAACATACATGTTTTTATTCTGCTTAATGAATAGTGGATAGTGGTGCAGAGCTATGAGTTAAATGAAGTCAGTAGTAACAATCTCTGGGAATTAGCATCTGCTCATTCAGATAAGCATATTCCTCTTCGACAGGCACAGGAAGGGACCCTCTGGAATAAGGTCTTCTTACCTAGTGTAGAGAATTCCTTTAAGGCCCACTTCAGGGGGAACGTTGGAAAGAATTTCCTGCTGGTGTTTTTATCAAATGCCAAGGTATTGTACTTTGATGAAGTATGCCTTGAAACGTATCACACAAATATTATTTGAGCTTTCTCTGTACTAGGCACTTGCCTGGTTATAGCTAAGTGATATACTTGGACACAGTGGTATGCATTACTGGGTATCGTCCCTGCCACCAAGGCACTTTTCCTCTCCTGAGAAAAGCACATCAGAAAAATGTGATACATAAATGTCAATGGTGATAACCTGCTCAAAAGGAGATGTATCTGTACAGTATAAGCACACAGAAGGAGACCTGAGTATATTGGCATGGAGGAAAGATAGTTGGGAATAATGGTTGAGCCAAAATCTGAAGGAAATTTGAAAATTAAGTAGGTCAAGTAGCTGGGTTAGAGGGAAGAAAACACATCCAAGGCAGAGAAAAGCTGTGTGCAGAGGTCATGAAAGGGAAGACCATAGCATGATCTTACAGCATGTGACTCTAAGCTGGATATTCCTAGCTTAAGATCTATATGTGTTTTAAACAATAATATTCAAAAAGGTAAAATCAAAATCATAATTCATACTGGTATAGAATAGCATGTTTAAGATGATACCAACTCATGAGACACTGAGACAAGTCGTAAGACCAGTATAAAGAGAATTCAAATACAGAGAGAGAGAGAGAAAGAGATTATATATTTGAAGGGAATATGGAGGCAAAACTAGTTTCCCCAGGCTAGACTTTGCCTGTCTACAAATAAGACTTATCTTACATATCTATCACTTAGTCTGAGTTTACAGTTATAAAATGATTCAGGACACAATACCTGAAAACCAGGAGGTGGTCTCCTTTATATACAACGAATGCTTTCTCACAGAACCACATTCATTTTCTTCTCCTACAGAAACTTCAGTCATGAATACATTTTTGAAGTTTACAGCTAGTTGCATTTGATTTTAAATGGGTATAATACAAAGGTAGACAATTCCTACCCTTGAATATGTCTCACTACGTTGAACAGAATGTCCAGCCAGTAATTCCCTATATATCCCTTTTATAGCAGTCTAATGGCTCTCTGATAACTGGCTTCTTCCTTGTCACAGCAGAAAACAAGACAATCCCACCTTTGAGAGAAGGTACATAGAAAAACAGGGGAGAGCTTGACATTTGTTTCTTCTGGAGCCCCTGTGAGAACAAAGGGGGATATCTTTCTGTAATGTCCCTCCCCCATCAGCATGGCTGATGCAAAGACCAGCCATGGAGAACCACATGTGGTATGGCATCCTTTGTCTTGTTAAACAGCACCTGAGCTAGCTTGGTGCCCTGCTGTCTGCTTCTGTGTGTCTTCCTGGACCCCCGGCTCTGCCCAGCTAACCAGCGTACATCTGGAACATCCCACAATGCTTCAGGCTTCCCGCCAAACTCCAGGTGCCTGCACAGAACCAACTGGGGGGCGGGGCCTTCCCCCCTTTTCCGAGAGATAACCCTTCAATAAACCAGACGCTTTGATCAGCAATGTTGACTTGGCATTGTTCATTTCTCTCCCCACCCTAGTTCTGTTTCAGCCCCGGACCATCCCCCAGAGAACCCAGTCTGTGATGTAGGGATCAACTACAGGCAGTAGACCCCTTCATCTTTGCAGTGATCACCCAAACCAAAAGTGGTCTTGCCAAGAAGAGGGCTGGCCCAGCCTATAGAGAGAGTTGGCAAAGAAGAATTTCTTCAAGTTGTCAGTCACTTTGAACAGAGAATGATAATCATTTGGTCAATTAACAGAATGACTGGTACTGAGGCGTTTGAATTGATGATTTGCTTTGGTGAAATCTTAAAACAGTTTTGACAGGTACTACAACTCTTTAATTGGCACTCCCACTCAGGAGTCATGTGTTTAAAATGTTTCTACTGTTAAATAGAAGGACTCACCCTTGTCTTCTGTTGTGAACTGTTGAGTATAAACTCCCTTTTTTTGTATCGATGCCATTCTGTACGTGGAGACAGAATTAGAATAGTAGGTAAGATAGTTGCAGCAGACCAGAATTTGAAGCTACAGCATCACAAATGTTTGATTTAAAAAATTAACTGGTTTTGATTGTGCTGTGTTATTATCCCCCAGTTATAGATTCTATTTCTTTTTTTAAATTAGTATAAACTCATCTAAGATTTCAAGAATGCTGTCTCTAGTGATATTTCTGTGAGAAGCCTCTGGCCGGTGGGACAGTGCATAAATACTTTAGATAGACAGTGAGTACTTACAATGTAAGTAAGCTACCTGCAGGGAACAGTGTCACTGCCATTTTTTCTTCTACAGATGTTCTTCTACAGATGTTAAAGCCATCTCTTAAAAATCTCTGTTTCTTTCCTTCTGCTTTCATCCTAGGTGAAAAAGCTCTTCTGAATCCTGTATATTTTTTTGACTTTTATTTGGAAATTTATTTAAAAGAAAGATGTAAAATAATCCCCAAGCCTGAAAAAGCAGGTTTACTGTTTGCTAAATCAGGCCTCTAATAGTAAACAGCTCAGAAAGCCTTCCATAATATTTATGAACAGTTTCTCAGTTTTATACCCAGATATTTCTGTTTCACTCTACAGCAGAGATAATCCTGGCTCAACAAAAGAGGAGCCTTTTTTAGAATGAATAGACTGGACAGTTGAGTAGTGAACTGCATGATTACCAATCTTTCAAGCCCAGCTTTTATGTAAGGCAACTTTATAACTTCATCCATTCCAAAGAGACAAGCATTAAAGACCATAGGGAAAATAAAAGGCAAAAGAAAAATGTAGAGAAATACCCCATCCCTTACATCCTTTGAGCCACTTGTTTCATTGCTACCCTTGCTGAGTTAACCTACTTTAAGACTACAGCATAAGTTTTGAAAAGGCATCTCACTCTTCTCCATGGCAGTCAGTCTACACAAGCAGTGTGAGGACATGACTACCTCTATTGTTCAAAAACATACTGTGGCTTTCACTGTGTATTCTGTGCCACCCATTCCAGATATTTTATTATGAACCCAAATTACCAAGTAACAGTGATTAAAGCAAAGAAGAAAAAGAACATTCTAGTCTTCTTGTGACTCATAGAATAATCAAGATGAAAATCCCCAAGCAGTATCGGTACAAAGAAATAAACACGTCTTTGTTCATCTAAATTCATAGGTCCATGTGTGGCGTTCTTAGTCGATGCTTGATTATGGCATATTTCTTAAAGCACCAGTTTCTGAACAATTGTCTGGGAATGCTGTATGAAAAAGTACAGATTCCTGGCTTCCTTCCTGCAATGAAGACAGGAGGATCTTGGAGCCAAGATGGGTAGGATGTGGAATGTGCAGCTTCCTTAAATTGGATAATTGATACATTTAATATCTGAACATCATTTTAATGTAAAAGCCTGATGTGTAGACTAAAAGTGAGGAGGGAGTTAGGAAAAAAAATGATGCAATAGTCATGGCAGGTATGTGTTGTTAGTCCTCTGTTCCTCACTGGGAAACACCCAAGGCACAGTCATTCTCATCTTGACAACAAAATCTTTGGGAGCCTCTACTCACAGAGAGGGTGTGGGCCCATACATGTCACATTTTTCTTATCATTCTAAGGGCTTGGGGCATCCCTTGAAGTCCATGCATGGACATTTTTGGATGTTCCATGTGTCCCAGGGTCCCTTCACTTTTTGGTAATATCTTAAAAGGGAAATGGGAGGTAGAAACCCCACTGAGAAAGGATGGCAAGAAAGCATTCGTATCCATGCCAACTTGCTGCTGGGCCTCTGTGCACCGAGCATGAGATCCCCTCAGATGTTGGGGGCATAGAGATTGTATGCTACTGCCACCGTGTGCAGTCAGTTGTGGGACTTTGTCTCTGCAGCAAAAGAAATGAGCATTTTCACAAACTTCTTTCTGTGTATAGAAGTTTCTAGACACAAGCTACCTGATCTACTCCACATTTCTTCATTCATGATACAGGCCAACTTCCGCTGTGTGAATTCAGTGGATCAAAAACTCCACCCAAACCAAATGGAAGAGATTAGTTCTGTTTATTGCAAATTATCATTAGCTCTGACCACATGAGGAAAGGCACAATAATTTTTGAATTATTGATTAAACTAAACCACACCTTGGGACTGAACTAAAGAACCTCCCCTTCCCTCTTTATGGTGATAGTACTGGGCAATTGTTCTTTGTCTAAAGGAAAAAATAAAGTAGCAATGTTGGTTGGATCTTTGTCTGGCATAGTAGAAGTTTCCCCAGCTGACTTCTTGTAAATCATCCAACCTTGATTGCAGCTGCTGAGAAGGGCTTGTCCCCGGGTCTTCTAATGGACTGCTAGGGTTTAATTACATGTTGTTTTATGTGTCTGGCAGTGCAATTCCCATCCCTTACATAGCTACAGAGATCTTTACAAATAAGCTTTATCTGTCTCTCTTCTCATTTGCTGAGAAGCAATCATTCCTTTGATTCTTGTGGATCCTACTGATGCTTTGAACTTGTACTGAATGGTGCTATTTTGAAATACACACAGACACACAGACACACACACACACACACACACACACACACACGTAAATGTCATTGACTACAAAGACACTTCTAAAGCAGTTAATGACATGAAAAAGTAGAGAGCATTTAAGGTTTGTGTCAGAGGCTCTAGTCTTTCCATTAAAGAAGAAATCCTGTTTGAAGTGTGGGATAGGTAAGCAAGGGTTGACTCCATTAAAGAGCAAGAGATAAAGTACCCCAACAAATGCAGTGGCATGTTTTGTTAGACATTTCCATCTATTCATAGTTGCTTGAAACAGATGTGTGTTCTTCAGGTTGCTATTGGTTTCTAATACCCAATTCTGGAAGTGTGTGTCTTGGGAAGCCCAGGCGATGTGAGCATCACAATAAAACCTGTGCCTTGCTAGACACATTGATGGTTCTGTTGATAAGAGGCTGCACAAAGTCAACAGTTGATTCTACTTCACTGTGACATTTGCATTTAATAAAGTCATGTTTACCGTCATTTCTATATAATCACAGTGAGCATCTAGTGTGCCACACACAGTTGAGAATGCAAAATGAAAAGAGGGTTTCATTGAGGGCACATAGGAAGGACAATTATTATATTTTGTGTATAAACAATTCAAATCTTGTCTGAGAGCTAGAATAGCTGTTGTTCTTGGTCTGTGCCACACTGTCACCCGCGATGTGACTTGTGCTGGATGACTGTTTGGTGCGCTTCCTTAGCTTTCCTTCTGTCCTTCCTGGTTCTGACAGTCGTTACTAGGGCAGTTCCTAAACACATTTCCTTGGCACATGCATGAGAACGCAAAATGAGGTCCTGTTGATAACCAAAACATAAACAGAATAGGGGGAACACAAGGCCACACAGTGCCTCTACAGACAAGGAAAAGCCCTTCTCTCCTGACTCCACTGACTTCTCAGAGTGAGTGCTGCTTGTCGCCAGTCATTGCCTGTCTCTTAATATCCTAGGCCCTAGAAAAATTCCTAGAAATTCCCATCTCTAAGATGCTTCTAAGTGTAATGGTGTCACCTAATATCTCCTCTGAGTATGTTTCTGGTGGCTTGTCACCTATGGACTTTGACACACAAGGTTTTTTTTTTTTTTTTTTTTTTTTGAATATTAAAAGACACCAAGAATGTTTGGGTTTGTGAATAGTTACTTTCATAATCTTAAAAAAATCTTGTCACTTCTCATCCAAGTGTGTCCCTTCACATTTTATTTTCATCCACTGTGGAAAAACTGGTCTACTTGACCCATTTTTGCAGACAAATTAAATGCATAAGACAGTCTGTGTATATATAGATGTATCCTTTATAGCATATGGACAGTTTGTTTCTTTTCTTTAAAGGATATATGTTTATTTTATCTGTTGTCATATGGTGTGTTTCGACAGTTGAATGTGCTTAGCATAATTTCTTTTACATTTCTTGCCTGTAAGATGTAGCTGAAGAATCACAGCCTTGTGAATTTCTCACAGTTGTCCTTCCATTTTGAGTGTCCCCCAAGCTATAGTGACAAATGAGAATTGCCTCGTCTGGAAGTTCCCAAGGATAGTAAGGTAGAAAGAGCTGCAAACACATGTATCAGTCCTCAGTGTAACAAGGAAATCCCCAAAGCAGATTTATACGTTGTTTTGTGAGAGGAAACATTGTCATGTCATTGGTGATTACAAACTATCAATTGATTATGTATTGTTGAATGAGCTATAGTATAGATGACATTGTGAGTGGAATTTGGCAAATGAGTGAAGCAGAAGGGAAATGATACAGACATACATCTTAAATAGCTGTTGGAGAAGGGTGTGCGCTATTTTATCAGATCTGTTTAAAACTCCTGCCTTCAGTACTTGTTCCTAAAGGACATACGGTGAACCAAAAAGACATGATTCCTGACTCAGAACTCAGAACCTCAGCAGTGCATTGGCCACAGACAGATGATGGAAATGCTATTTAAGGACAGTTTTGATAAATGCTAAGGAGCAGAGCAGAGTGCCGTGGGAGTGGATAGTGGCCTCTTCTAGGTGGGCATTTCTCCTAGGTCAGGTATTTGAGTGAGAAAGTGACTTTAAGTAGACTTAAGGAATGTTGGTAGATATGTGGATCTTGGGTCTCTGAGACTATGCCAAAATTCAGTTTTTAAAGTTTATATGCTAGGAGAGCTCAGAGGACTGAGCATTCAGTTATATGATTGGTCATGATTTATTGCAGCTGAAGGATACAC
The DNA here is from genome assembly GCA_902729485.2 of Mus minutoides. Classification (NCBI taxonomy): domain Eukaryota; kingdom Metazoa; phylum Chordata; class Mammalia; order Rodentia; family Muridae; genus Mus; species Mus minutoides. The sequence continues at coordinate 942,705 of LR749965.1, forward strand.
AGCAAAATCAGCAGTGGGAAAGGTGTATGTGGTAAAGCTCAGAGGATGCCAGGTGCAAGGTTGCAAGAGTCGTCTCCCAGTGGACCTAGGAGGATGCACCTAACTCCTTGAGTGCTGACAGGGAAGCTCATTAGAGGCCCCTCACAGAGGTTTTTGTAGTAGGCTGGTCACAAAGCTATCCTATGATCACAAATGCAGGGTCACAGACAGAAAGCAACCTCTTAGCATGAACTCTGCTATCTGAACAATTAGATTAGGCACAGAGCCACCCTTAGTAGTTCTAGGAATGACAAGAGCCCTTCTATAATTCAGGGATCTCAAATGCTAGCCCCAAGTTATAAGCAGGCTTGCTAAAGACGGCAAGCTGTGGATGCTGCATTGTCTTCTCCAGGGCACATGGGCTGATGAAGCAGCCTTGCTTTCAAACACTTCAACAGAGAAAAAAAAGGAGCTAATTGAATGACAGGGATATGGGAGGACCTTGTTTGTTGTTAGACTTGAGGGTCTGGACAGTGGAGGCCCACGCCTTTCAGTCTCTGTGAGGGATCTCTTATTAAACAGAGACGGCTGGGTGTGGTGGTACATGCCTGTAAATCTGGTAATTTGGAACGTTGCTGAAAGTTCTGGGATAGACTGGGCAGACTTCTGGGCAGGATCACCCATGAAATGGCTGTTGGTCTCCTAAGTGTCTCCTCACTTGGCTGTTGAAAAGAATTGCCAGGAAATGAAAGGAACCAGCTGGTGCTTTTTTCAGTGGCCATGAATGCTGCACTCAGTGCAGTCTGCCATCACAGGGAGGCACTCGATTGCCTCATTGGCTTAGAAGAATATTCAATGAGGCAGAGCTTCCTGGAGAGAGCGGAAATGATGACAGGGACAGTGCCTAGGAGGATTGCCTTTGGCAGTGGCCTGGCAGGAGAAGAAGGCCTGTTGGGTCCTTCCTTTGAGGAGATCTGCATGTGGAAGGCCTGGCAATGAGCTTTAATTTAAAAGGGAATAGGTGAACCACTGAATTGGAGCTTGAAGTTGGCTTTATTTGAAAATGCTTTCAAAAGCTGTTTTGACAAGAATGGGGAGGAGGCAGTGGTATCATTAAATAAGCTGGCAACTTTTGTAACCAGCTTTTTGGTTTTCACCTCTAGGGAGAGTCAATAAACTTTGATTCCCAGCATTAATGTAATTATTTTGATTTTTTTTTTTCTGGCTCATTCGAGAGAGGGCTGCAAAGCTGCAATATCAGATGGCCGCAAGCAATTCAGAAATCCCGCGTCCCCAAGGACACCCGCTGCCTTTCAGAAGTAGCAGGCAAGGGGGTGGAATAAATCATTTCCTCTGATCTTGTTAGTGTGGAGAATAGTGTGGGGAAGCGAGTGCATTGCAGGACTGGTGGTGACAGGCTGCTGTAGGCAGGGTGAGCAAAATAACAACATGCCCCTGCTTCTCAAAAAATACTTGTGTGTGTGTGTGTGTGTGTGTGTGTGTGTGTGTGTGTGTGTATATATATATATATATATATATATATATATATATATACATATATATATAAAATATTTGCATGTGCGTGTGCGCTTGTGTGTGTGTGTGTATATGGAGGCCAGTCAAGTATTCTCTGCTGCTGCCGTGCACCTTAGTTTTTTGAGGCAGGCAGGGTCTCACTGAATCTAGAGATAGCTGCTGTAGCCAAACTGGATAGCCATGCCCATGTTTTGGGTGCTGGGGACCTGACCTCAGCTCTCCAGGATTGCACAGCAAGAATTTTACCCATTGAGCCATGCATGTCCTAGCCCTTGCAATCATCATTTTCATAGCAACACCAAGGCTGGCCTTACAGAATGCTGTAAACATTGTTTTCTAGAAAGAATTTCAACTTTCTAGTTGAGGCTCTGATATTAGAATTTTAGAATTTCTTATTTAATATAACTTTTCCTGAGGAGATATTTTAATTTTATTTATATACCTATATCTAATATAATATATCTACATTAAAAAATAACCCATTAGATCCATCAAAGTCAAAAAGGAAATATTACCCAAATGATTAGCTATTTAGAAGTTTGGGGACATAGAAACCCATAATTACAACCTTTTTCAAACCAAATGTTCCCTTTCAGTGATCTCATTAACTTAAATGTGTTATTTTCTACTTCACAAAATTGTATTTTTCTTATTGTAAAAAGCATGGATTATCTGTATTTTATGGTTTCTCACATAGTCGCTTGCTGCTCACTGCCTGCCTGGGTTTCTGTGTACGCTTGGACATGCTAACATTAGACAACTGCTGATCAGCTCATAGCATGGTAGATTTTAGGTGACGTTATTGCTCACATTCTGCTTCTCACCAGGCCAGCTGCTGTCACCTGTGGCAGGGGCCGCACTTTCTGTCCCATTGGGCATTGGAATGGCTGACTAACTGGTCACCCCAAATCCTCTGTATTTCTAGTCTATTTTCCAGAGTGATGTCATCTGAATTTATAAAATAAAGTAGACTTCTTGTCATTCCTTTATATATGCCTCCTGCCCTTTAACATGCAGTTACAATGCATGGAAGGAGCTTGCTTCCAGCTCCTTTCAAACTCAGCTCCTTTACCATGAGAATATAATGTAAATTAAAAGCATCCTTTCCTCTGCCTCCTTTACACTTGCTATCTTACCCTTCTTTGCCAGGTAGTCTCATTGATTATTCTAGGCAATTTTGCTTCTACTTTTGTGACACACACACACACACACACACACACACACACACACACACGTGTTTTATATGTAACCTAGGCACCATGAATGAGGGAAAACATGCAGTATTTGTCTTTCTGACACTGAATTTACTTCATATTGATACCCCAGTTGACAAGCTAAATAATTTCCTTCCTCTTTATGACTGCAAAACATTCCATTGCATGTATAATAAACCACACGTCTGAAAATCAGTGTGGACTAGCCATGTGCTTTCACCAGTTGCTGCCCCGTGTGTGGCAGCTGGTTCTCTAAGTGCAGCTATCTGTTTTCTCTTCCTTTCATTTCACATTTTCTTCTAAGATGATGTCCTTTCTGGCCTTTCTTCATCTCCCTTCACTTAGCTGTCTTTACTGGTCCTTAAGTTTCAGAGGAAAGAGTCTGTGCTTCAAACTGAATCAAGTATCTATATATACTACCAGATTAGCGACCTTATTTTTACTAAAATGTATTTACTATCCCATTTATTGTCATAAAATGTTCTTTGTAGGTGGTACCTGCTAGACACATAATTTAAGAAAATTGTATAATTGAATTATAATTTTTAAAAAAGAAGGAAAGTGATTTATTAAAAATTTAAGTACTCTAATGTGAATCCTTAGTTCAACTTTGCTTGAAGATGGAGTGACCAGTCAGATACTTATAATTGCTTATTATGAACAAAACTGGGTTTAAGATAAGAACATCAGAAGCTAGTCCATGTACACAATGTAAGAAATGGAAGAAGAGCGATGAAAGACACTGACGAAATGTGACAAAGAGTAGCATATGTGATAAGGAAAAATGGCAAACTCTTAGCAGATGGGCTCTTGTGCTAGAAAGAATCCCACCGTTAGAAGTGGACAATATTAAGTGTCCCATTCCTGGAAGCTAGTTGGACTTACTTACAAAGGGAGCTACAGAATAAGTCCCTGTGTTACGATAAGGGCCTGAATGGTATGGAAAAACACAGAAGAACGCATTTAATCTTGAAATTCTCCCTCAGGTTGAGGCATGCATTTGCTCTCCAGCTCTTCAAAAGCCCTCAGTAGATCCATAGGGAACAGGGAATGGATTGGAGGGAGAAACAGTAATGTAAACAGCCATAAAGAAGCTGTATGGGAGGGACCTCTGGGACAGCCTCAGTGTAAGATTGATAAAGAAGAAGTAAGTTCTGAAAAGTAAGGAATGCTAATCAGTGATTTTTTACTGTATAGATTTCTCATCATTGCATTACAGACAGTTAAAAAATATATTTTTGAATTTTATATATATATATACAAAAGTATATATAATTGGCATACATATATGCTAATATTGTATACTAAACTTATTTCTGGCGTATGCACTTGCATGTGACAGACACGAATGAAGACTAGTGCATTTGAGTTCTTGTAGACTGGGTACCAAAAGCCCCATTGTTGTCAGTGAAGTGATTTTCTGAAAGTGAGCAGCTCCTAAAGTGTTGAACAAAACAAAGTACATTATTCCTTCAGCTTACATGCTAGCTACATTTTTTGAGAAATTCAGTGAGAATTTAAAATGTGTAAAAATACTTTGGGCTGTTATGTATAACATGATCACATCTTTTTTATTTTATTTTTTTCATGACTGTCTGGTGGAACATTTGAAAGTCGTGGGAGGCAAAGGCTCATTTTTCATTGTATAGTCCTGTCCCACACATTACAGAGCACCCTGCATCCCAGGTGCCCTTCAGAAAATATTAGTTTTATTCCCCATTAGCGAGACAGCCTCTAACCCCTCCCAAATCCTAACCTCAGAAACAGGATCACTCTAGTTGAGCCCTATTATGGAGAGGGTCTCTCCCTTTCCCTCCATACCTTTAGGACGGTTGTAGTAATTTGTTCTTTGTTTCTAATTTCTGAGAAATTGAAGGTTCCATGGCATTCAGGGGATGTCTGACTCCGCTATTGTATTATGGCTTGCATGCAGAAATGTTAAACATAAGGAGCACCTTTTAAAACATTTATCAAATAACACAAGGTCAGGGAGAACATATCAGGTTGTATTGCTGCTGCTTGGTAATCCATTGAATCAACCAGGGATGACACATATGTAAGCCCTCAGTTTTCTTAGGATAAGCCTTGGTTATTTATGCACCTGTATCTTGTCTAGGCTACCTTTGTTTTTAATTTTTCACAATTTTTATTAGTGTTTGTTCATTGAACAAAATGATGGGTTTTATAATAACATTTTTGTTCAAGTGTGTAATCTATTCTTTGTCCATATTCACTTCCATTACCCTCTCTAATTCCTTCTTCCCACACCTGGGAGCCTTCTTTCTTTTCATAAATAGTTCCTTTAATTTCATGTAATATATACATATATACAAACATATACAATCATTTGCACATATGTGTACATGTGCCTGCCCTTGTATAGCATAACACTGAGTGTTTGTCCTTCTGGTTATGTCTGATTACACTTGATATAATGGTATCTATCACTTGAGATGATGGTTTCAAATTCTACTAATTTACTTGCGAATGACATAATTTTGTTCTTCTTTATAAAGCCCAGTACATCTATATACCACACCTATTTTTAAGATCTATCCATCTAGTTAGTGATGGTACCTGTTTTGTAGGCATAGTAAGCAATGCAGCCAAGTCCATAACCTGCTACAGCGAAAAGAAACAAAAATCTCCATGGCGATTTGATTCATAGTGGACAAAAACTTGAGAAAATCCGAATGTTCATGAAAGGATGTGATTGTAGACAGCCTGTAGAACTGTTGCATGCTAAATCCTAGGCAGCAATAAATGAATAAACAATATGTGAGGTATGGTGTGGGTTAAGGTAAAAACATTATATTGAGCAGGAAACCACAACAGAATTCTATACTGCCTGGGACCATTTATGTACAGTATCAGAGGCAGGAATCATATTCAGTGGCAACACAATCCAGATGCATGCATATGTCTGTGTCATCACTCTTGTATTCTGCATACTTTACTGTATATAAATGATCTCTTTCTGAAACCATCTCTGATGGTTTCATCAAAAGTGTATTGCAAAAGACACTACATTTCCATTAAAAAGTCCCATGTGTTCATTTAAAAATTAATACAGCCAGGAGTGGTGGCGTATGCCTTTAATCCCAGCACTCGGGAGGCAGAGGCAGGCAGATTTCTGAGTTCGAGGCCAGCCTGGTCTACAAAGTGAGTTCCAGGGCTACACAGAGAAACCCTGTCTCGAAAAACCAAAAATAAATAAATAAATAAATAAATAATAAAAATTAATACAAATGAATGGCAATAATTATGTCTTATTACATATATTTTTGGTTAGTTTTCTTCATTTTTGCTTGTGCATAGATTTCAAATAGTTTTAATTTTAGTTATTTACTTTCTTTTTTATATTTTTAAGAGCATATTTAGTATTTATACACCACTGAATTTTAAATCTGGAAAGAATTCTGACTGACTACAGAAAAAGAAATTTTGGAGGAGTTTCTTTTGTTCACATATGAAGTTGTATCAATGAGGAACTTCATGTTAAAAACTTATCACCAGCCAGGTGTGGTGATGCATTCTTCTAAACCCAGCCCTAGGGAAGCAGAGGCAAGCAGTTCTCTGTGAGTTCAAGGCCAGTCTGGTCTACATAGCAAGTTTTATGCCATCTAAGGCTCCATACTGAGATCATCGCAAAAGCAAAACAAAAACAAACTTAAAACAGTAACAAGAGAAAATTCTCAGGAGGGCAAGTGAGATGGCTCATCAGGGCACTTTGTTGCCAGGCCTGAGATGTGTCTAAGACTTATAAGGTAGAAGCATAGAACTGACCCCCAAGTCATCTCTTGCTCTCTCTGCACCCTGATAAATAAGTAAATAAATGTAATTTAAGGATTAAGAAATTAGCTGGGTGGTGGTGGCGCACGCCTTTAATCCCAGAATTTGTAAGGCAGAGACAGGCGGATTTCTGAGTTTGAGGCCAGCCTGGTCTACAAAGTAAGTTTCAGGACAGCCAGGGCTATACAGAGAAATCCTGCCTTGAAAAAACAAACAAACAAACAAACAATCAACAACAACAACAAAAAGAATTAAGAAATTAATGTAAATCTGATAAGCAAAGACACAGATATAGCTAGAACCTAGAAGGGACATATTTATAAAAGTTTCCAAGAGTGAAAACAGAAACAGACTCTCCTGCAAATAAATGACATGTTCACATGACTGTCATGTTTTTCTGCCCTCAGTCTCATATCTTACTCATATCTGGGTTGACACCATGGAGAAATCATTCTAGATTCATTGATGTAAACACTATATTCTATAATTTTATGTTTTCATGTTTGATTCTCTTTTCCTTTCTGTGTTGGGGCCTAATATGGGCCTTGTACATGCTAGGAGGCCTCTCCAAATCTCCATTAGATCCCTTTCTTATCCTCAGAGACGATCCATGAAGGTTTCAGTATTGAGAAAGCGGGGAGTATTGTAGCATCTATAACTCTACACATTGTTTTAATGAATATTAAAATTGGATCATGAGATTGTTTTTGGAAAAACCTTGGCAATCTGACTCACTTTATCTTGAGCCAACATGACAGAAAAACACATCATTTTTTTCCTAAGATAAAATGAAGCAGTCATGAAAGTAATGGAAAAAATACATAGTCTAAAACAAAGCAGTGTAATTTGTAGTGTGAATTGTCAAATATTTATTATCTCACTTAAGGTAACATAATTGCCAATATTAAAGAATCTGTTTTCTTTTGTCATCTCAACGGAACATTTTGCCTTGAGACTTAACTAATGCATTCTTCTTTTAAGCATGTGTTCAAGACACAATGATAACCTCCAGGAATACCACACATTTCTGCAGTGTTTCAAGAGGCAGAAAACAACAAAGAGATCTTGGCACTCCTTGATTTGTCTAAGAGTAGGAGAGGAGAGTTTTGTTGCAGTCATCTTTATTAGAAGAAGCTGTCAGTAAGGGATTTCCCTCCATAGATGAAAACAAAAGGAGCTATAGAAGTCTGTGCATTAAGATAGCCCCCAAGAGGCATTAGGATAAATAAAAGTAGGTAATATTAATGATGCTCATTAACAGACGTCAGTGTTGGGGATGAAGGAAATTCCATGCCAAAGCGTTTCATACATTACACTTCTCAAAACTGTCAGCCTTTTGACTTTGATGTATGTCCACATGGATAGTTTTAATAAGCTCCCATGCTCCATTCTTTGCATATACCCTGAAGAATCCTGGGAATTGCTGCCGGCGATGTCACAGAGACGTTTTTTGACCAATGATTGTTGCTTTCCTTCGATGAGTGAAGATTCAGATCATTGCATTCCCACTTATTCATGGTGGAATCATTTGTCTTAAGAATTAATTTAAAAATATTGAATGATCAAGCAAAATTTTTTCTGTAGTTTATTTGAAAGAGTCTTCCACAAGCTGTGGCCTATATAACTAATAGAATCACATATGTGTAAACTGCTTTTGATGTAGAAGCCAAAATGCAGAATAATAGCTTGTCAGACTGTCACTTGTAAGTGAGATCATAGATTTCATAGTCCAAACTAGATTGTGTTCTTTCCTTTTTGTCAGGTCATACTCTAATAGCCATATTATGTGCTAAACCCTTTGATTATCCCAACACTTGACAGATGGTGGGTTGTTAATTTCTATGTAGGAGAGAGTGATTGCCAGTGCCCTAGCAGTATCTAATAAAACATGAAATGTCAGGATTCACTTTTGCTTACATTTTGCTCGACTTAATTTTAGCAAGGTAATACTGGGCATAAGAGTTTTAGTGGCTTAGCACATGTTTCATTTTCTAAACTGAATGGTTTTCCTCACCATTAGAAGTATAAAGGATCATGGAAAAAGTAATTTTTCTTGTTTATGTTCTTCTTTTTGCTCTCCTGTGGAGAGTTGTCATCAGCATTAAGGGGATAGTAGAAAGGACCAAATGAGAGTTATGAGCAGACAGGATTTACTTGCTCAATATCCCAGGTAATTATGGTACAGTAGTATTATATACTGATGCTTAGGTAGGGAACAAAATAATTTCAAAGTTAAAGGCACATTGGCAAATTCACTAAAAACTGTTAAAACTAATAAAGAGATTCAGCAGTGTGGCAAGATATAAGATCAATACACAAAAATCAATTTTATTTATGTATACAAAGAATGAACAGTTTCAAAATGAAATTAAGAAAGAAACCTCACTTACAATAGCAACAAATGAATAACACTCTTAGCAATAAAGTTAACAAAAATGTATAAAACTTGTACAATTAAAAAAAAACCAATAAGAGACAATAAAGACATAAGTAGAAAGTAGGAGGTCAATGGTCATGGAATGAAAATCTAATATTATTAATAGTGCAATAATGATCAAAATGATTGACTTACTCATAAAATCTCTAACCTTAATTAATTCTTCTTAGATGTTGTCAAGTTGATCTTAACTGGACATGTAAATCAAAGAATGCAGAATAGTCCAACAATCAAAGGATGAATATCGGATGGATCCCCCCTGGTGGGGTAGTCTCTGTATGGTCCATCCTTTCATCTTAGCTCTAAACTTTGTCTCTGTAACTCCTTTCATGGGTATTTTGTTTCCTTGTCACAGGAAGAATGAAGTATCCACGCGCTGGTCTTCCTTCTTGATGTTCTTGTGTTTTGCAAATTGTATCTTGGATATTCTAAGTTTCTGGGCTAATATCCATTTATCAGTGAGTGCATATCCAATGACTTCTTTTGTGATTGGGTTACCTCACTAAGGATTATATCCTCCAGATACATCCATTTGCCCAAGAATTTCATACATTCATTTTTTTAAATAGCAGAATAGTACTCCATTGTGTAGATGTACCACATTTTCTGTATCCATTCCTCTGTTGAGGGACATCTGGGTTCTTTCCAGCTTCTGGCTATTATAAATAAGGCTGCTATGAACATAGTGGAACATGTGTCCTTTTTACCAGTTGGAACATCCCATAATCAGTCATTAAACTCAGATACTATGGCATAGGACAGCTAGTGCCTACTTAAAGGACCCTGATATAGCTGTCTCGTACAGAGTGGATGCTCATAATCATCTATAAGAGGGAACACAGGGCCCACAATGGAGAAGCTAGAGATAGAACCCCAGGAGCTGAAGGGGTCTGCAACCCTAGAAGAGGATCAACAATATGAACTAACCAGAACCCCCAGAACTCGTGTCTCTAGCTCCATATGTAGCAGAAGATGGCCTGGTCGGCCATCATTGGGAAGAGAGGCCCCTTGGTACTGCAATCTTTATATGCCCCAATACAGGGGAAAGCCAGAGCCAAGAAGTGGGAGTGGGTGGACAGGGGAGCAGGGGGGAGGGGACTTTTGGAATAACATTTGAAATGTAAATTAAGAAAATTATGTAATAAAAAATTGGAAAATAAAAAGATGAATATCAGAATTGGAGGATCCATTTTTCAGTTTTAAAGTTTACTACAAAGCTATAGGCTATAGTATCAAGACTGTGTGGTATTATAATTATAATAGATCATCAGAATGGAATTGAGAGTCCAGAAATAGGTCTTGTGAAATGGCTCAGTGAGTTCTGAGGCCCACATAGTAAGCAGAGAGATAGCACACATGAAAATTTTCTTATGACCCCTCTTCCCAACAAATAAATCAATCAATGTAAAACAAAACAAAACAAAGAAATACCTTCCAAAGAACACACACACACACACACACACACACACACACACACACACACAGAGGCAGAGAGACACAGAGACAGCAAGAGAGACAGAGTCAGAGAAAGATAGAGAGAGAGAGAGAGAGAGAGAAAGAGAGAGAGAGAGGCCCAAGGAAGACACAGAGAGAAACAAAGTTAGAGGTGGGGGAAAGAAAGAAACAAAGACAGAGAGAGACTCAGACACCAGAAATAAACCCTCACTTTTGTGGTTATTTGATTTTTAACAAAGAATGCCAAAATGACTCAATTGGGGAAACTATTTTTTTAAATACATGCTCCTCCTCCTCCTTGTCTTCCTCCTCCTCCTCCTCCTCCTCCTCCTCTTCCTCCTTCTTCTTCCTTTTCCTCCTCTCCTCCTCCTTGTCATCTTTCTGGTATCCCAAAATCAAGTTGGGACTCTATCATTCAACAATTAGGGCAAAATGAAATATAGACTCAAATGTAAAACTCAGCACAATTAAACACATGGGAAAATTTGCAGACGTTGATCTTTATGGCACCAAGTTAGGACTTTTGGAGTCAGCAACAAAGACACAGGTGACATTCTGATTTGTAAGTGCAAAGGGAACAATCAAAGAAAATGTTGATTACATAAGAAATGTAAACAATCACATGTCAAATGATGCCATCAAGACAGTTGAAAAGATGACCTGAAGATAGAAGAGAAACATGCATCTGTTGAGGAACTTGTATCCAGTGTGTGTGTGTGTGTGTGTGTGTGTGTGTGTGTGTGTGTGTGTGTGTGCATGTGTCTTGAAACTCAATAATAAGAGTTTTACACAATTGTAAAAAGATGAGCAAGTATATGAGCTGGTGTTTTTTTTGAAGAAGATATAGACTCTTAATGATGTCACAGAAAGATGCTTCACATCACTCATTAGATAAATCAAATCAAAACCACTGGCAGATATTACTGTATATACATTAGAATAGCAGAAATGAAAAACAATAAGTATTATTTAGAGCAGGAGAAATAAAAGACTTTATATATCTCGATGTGAATATAAGATGGTACAACCAATTTGAAAAATGGTTTGACAGTATCTCAAAACACCAAACATAGTTATTGTGTGACCTAGCAACCCCTTTCTGAAACATTGCCACAAAAGTTAAAAGCATGCATCCACACAAAACTTATACATAAATATCTACAATGGAATTACTCATAGTAAGTAAACACTGAAAACAACACAGATTTCTCCCTGCAGTGAATGGCTGTGTAAAATAGAACATCGGATACGAAAGAGAATAAAGTACTCTAACAGCATGAACAAACATTGAAAATACTATGCTAAGTGAAAAATGCCAATTATGAATGGGTGTATGTGGTGTGGTTTTCCTTATGTGACATATCCAGAACATACAGACCCATGCACATTGTAGCTTAGTAGATTAATAGGGCTAGGATAATTAGAAAATGATATTGATGGTCATGGGTTTCCTTTTGGAATGATGAAAATGTTATATAATTTATTGTGCATTCAATTGCTGTTGAGGGAATCTCTTGTATCACCTGTCAATAAAAAAGCTTATGACCAATGAGCTGAGGCAGGAAATAGGAGTTGGGACAACCAGCAGGTGTAGAGAGAATTCTGGAAAATAGAAACTTAGGAGATTCACTCTGGGGTGCTGATGAGGTGGACATAAACAGTATAGAATAAAGGAGAGATTTGCCCTAAGAACTCTGCGTAGAGGGATGTAAGAGGACAAGGAGAGGAAAGCAGCTACATAGCTGAACCCAGGTTAGAACAGAGGGGATAAGGTATGAGCAAGTCAGAGAACAAGCAAAGCTTATGTCCTAGGCATTATTAATAAATAGTCGTAGAGCTGTCATTCTGGTACTAGGGGCTAGGAGGAAAAACTTGGTTTTCATTTTTTACAAATTGCAGAACTCTTTTGAGTATACTTAAAACCTAATGAAGCATCTAATTCAAATGGATGAGTTTTATGGTGTATGTTTCATAAAAACATTTAAAAGCACATTCTCTTGTATTGCTAATAGAAAAGAAATAGACATTTTCCATGTATCATGTTAACATTACAATAATTACCTACATAGATACTCTACCACTTAGAAAGCAGTTTGGTTTCTCTTTTTAAAAACTCACAAAAATAGATCCATAAAAATTATTCTTAGATAACAGTTTTCTTCCTACATAGAAGTGAAAAATAATGGTAAGACCATAGATAGTTATAAGCTGGTGAGATGTCTCTTCTGCAGCATCACAACTACAGAGAAATGCCAACCAACTGGTGGTCTTCCATTGTGTAATCATCGATCTCCAAGCCAATCAGTGTACATGGCACCTGCATAGCCTGCATGCACTCTGTGTGTTCTATGCAGTGTGAACTTATAGGACACTGTAAGCTGTTATCTCTTCACCACTGTGACAAAACAGCTGAGCACATCAAGTTCTAGGGAGGAAAGCCTTGTTTTGACCTGATGTTTAGAGGCTAAAGCTCTGGCAGCTTGCCTCCTTCATCTTGGAGGTGTGATGTGATGGAATATCATGGCAGGGAGCATGCAGTGGAGCAGAGATTCTTGCTTCATAGTAACTCAGATACCAAAAGGAAGAGGAAGGGGTTAAGGTAAAAGTATAGGACATACTGCCAATGTTTGAAGTCCTTCTAACTTGGCCCTGCCTCCTGTATGTTCCACCAACTCTGAGTTGTAACCTTACTGGGGAACTGACCCTTCAATGTAGTAACATAAGAGATATTTAAGATCCAAGTCATAATGTATCAATGCCTGTATATGGTATGAACAAGCTTTAGAAATTTGTACCAATTTGGTCTCATGACTACCAAGTCTCTCTTATATTTCTGTATTGATTGATTAAATTTTTTATAATATATACATATATGTATATATAATATATAGTCAATATATTTGTCAAAAACAATAAATTCATACACATACACATACATACATACAGAGAGAGAGAGAGAAAGAGAGAGAGTAAAAATATATCAAAAGGAATTGGCCACCTATATTATAATTTAAAAACAAGTTGGAGTGTTTTCCATCAGGCCTGTATCTAGTAAAGATATTATTGATTTTAATATTTTGTGGGAAGTGAAGAGAAACAGACTGTACAGCTTAAAAACAAATATGAAATATACTGAAGTTCAACAAAGTTCTCTGAGTTGAATTAAATGGAATTTTAAAATACATTCTAAGGCATGGAATTACTTGTGTTTGATAAGGCAGTAGAAAAGGAGGTTTAATTTTACTATCTAAAAATGTCTTTTAAAATCATACTTGAGAGATTTAATTCCCCCTTTCCCAAATATGATCTTTAAAAGCCAATGGCCTAATTTTAAATGTCAACAGAAACTACTGGTATATTTGGATCATTTCTTTTGCTATGGCATGGTTTGAGAAAGTCCTAAGGAAAAATGTGAACTAGTTTTCATTTTAAATATATTAAAAATATTATGACATAAACATTACTTTCCTTCTTTTGTGCAGTGTGTGTGTGTGTGTGTGTGTGTGTGTGTGTGTGTGTGTATTATGTGTAGGTACATGTGTATGCACATGTGTTTGGAGGCCAAAGGACAGCCCGGGAGTGGTTTGTCAGGAGCTGTCCACCTTGTTTTTTGAGACTGGGCCTCTCATTGGCCTGGACTTTGACGATTATCTTAGGGTGGCTAGCCACCAAATCGTGGGATCTTCCTAGCTCTGCTTCCCCACTGCTGTGGTTTGTCTATGGACCATAAGCCTAGATCGTTTTACATGGATTGGGGAGACTTGAACATATTTCCCCTTCTCAGTGTCCAGTCCTGTCCTCTGTATAGTTTCCAGGAAAGGTACCCATTAGTGGAAGAGAGAGAGAGAGAAGGAAAACCCATTCTCTCCCCCTTTTCTGGCATCCCAGGCCTGTGGCCATAGTGTAACCAGAGGCCATTTTGGCTTAAACACCTCTGGCATCTCTGATCTCTAGCAAGGATGAACCTACTCACAGGCCCAAGGACATTTCTGACTTTTAGCTTAGAAAGAAACTGTCTGCTTTGTGGGCTCTTCTTCCCCTAAGCAAGCTAGACAATTCCTACCTGTTACCATCAGAAGTACAACAGAAGAATTGGGGGCTGATCTGAGCATCTTCCACCCATGTGTTTACAGAGATCCCAGCAGCATCATGGTCCTGAGTAATGGCCAGGTGTCCCCACTCCATGTCAGCAATCCTGTAGGTGTCTAGAGATACAGTTGACCTGATTCTTTTGCATACATTCTCAGGAGCACATGCAATTACACGTGTTTCAAGATTACATAGTCCTTGCTGGTGGGGAGAAAAAGATGAAAGGTGGAAGTTTAGTCATAAAATTTACTTTTGAGCCAGCTGATGAAACTTAGTATCTGGAAGAGGGAGCTGGAGACACAACTTGGTATTTTCTATACTAAGAGTGAAACCAAACCGGGAAAAAGATATAATCAGAGCCCACCACCATCCTATTTTATCACAGCATGTAATTCTCAGTAAAACAAAAAGGGTTTATTATTATTATCATTATCATTATTATTTTTTAAGGAGAAAGCATTTTAAGATAATATGCCCACAAGCCACTTCTGTGAAGAGCACAGAAGCTTGAATTCTTCCTGAGAAATCGCTTTGCAATTGTGAAGGTGTAGACAGAACAGGCTCCAGGAGGTGGACTGATCATGTGGGGCCTGTGGCTGAGATAATCTTCCTGGAACGTGAATGGTAATGAGAACATGCTGTGGGCCCTCACAGCCAGGCCCCATTGCGTTAGAATAAAGTGCCAGTTGCTGGGAGTGGGATAAAAATCTGGTTGCTGCTTTGAGGAAGTATCATTGTTAGGACAATGGGGGGAAGCTGTAGTGTCTTGCATAAGTCAACCGATAGAGCTGAAAGTGTCCTCTATTTCTGACTGAATTAGTGAAGCACGTGACCGCCCACTCTGACCTACCCCCAATCCCTGCAGAAACTATAAAAAGGACCACCAAGCCTCATCTAGTGTGATAGCTTCTGTGTTCTGTCTCTGAGACTAATTGTCCCTGCTTCAGTTGAGTAGCTGGGAGAGGGTGCTTGGCATTGACATTCAAATGAATGTATCAAATCTCTCTCTGGGCTACAGAATTTCTTTATCTGATGTTGCCACAACAAAACAGCTCGGAGGTGTTTGTCTGAATCGCTCTTGGCTTTTCATAGTCTGACTGGTGAATGAAAGGAACCCTCTAAGAAGACTTCCCTTTGAAAGGAGAAGTCCATTATGAGTGTCTTTGAAGCTCTGAAGTGAGTCCTTTCTAGTCAGATAAAGTGCCACAATAGGCAGAAGGAAGCAAAGACAGCCTTATAAATTTTCGTGTGAGCATGCTGGCCTATTGTTGTCTTTATTAAAATGATGCCTCCAGGCAGGTAGTCCTATTGTGAGTGATATCTCTAGTCAGCTTGAAAGAAATCACCAGAGACTTCACATGTTGACCTTAAAACAACTTAGGCTGTCCTGAGAAATTTGAAAGGGGATGGTTTGTGGTGCTGAGTAGGAGGTTATGTTGAGCAAATACACTTTCAAATCTTAGACCTTGAAATTGGCAATTATATTAATAATAGTGTGGAGTTTGTGTAGGAATGGCCCCTATAGACTCATATGAGTGAATGCTTGCTCCATAGGGAGTGGCACTATAAGGAGGTGTGACCTTGTTGGAGTAGGCGTGGCATTGTTGGAGGAAGTGTGTCATTGTGGAGGCAGGCTTTGAGGTCTCCTATTCTCAAGCTATGTCCAGTGTGGCACACAGTCTGCTTCTGCTGCCTACAACTCAAGATGTAGCTCCTTCTCCAGCATGATGTCTGCCTGGATACTGCCATGTTTCCTGCCATGACCATAATGGACTAAACCTCTGAACTGTATGTTAGTCCCAAACTAAATGTTTTCTTCTGTAAGTGTTGTCGAGGTCATGGTATCTCTTCACAGCAATAAAACCCAAACTAAGACAGATTGTAAGCAAGTGTGTTGACATCAACACATTCATTCTCTGTTGTTTGTAAAATTCATCCATGTTCCTCCCAGAGAAGGCTTCCACCCAGATCCCATATGCATTAAGACTTAGGTGAGAATGGCATATACTTACCATTAGAACACACCAACTAAAGCAAAAAGTGACACGTCAAAGTAATGAAGCTCCCTAGCATCTCAGTGTAAAACACTCCATAGTCAATTTCTAATACTGGTGTTGTATGTATGTTTGAAATATATATTTTTTTGAATTTGTGTTTTCATTATTCTCTGTGCTGGGAATGGATACTGAGGCAGGGCATTCTTCTAGACAAATAAGAAACCAATGAGCCCTGTCAATGCATTGTCCACAGGTTGTAATTTCATGTGGGGTGTATCTTTGTCTTCTTGCTTTCATTCAGCACTTGACAGCATGCTTGATATTTTCCATTTCTTCACCAGGTGTGCTGGTTACTAGGACACAGGCAGTTCCTACCCTCCAGGACCTTACCTTTCTTTCATTTGATGAAAGCTGTGTTGGTGTTTCTTCTTTTGAATTGTTGGAGAGTAAATTATCCCACCCTAAATATATTTCTTTGTCATATTTTGAGTTGGTTATTCAGAGAAATTGCTGACCTCTGTAGACACAGGAGTAGCATGAAAAAGCCATTCTTTTGCAAAGAGACATTTCTTTCAGCCCATGTCAGTAAACAGTAGGTACAGGCACAGGCTTTTTCTATCTCATATCCTCTCTCTTGCTTTGGAAATGTCTTCGATATTTCTTTCCTCCCTCCCTCCCTCCCTCCCTCCCTCCCTCCCTCCCTCCTTCCTTCCCTCCTTCCTTCCTTCTTTCCTTCCTTCCTATGTGTGTGTGTGTATGTTATGCGTAATGTTTGTGCATATATCTTTCTTGTGTGTGATGTGTGTCTGTTATATGTGTGTGTGTGTGTGTGTGTGTGGTCTGTGCATATAGCTTTCTTGTTTGTGTCTGTTGTGTATGTGTGATATGTGTACATATATGTAAGAGTGCAAGTGTTCATGTACCAAAATGTACACATAGAAGTTAGAAGACAACCTTGGATGTTGGTCTTAACTTTCCACTTTGAGAAAAGGGTTCTTTGTTGTTGTTTTTGCTGTTATTAATAACCGTGAACACCATGTAGCTGCCCTGTGAGTTTCCAGGCATTCTCGTGTCTCTGTCTCTTGCCTTGGTAGATTAGAAAAGCTTGCTCTTAAGTCTGGCTTTACAAAGGTTTTATGGATTCAACCTCCTTGTTCTTTCAAAGTAAGCACTTTACCCACTGAATCATCTTCCCTAACCCTAGAAAATATCTTTCTAGAGGAAGAAGAGATAGAGAGCCTAACACCTGTCCCAGACATGTGATGTGACCTGGGAGAAATTATACTTCTGTACTTGTGAATCATCTCTCTCCATCCCTGAAGCTGAAGACCCTATCCCTATATAGTTCTTTACATAAAAATTTAGCTATCTTACTTCTTTTGAGACTCAGATCCTGTATCTCTTGGATGGTGTGGTGGTTTGAAAGAAAAACCGGAGTATCCGAGTATGACTTACTGTGATAATCCTTCACACCGGAACAACCGTAACACTATAGACTGTACCGTAACAACCTCCTTAACACAATAACCCCCATCCGAAACGGTAGAGTCTACGAGTTCGGTCCGGATCATACTGGAAAGGAAGGACGACGGACGACTAGGTCTAAATCTTAAGAGTCGATGGAGAGGTTTGTCTGCCTGCATGCTGCCATGCTTCCTGACAAAATGATAATGGACTAAACCTGTGAACTGTAAGCCAGCCCCAATGAAATGTTTCTCTTTGTAATAGTTGCTATGGTCACAATGTCTCTTCCCAGCAATAGAATCCTAAGACAGAAATTGGTACCAGGAGTAGGATATCACTGTGAAAGGTTGGACCATGATTTTGTTTGGAGGAGTGTGGACTTTGGGACTTTGGATTAGGAAAGCAGTGGACCACTTTAAGATATAGATATCTAGATATAGATATAAATGTAAATGTATATCATATATGAAATATGTATATTTGAAATATATTTATATTTCATATATGTGGAAAATAGTAGAAAAGTGATAACTTATCAACTAGGAATATCTAAAAATTATAATCACTGATTATATTTTTTTGATTATATATATTCACTAATATATATTGCATTTTCAGAGGCTCTTAATTGATAAGATATCTCTTCTCTATTTTTTTTCTTACATTTTCATCTTTGTAGCTGAATTTAGGTTATGAGTTTATAGCCTGGGGCTGTTTTTCATGTCCCAGTTCTCTTCCAGGCATACTGCTAATACCTTCTGGACATTCTCTCCCTCCTTCCCACACACTTTACTCCTCCTTTTATCTAACAGCAACATCAAACCCCAAAGTCTAGTACTTAAGTTATAAATTGGGACTACTTTCTCAAATGCTACTAGAACTTGTAGTTTGTAGCTGTTATTGGCTATAGTAATGCACAGGAGACAGTATTCTTCCTTAAAGATTATTACCTCAAAGTGACATTGGGCCTGATATGTGGCCAGGATACTAAGTACTTCCTTAGACATTATATTGGGTGTTTTAGACAGGGAAATGAAGGTTTTATACTGCACAGAATTTTTAGGAGGACAGTTTCTGTTATAATAGAAGCAGGAAGTAGATTATGTCTTTATGTTGCCTATGTACAATGTACACATCCATATCTGGGTGGTAAAAGCAGATAGATCACAGTTGTAGTTATCATCATCATCATCATCATCATCATCATCACCATCATCATCATCATCACCATGGCCACACTCATAGCTGTTTGTTATTAAGCACAGCAATCCCTTAAGATAGGCTCCATCATTATTTAAATTGTATAGATGGTCAAATAAGTTCAGAGTGTTTAAATAGCTTACCACAATACACAGAGGTGGTAAAAGCCACAGTCAAGACTTGCCTCCCTACACGCTACCAGCAGTGCTGGCTACCTCTGAACTGTTTTTGACCTGTATACACTACCACCTCTCCCTGTCTTTTCTGCTTCTGTCCTTTCTCATACCGGGTCTTTATCCTTGTAAGTGGTTATGAGTTAAGTACTTGGGTTATCATTCATCTATGAGTGAACACTGCCATTTTCTTAGTCTGTTTTCAGATAAATTTCTAAAAGCAAATTCCAGGCTTTCAAGTCTGAGGATGATGACTGATGTTGGATAGTGCTTCTTATTCAAATCTGCTTAAAGTACCAGCATTTCTTAAAGTGATGTGTAGCATAGAGCCAACTTAGAAGATTATACTACCATGTATACGAGCCAGGATTCACCATTTAAAAAGGAAAGCACTCTTTATGCTCCAGCAAAATTTATGGAAGTGTCTATTATATGTATATCCTGCATTCAAGTTCCTAAAAGAAATCCTATTTGTTTACTTTCTGACTTCTTATTCAAAGGATTTGAGGTGGTAATAACTATTTTTATTTATCAGTGAGAGCTAAATATTCAAAGGCAGAATATTTATATGAAAGACAGTGATGTGAGACCTTGATTCTGGTTTTGATTGGATATCTATAAAAACCAGTATTAGTGATTTAAAGTCTAGAATCAGATCGTTCTAGCTTTGAATCTCTACATGGCTGCAGTCATAACTTGGACAAGGCTACTGCCTTTAGAATTTAATTTCTTGATTTTTAAACTAGGGATCATAAAAATTGGTCATTGCTGTGAGGGTCACCTGAGTTGTATCCCGAATTGCACTTATCCTGGTGTCTAACACCAAAAAGATGTTCAACATATGTGATGATGGTGGAGGTGGTGGTGGTGGTAGTGATGGAGGTGATGATGATGATGATGATGATGATGATGATGATTGCTGATGGAGTTTCTTGTCATGATAGAAAAAGTAAGGTACCACCCTGCTTCATTTCCTAAAGTGAGATTGGACATGGCTCGTAAATATTTAAATTTGATTAGTTAGGTGTGGGCAAAGTGTGAGTGTTCAAATGTTTAAAGTTGGAGAGAGCAAGTGAGAGCAGGGAGCACCAGAGCCGAGCAAGCATCAGGACAAGACGCTGGCATCTTTGGTTTGGAACCAAATCCTCTGCTACTTACACAGTGGCCTTAACCTTTCCGAGATTCAGCCTACCCTGATGGAAATGATGATAGCAGTAGCCACTTACCAGGTTGTTTCATGGATTTTAATGGAATTCAAAAGTTAACTTATTTGGGCTGTTGTAGCAGCCTAGACCAGTAGGCCAGAAAACACACACTTGTTTTTTAGTTCGGAAGACTCTGGAAGTCCAAGACTGAGGTGTTAGGAAGTCCTGGTGCTTGGTGAGGACCAACTTCCTTATTTGCAGATCGAAATTTCTTTCCTCATGACTTGTGAGGGCAGCAAGGTAAAAAAGAACCATCTGCGGTCCTTTTTATAAGGCATAAAATCTACCCTCCTTACCTAATTATGTCCCCAAAGCCCTGCTTCCAAATTTTGTCATGTGAGGGGTAGGAATTTTAAATATAAATTGGGAGGCACAAACAGTTCATAATAATATGCTGATTTACAAAATCTTGGGTTTATTTTTTAAGGCGATGGCACTGCAATGAAAATGTTGATAAGACGTTGCAACTGACACTTTATATAGTGTCTAGTAGACACAGCTGAGGAGCATGTATTTTTAAAAATTAATTTATTATTATGTGTTCTCCTCCTCTTTCTTCTTCTTCTTCTCCTTCTTCTTCTTCTTCTTCTTCTTCTTCTTCTTCTTCTTCTTCTTCTTCTTCTTCTTCTTCTTCTTTTTCTTCTTCTTCCTCCTCCTCCTCCTCCTCCTCCTCCTCTTCCTCCTCTTCCTCCTCCTCCTCCTCTTCCTCCTCTTCCTCCTCCTCCTCCTCTTCTTCTTCATCATATGCCATAGTGGAGAGCACATAATAATAAATAATGAACCTTATGGAGTGGGTTCTCTCCTTATACCTTTCTGTGGGTTCTGGGGATTGAACTCAAGTCAGTAAGCTTTTGTGGCAAGTGCCCTTAATCACTGAGCCCTGTTGCCATTCCTTTTGTATACTTTTAAAGATGCAGTCCCCTCAGTTGCTATCATATGCTTGGAGACTCTAAAACAGTTACATAACCATCTTGAATGAAGAGGTTAACTTGCTTTGGAGAACTCTCCTTAGTTCCTGGATATTATGCCTTGGCTACTGTTCCTGACACCATGACAAAGAAGAGGAAGCCCTTGTATGACAGTGTGCTTAGTGGGACATAAATCTACCTAATCAGCAGCTGGATGGAGCCAACGAGGTTCACCACAGAGCCAAGCTGTGTTAACAGAGTTAAAAAGATGTGCTTAATTTCACTTCAGGCTCAGGGGCCCAGCAGTGAACACTGGGAAACAATTGTGGCCCATGGTATGGCCTGTTGTGCCACCTGTCCTCCTTATCACTGTCACCATCATCATCTTAAGCCTTTATTAAGTGCTGGCCTGGGGAGCTTCCTTTGGTGCCATTGCAGGCCGATAGGCAGCTCTGTGCTTTAAATAAGAAGCTTTGCTGGGCTTCGAGGTGAAAAGGCCTAGTTGTAGCCCACAGCAGGCTCTGTGTGTGGCTGCATGGGTTTTAGAGAGGGCAGCAGGTGGTTGTAGTAGGTTTTGGTAGGTTTGAGATATCAGCTTAGTCCATAGCTCCTTTCTCTAGGAACTGCTAATTTTGTTCATCTTTGTGGAACACCCTGGTGGACTCGTTTTCTGCTGGTTTTCTACTGATATGAATGCATAGGTGTGTAGGGTCAGGGTATAGAGGGGCACAGCTGATTCAACTGGGCCACATGGATTGCTTTCCTCAGAAGCTAGACCTGGGACAAAGGCACGTTAAACATGCTAGATGGGTCTGGTAAACTTGGTAGCTGAGGGCAGCCATGTGTGCCATTAATTCAGCCATTCTTAGAACAGTCATGTAAATGAAGTCTGCATCTTATTTCCATTTTATATACTGAATCACAGGAGGTTAAGTGAAGTCCTTGAGTAGGAACACAACAACACAGACACAAATCCAGGCAGTTAGAGCTTGTTTGTTCAGCGGAGTAAGGGTGGGGAAGGGGGAAGAACTAGAACAGATTGAACAGCCATGCAAGTTGACAGGCTGTGTGAGGAGCTCTGAGAGACAGTGAATGGTGTTTACTGAGGAACATCCTGATACTTGAGTCTTTCCAGCTCTAGGTATCCAACCTCACCAGCCATGTGTTGCATTCTTGGGTTCTGAGAAGCAACTCTACATCCTTATGAATAAATTCCACTTTTCTGCTCAGTATAGTTCCAATGAAAGTCTATTAGTGCATTGCAGGGCCTTGACAAAGTCTCCAAATTCCACTGCAGTTTGGTACAGAAAAAGATGATGGGTCATTCACAGTACTCTGCATCTTGAGGTAGCTAGGCTAGTGCAGGAGAAAAACTAGTACATGGTTTTGGAACTTAGAGTAACAGGAGCTCTTAAAGTCGTAAGCATTGGTTGCTATAGAAACTCAGAGGTGTGAGCTATACCCCCCTCCCTACCCACATACACCTAAAAGCAAAAGTAAAACAAGCCAAAAAAAATGATTGGCAGTGTGTTGGGAATGGGGGTAGCAAGGGGGCATACTGGCTCATCTAGAAAGAGCAGATGCATTTGGTTTAAGGAGAATAGCTGGAAGAAAAGGCAGTCCAGGCACAGAGAAGACGGTGAAGACAGGCAAGGACAATAACTTAGAAAAGCTACAATTCTGTATGCTAGAGGAAGAGAAAGGTGGTAGGAGAGGCTGTGTAACTAAGCCCTTGGGTGGACCATATGGAAAGGGTCTTCATTGCAGCAGAGGTGAAAGGAACCTCCTCCTATAAGCTGGAGGTTTATCCATTGCCTGATTCCCTCTAACAGGAAAGAATTTACAGACTTTGAAACTGAGAAGATGACATTCTGACTACATTAAAGGCAGTTTTAGAACAGACCCAAACAAACACACACAGTGTTTCAACATCCAGGAGCACTGTTTTTATTTTTGCACATGATTTTCCATCGGGCCTCAAGCATGCCTGTGTTTGTCCGTGCTCACAGTCCATCTACATATCATTTGCACATCCTAATGGACCAACAAG
Organism: Mus minutoides; assembly: GCA_902729485.2. Lineage (NCBI taxonomy): Eukaryota > Metazoa > Chordata > Mammalia > Rodentia > Muridae > Mus > Mus minutoides. The sequence goes on from LR749965.1 coordinate 966,204, forward strand.
GCTTGCTGGGTCTGCATGATGTCCTCTTATTATGGTAACAGCAGGATAATCTTACATTTGACAGAAGCTCTTTTGGAAACTCACATGGCTCCGGGGCGATGCATTCACCTCTGGTGAAACAAAACTATGCAAACTGGAGAGTCCTGCCTTTGAGCAACTCAGACCTGTTGCCATGGTCTTTGTGGAGGTATTTAGTAATACACATTTTAAAGTGTGAGGGTTTAGAATATATATTCAGAACTAGATGGGTGTCCTGCAGTCCAGCCTTCCTTGGCACTCACAGTATAGTCATGATGATCTGATCATCAGTCTCTCCCTCCCAAGTGTGTATTCAGGGTTTTGAGGCTCCATCTTTGAATCCTTCCTGTCTGGGCTCATTGTCCTCCTCGGGCAGCCCTCAGAGATGCTTCTGTGGTAGCACACCCTCCTTCCTGTTCACACAGTGTGTTCAGGCACTACTTACCTGGTATCTTGTCATGTCTACGCTTTGTAAACACAGAAAACAGTTTGATGGCTATCCACAGGTTTCAAACTGAGCTCTTTAGCTGACTTAATTTGGTTAGAAAACATTTTTTTTTTACTGTGGCCAGTGTCCTATAATCATTATTTTAATAATACAGACCTCTTTAGCCTAAACTAATAATGAATCAGTTCCATTTCAGGGTGCTGTCATGGCCCAGACCTGAGTGTCTGTGGGTGGTGAAGTATGAGCAGGTCTCTGCTCTTCCTTCCTCTGCCCCTCAGTGGGTTCTGTCTGCGTCATTCTCTGTCCTTTCTGCTCCTGTGTTAAAGAAAATAGGATGATTGGCCAAAATTGCTCCTTAAATTAAATTTTGCCTCCTATCTCCAGCATGATAATGAGTCTCTAAATTAAAGATGCAGATAATTCTGCAATTGGATTTACATTTTGGTCTGTAATGAATTTAAGGTTTTAAAATTCCTTAGTTTCCCCCCTTATGATGCCTTTTGTCAACATAATGTAATTCTGTGCTATGGACTTTTGTTGTTTTTAATTCTAGATTCTCTGTTTAAAAGGTCTTATTGTTTTTCTGTTTCTCATCTGCATATATTTTTGAAAAGAGACTGAGTAGTTGATATATATGTATACACACATACATATAATTAAAGAATTTGATTTATTAAAAATAAATATATAGAACAGTTCATGTAATGAACACAGACAGAGAAACTACAGGAATAGTCTTTGGAAATCATATCTGGTTTTACTCTGTGTGTGTATATGCTCAGTTGCAAATGTATGAGTTATTGACACACTCTTAGAATATGTTGTTATCCAAGAGAGATCTTTTGAGTCCCCAGTTTCCTCCTCTGTGGAACAGGAGCGCTAGTACTTCTGAATACATGAACTTGCAGGGATATTGCATTTATTTATGTCTGCCAAACGCCTGGCATCTAGGACATGCTCAGTTACTCCCTGTGGTTAATCATTGCTCAGAGAAACTTTCCTTATGGTTTTAGAGTTGAACTTTAGTCCTTAAGTTCATGTCTTTACAAAGAGGCCCAAGCACTGAAAGACAGTTGGGATCTTAGAAAGGAAATTCTTAAGCTTCTTTAACATTCCTTTCCTCTTCACCCAGATTGGTCTAAATTGTGTGCCTGATTCATACCAATGCCACCTGTGTGGCGGAGGTCCTTCATGGCCATCACTACCACACCTCTGGGAAATTATTTTTAACTTCAGAAGCAACTGCAACATTAATTTTGTTGAAGTGATTTTTGTAATGCTAGTTTTCTCTGATTTTTTTCTTCCCTGGTGTCAGATTCAAAAGAAATTTGAGACAAATGTCGAACTGTGGTGACTATTAGCATACCAAAGTACATGCCATCCTCCAAGCTCTCTCAGCTCTTCTCAGGCTACCCTGGTCCTGAACTTCTCCAGCTCATGGTCTTTACTCTCTAAGCTTGGTCTTTGCTCCCTCTCTCTTCTCTTCCTCTATTCCTTAGCACTCCCCCTCCATGAGCCATACTTCCAGTCTACAGGCCATGTTTAGTCTACTACTCTCCCTGCTCTGGACTCTTCCAGATGCTTCTAGCTGCACTCCCTCACATTTCTACAAGTCATACCTTGTGTCACATCATGTCTTACTTTATACACTCAGAGCCTTCTTTCCTGCTTGCTGAGAACCTGGTTGTCCAGGGCTGAAGAGGGGAGCTTGGAATTGTGGGAGACAAAAACTCTCAACAGGAACTCTCAACAGATAAGCATGTAAATTCCTGTATGAATGGTCCAGTCTTCCATAGCCAAGGGACTGTGGAAGTCCAGCACAAATCAAGTTCTCTGTGTAGACATGATAATGGTACCTTATGTGGAGCTTTACCTTCCAGGTGTGACATTGTTGCTGCTATCTTGAAATCAGCTCAGCTGTGATTACCCATAGGAGGCCCTCACAAGGCTGGGGTCATTAACTTGACCTATGTTGAAAAGGAGGGTTCTTGAGGCAGTGAAAAAGCTTCCTGGCAGTCGCTCCCCTTCCTGGGGATATACAATTGCCTGTTGCTGTGGATGAGAGACTTTTCTTGGTGGGGGTGGTGTAGCTGTAAGTTGCCCATGCACCTACAGGTATCCACAAGTAAACGGGAGCACCAAGCTATATTTGAATATATTTTTTTATTGGAGAGGGAGGATCTGTCATTGATATTTTATTAGAGGTGAGTAAATATTTATTTATGTTCCCCATAAGAACATTAGGACATCACACTCTGGTGTTGGCTTTCACCTCTAAAGTTCTTTGTCTTCTGGATATCTGTAGACCCATGTCCTGGATCATTCTCTCTCTGGCTGAGAGAAGAAGCCAGGCTCCTTTTGATCTTGATCCTATCCTCTCTCTGCCCTTTGAGCCCAGGTCATCCTATCCTGTCTCTAATTACACTATACCTCTAGTGTGGACTGTTTGGCTCATAGTAGCAGTTGAAAAAACATTTCATGATTGAGCAAGAGAATGAGTTATTTCTGTTCTCCAGTATGCTTTTTGATTCCTTCCTGTGTTCAATAGCTATCTGATAGGTTGTCATTTTGGCTTTTCTTCCTTCCTTCCTTCCTTCCTTCCTTCCTTCCTTCCTTCCTTCCTTCCTTCCTTCCTGTTTTGAACTCTCCTTACTTGATTTCTCAGAAACTTTCTCTCCTAATTCTCTTGTGGCTTACCTAGCTGCGTTGAATTCTTCATTTGGCTTTCTCTATGGCCCCATCTTTGATCCACAGCTCTTTTTGAGCTATATACTTCAAACAGTGACTTTCATATTCTTAGTTTCACAGATGTTTCCCAAATCTATAATATTCTATTTCACTCTCTTGAGTTTCAAGCTCTTAGGAATCCCTGTCTGGAAAGTCTGCAGATAATTTATGTGTTCAAGCTGGGATCAACCTCCAACTCCCACTTGAACCCCTTCTACACCCTGTCCTACTCAATGGTATTTCTATCTACCTACTATTCAAGTATGTAAGTATTTCAAGAAATTATTGTTGAGTCCCTATTGTGAGCCAGCCACTGTATCAGATGGAAAGAATGTACAGTCAGTAAAACAGGCATCATTGAACCTTCCAGTGATTTATAATGTGGTAACCAAAGTTGATACTAATTTGACTTATGACAAAAACATTAGAACCAGGACAAATGCTGTAACGTAAAGAAAAGGATGCCCTGTGAGCTGTCACAGAAGGAACTGGCCTATCTTCAGGATTTGAGCAGCTTCCATTAGCAAATTGCACTTGATATGTGATGGAGAGAACTGACCTGAATGAGTTAGGAGAGGGAAGTACTTCCTTCTTTATCGCTATGCACCCTAGTCACCAGTATCAGAACCACCTTTTCTTCCACTGTATGTTCTCACTGAGGACCACTGCAATTTCCATTTCCAGTCTAAAATCCCATGCTCATCTGCTAACTTTAAGCTGATGCCAGAATTATTCAACAGAACACAATAGCATAACATATTTTCTCCTACCAGTAACTTAAAACTCTTATCAGCTCCCCATGTTGCCAGAGTCAAAACCTAACCCTCTGTCATTGTGCCAAAGACTTTCAAAAATTGGCTTTCATCTCCTGTCACTCAACATCATGCTGTCTGTTCACTGGCCACTATGGACTCTTTGTACTTAGCTGAAGATACCATGCCCTTGAAAGCTTTTATGCTTTGTCTTTATTCATTTACCAGCTTTGAATTCCTCTATCTTCCTCTTGTGTCTGGCCAGTTCCCACTGATCCTCTTAGAGTCTGCATAGTTGTCACATCCTCCATAGGACTTCCCTTGACCCATTATCTGTGTCTCCATAGATTTTATCTGCATGCTCCTTTCACCGAGCTCCCATATGTTTGCATTGTACTTTTTAGTTTATCTAGAAAATTCAGGACCAAGATGGTATCACCTCTCTTTCTCAGGGCTTGAAATATAGCAGGTAATAGGTAATATTGTCTATGTGCAAATAGGATAAAAGAGGCAAGACCTGATTGCAGAGGAACTGAAAGAAACAAAAATCAAGACCCTTCCCAGTGATGAGAATTGTTGACCCTCAGCAGAGTTTGATCAAGGTACAAGGGAGACCCAGTCAAACTAATAATTTGGTGACTCATTAGTTGTCAAGTGAAATAACATATTGGACAGCTGCTGCTGTGGAGAAGCAGAGTGAAAGGTGGCACTCTTCTGGCTTCCATACCAAACCCAGCAAAAGGGAAGCCTTCAGGCTGTTAGAGCCATCTAAGATGAAGGAATTTTATTGGCCTCATTTTGCTTCCAAGAAAATATGCCACCACAGCCTCCATTGTCACATCCAAGTGTTTCTTAACAACAAAAACAATTCCTTTCTGGAAGGAAGTTCTGCCAATTCCTGACTGTTTCAACCTGTCAATTGTCCAGGAGCCCTCTGGTACCTCTCCTAGATAGCACAGCTTCTGGCCAGTCCTACTGTTAATTCTGTTCTGATACTCAGGTCGGGAGACTGGCAAGTGTGAAGCTATTATGCTCTGTTATGCCACATAACTATAAAGTGTTCCCTTCCTTGTCTTTCTTGTACACATTTAACAAAGAAAGCCCTTTACTATTTCACAATTATTAGATCATGTCTGTGAAATGAATGTTGGGTAAAGATTCATGTGTAGGTCTGTGATACATAGGATAGGAAAATAGCAGTGGCTTAGACTTCTTGGTGCCTGGGCTGCATTATGGGTTCAGCATCGATTGGTACCATTCTCTCCTGAACAAGGGTGTAAGGAGTAGTTAGGGTTGTGAGTACGAATGTGTGGGGAAGATGGGTGCAAAAGTTAAGAGGTTTTCAGTAGGAAGAAGTTGCTTACAGCTGTTGCTTGAGTTTTCCCCAAAAGGAAGTAAATAACAACAAAAGAAAGATGGATGGCCATTTGACTCTGTGACCAGGGTTGGCAGCTTATAAAGGCTGTGTGCTAAAAATGCACCTGACCATTAGTAGTTGCCAAGGGAAAGAATGTGAGTTATGAGATTGGTTGGACTTCCCAGAGATTTCTAGGAGTAGTATGAGTGCTGGAGGGTCAAAGGCAGAAAGGGCATGGTCCCCTTCCTTGAGGAAGTATTGTTTTTACCGGGAGTTATTTAGATCACTGTTTTTTTTTAGTTTTTTTTTTTTTTTTGTTTTGTTTTGTTTTGTTTTTCGAGACAGGGTTTCTCTGTGTAGCTCTGGCTGTCCTGGAACTCACTCTGTAGACCAGGCTGGCTTCGAACTCAGAAATCCGCCTGCCTCTGCCTCCTGATTAAAGGCGTGCTCCACCACGCCCGGCTAGATCACTGTTATCAATGGCAATAGAGATGGCACTTTGGGATTAAGCATTTGGAAAATTCTGACTTAATATCTTGAATCTACACATCTGCCATGAGAACTTTGTCTAATTCTCTCAATGCTATGTGTTCTATAAAATATTTTCAAAGGTGTTTCCATGTCTTCTCTTCTTTGAGAATCTTACAAGACCAGGATCATTACTTGGTATTTTAGCAATGAGAGTCATGATACTCAGAAGGCTGTGTGTTTTATTTCCCCAGCTGTCTGTGGTCTTCCAATTCTTTCCCTCTTCAGACATCCACCTTCCTGCCTAGACCATCTTTTATATTTTTCTATACCTGCAGTCTTTATGTAGTCTTTATGTATTTTAAATATGTCTTTTCTTATGCTCCTCCTATCTGGGTCTCATGTATTAAATGTTAAGTGTGTGATGTACTCCTTTGTGTCATGCCCTTCCACCAACTTAGAGAAGTGTCCCTGGTGGGGCAAAGGTCTGGAATCCTGGTGACCCGATAGGTGGTGACTTCTACATAGCTACAGCCTCCCACAGTCCCCACCCCCACAGAGAGTTATGTGGCCATCCGTCACATAGGAACAGCACCAAGCCCTCCCACATGCAAATAAGGTTTCCCTAAAGCTCTCAGACCAAACCAAAGAGAAGTGCCTGTTACCCACTACAAAACTATATATAAGAATCTTATCCGGAAGGAAGGATTAAAAGTGTGTGAGAACTACTCTGTCATCTGAGCCTTCTGTCCAAAGAGCTGTAACACTTGGGAGGAGGTCTGCTCTCCTGATTAGCCACCTGAAGCTCCGCCACACTCCTCACTGGCTAGTTGGCCTTTAGTAGGGTTGGGCTGGGCCGTCTAAATCAGGAGGCATGCCAGAGGCGGAGGTGGAGCCAACTGCAGCAGCAGAAGCTGGGGATTCAACCTCCCCTCCCTGCCTACACTGGCTTCCCTTCTCTGGAACTCTCACAACAGGCTGGGCCAGATATCTCTATGGAAAGCCTCTGGTACACAGGCTGTACTGGCTAGTTTCTTGTGTCAACTTGATACAGGCTGGAGTTATCACAGAGAAAGGAGCTTCAGTTGGGGAAGTGTCTCCATGAGATCCAGCTGTGGGGCATATTCTCAATTAGTGATCAAGGGGGAGAGGCCCCTTGTGGGTGGGCCCATCTCTGGGCTGGTAGTCTTGGGTTCTATAAGAGAGCAGGCTGAGCAAGCCAGGGGAAGCAAGCCAGTAAAGAACATCCCTCCATGGCTTCTGCATCAGCTCCTGCTTTCTGACCTGCTTGAGTTCCAATACTGACTTCCTTTGGTGATGAACAGCTGTATGGAAATGTAAGCTGAATAAACCCTTTCCTCCCCAACTTGCTTCTTGGTCATGATGTTTTGTCCAGGAATAGAAACCCTGACTAAGACACAGGCCCACAACCATTTGTGTTTCTGAGCCTCACCATTATTCTCCCCAGTTTCTACAGACAGGGATTGTGGGAAACAGCACTTGCACTGAGGATGAAATGGTGGAAAGCAGTGCATCTGCTCAGGATGGAGAGACAGTGGGAAGCAGTGTATGTGCTCAGGATGGAGAGACAGTGGGAAGCAGTGTATGTGCTCAGGATATAGAGACAGTGGGAAGCAGTGCATATGCTCAGGATGGAGAGACAGTGGGAAGCAGTGTATGTGCTCAGGATGGAGAGACAGTGGGAAGCAGTGCATTTGCTCAGGATGGAGAGACAGTGGGAAGCAGTGCATGTGCTCAGGATGGAGAGACAGTGGGAAGCAGTGCATCTGCTCAGGATGAAGAGACAATGGGAAGCAGTGCATCTGCTCAGGATGGAGAGACAGTGGGAAGCAGTGCATCTGCTCAGGATACAGAGACAGTGGGAAGCAGTGCATGTGCTAAAGACACAAAAGCAGATGGAACTCAGTTGAGGGTGTTTATTCATTTAAATTTATGTTTTAAGTCATGGAACTAATGAATGACGACACAGGGGTCAGGGGTTGCCTGACCCTGCAAATGGGAGAAACTTAAAAAATATATTTTGAAGTAAAAAACAGGTTTTTTTTTTAAATACTTAGGTCAAAACACAAGACAACAAGTTTACCTTAAAGATCAATTTTCATATCTACTCTTAAATAGAGCGATAAGATAGATGCTTTATATGAAGGAGATTGAAAGACAGAAAAGTTCAGTAACTTTTTTAGAATCACAGAGCTAATTAGTAGCCAAGCCAGAATTCAACTAGGTGTCATCCATGTCTGACATCCTCATTCCAACTATCACATTCTTACACAGTCCGATCCCCACAAAAGTCCAATATTTCTTTTTAGTAAAGAGGGAATTGGCATAAGTCTGGGAAGGCAGAAGGAAACAAACGTTAGAAGGTGATTTGTGTAAATGAAGATTTTATTCATATGCCAAGCCAGGAGTCAAGAACATTTTTGTGAGGGGCCAGTTAATAAATGTTGTAGGCTTTACAGGTCATATAGTCAATTCTCCACGTTTAAAATATCACATTTCTGATCTATACTGAATGCAAAATGACTATATTCTAATAAAACTCTCTTTTAAAAGTGGGGGTGGGGAATCTTACCAGAATTTAATTTGCAATTCTAGATTTGTGTAACGTGTCATTTTATAAAATAGAATGAGCATTAGGGTAAGCCAAGCAGGAAAGTTGACTTTATAGAAAAAAATGTTGGAAGGAGACAGGGACAGAGAAAAAAACAGACACCCTGTGCCTCGCATGGTCTGTCTGCAGGGGCCACCAAGTGCAGGGTCTGACACATAGGCCTCCCCTTTGCCTTACCATCCTGAGGTGGGCACTTCCTGGGTTCCTGGAGCATTTCTTCGCATCATTTTTTTTTCATGGTGACTGGTTCCGTGTTTTAGTTTTTGTTCTTGGTTTCTCTCTTGCTGGACTGGGAACTTTTGAGACCAAGGCAATTCATGGCACCTCTAGCATACAACTTGGGATGGAAATGCTTAATAAATCCTGGTTCTCTGGGATTTCCAGAGACTTGTACTTCCTCTTTATGCAATACTGTTTCATTTGAATATTTTACAGTAAACTTGTTTTACTGTGCAATCAAGGGAAAAAGGTGAAGATATAGTGTTTTTGAATGACTAAGTGGATGAGTGAGTGATTAAGAATTCAGTGTTGCTAAGGAAATTCAGAAGCAAGGTATCATTTACTGAACAACCAAATCTCTGGTTTTCCAAGAAATATAACATTTCTCATACTACTCTAATTGCTTCTTAGCATCTTGATGAAATGGAAAGGCATAGATAGGCCTAGAGTAGCCAGGACATCCATCACTTAAGAATCACCTCCTTAGTCCATGTACTTGCTCCAAGCTGTGGAGAACTTGCTTCTGGATTTTGGTCTTGCTCATCTATTTCCAAAGGATTTAAAGGCATCAAGAGCTTTTAATGTGGCTGAGCTCAAGTGCACTCTGCAGCTGCCATGCAGTCCTGGTCCTTTATCCCCATGCAATCTCTCTCTATTCGCAGCAGTGTTGCTATCTCAGCTCACACAGAGCCAGAGCCCAAACAAGCTTAAAAAGACGGTTTGCGTTTAGATACCACATCACCCGTCAGTTTCCTCACTTACTGATAACCATAATTGTTTCAACATTGGCAGCCTCTTATTTAGCAATGACATGGTTTGAATGTTTGCTCACTTGCCTGTCCTGGATTGAGACTGTCATGTCACATGACACAACATGTCACATAGAAACCCACACAACAGATCTGAAAAAACACAAGGGCAGCAGAGATTCCCCGGGTCAATATTTGATTGTAGAATGTCAGTGTTTTTTAATTCAAGGGCATTGTTTATTCACAGTTACTGAGTGATGTGGTATTCTGAGGAAACCGCACATCATCTTGTATGGCACGATGCATAGGATACACACAATTCTGCAGTGCCTTCTTGGGCCTCCTCTTCGTGCCCACCTTCTAGTTTATGTGGGCTGTAGCTATTGGAACATGTATCAGGTCCGTAGTTCTCCATCACAGCAAACCTTTCTAGTGACTTTGAAGTAGAGCACTGGAGTGGAAGAAAAACAAGAAGCTGATAACATTGAATTCCCAGAATGAACATTGGCGATTAGGAAGAAAAAAGTGCTTTTCTCTTCAAGCTAAGTGTTTCCTTCTTGACCAGCCTGTATAGTATATTAGCCTTTTAAATCTTAAAATATGGGTTAAAATACCATCGGTTCAGGGATTGAAATCAACAAGCCAAAGAAGACTTGCGTGGTAGCAGCCTCCATGTTTTGTATGTTCATTGCTTTGGCACACTCAAAGAGCACCTAACTAAGCATGTCTACATAAAACCAGCAGGTTGTGTGCCATGAGATGTGTGTGGCTAGTAGAATAGTTACAAGTCTATTTTGTCTCTGAAGATGCTGTGGCCTGTACGTCGTTAGAAGTTAAACAGTGTGGAGCAGAACGCCTACTTCCCTTTGCCTAGCGTTGTATTTGATCTAAAAGATCACGTGCTATGTGTTTGTCAAAGCTAAAAATATAAAGAGATTAAAAAAAAAGAATTTAAAAATGTATTCATTTATTTGTCATTTTAGGTATATGTAAGTCTGCACACCGTGTACATGCAGTAAGTGCAGGAACCAGAAGAGGGTATCAGATTGCCTGGACTGTAGCTGCTGTGTGCTGGTAACAAAGACCAGTCCTCTCGAGGAGCAGCATGTGCTCACAGTCACCCCAGCCGCCCCCTTAGCTCCTAAAGAGGCATTCTTTAAAAATCTCACTGAACACTTAGGGTCTTCATTTTCAAGTAACCAATCCCTTGTTTATTGTGATTCTTGCAAAAAGGATTTTATGTGTATATTAATTGATTATTTTGGTGTATGTATTCATATATTTTTGTGCCTGTTTATGTCTGTAGGTATGGGTGCATCATACCTCAGCACATGTGTGGAGGTCAGAAGACAACTTTTGGGGTTGGTCTTTGCCTTTCAGCCTCTTTAAGTTATGCTCTCTTAGCTGTTGTGCTAGTCTGGCTAGCTGTGGACTTCTAGACATTCTCCTGTCTCCATCTCCATCCCCTTTAGGACACACTGCTGCCACTGTAGCTGGCTTTTAAGTGGGTTTCAGTGATACAAATTGAAGTCATCAGGCTTGAGCAGTAAGAATTTTTACCCACCACAACCTCTCCCCTGTATCCCCCTTCCTCAGCCATTTCAGGCTGAGAGCAGACCTGCTGCCTTGGAAGGTGTGCCACAGGAAGCTACATTCTCTTTTGCTGTGCTAACTGCACCTGCGCTTCTCTGGAATCCTACCACTTGTCTGCCAGTCGTGCCTCACCCACATCCTGCTTCCTGCGGAAACAGCCTTGGGACAATACACCATGCCTGGGACGTCAAGCTGTACCCAGGCGCCTGCACAGAACTGACTGTGGGCTGGGCCTACCCTCTTTTAACCCAAAAAGTTTCCTAAGTAAAATGAGAGATGCCTTGAACAGGGAATCGTCTTGGCGTCCATTTTTCTCCCATTTAGTCTCGTTACAGCCCCAGTTCGCCTCCCAGGGGAACCCAGTCTGTTCTGTGGGTACTGTGGTGGACCCCAGCACTCCCCAGCCCTTCATGTTATTTTATTTATTAACTTTTTCATAGTAAGTATTTATTTGTTTGTTTGTTTATTGCCATGTAGAAGTTTGAGGTACTTATTTTACCTTCTATGTCAACTTTTTCTGAGGCAGCTATATTAGATCATATCTCAGTTAAGTGGACGAACAAAATATTCTGCTTGATGTCAGACAGGGTCTTGACTGACATGGCACACTGTCTCCCATGTGACTTGAAGCCGTGTCCCCATTGTCTGTCATCTCATCACTGTTGAGGGCTGTGTTTGGTTTGCCTGCTTCTGCCTTGCTGGCCTCAGTTAGTTGTCTACACACAAGCCAAGGCCTCTCATTTACCCCTGAGAAGGAACCCTAGTAGAGACTCCATCGGGGCTCCATGTCACCCCCACTGCCACCCAGCCCAGGGCTCTGCCTTCATCCACTCTGTGTTGTCTAGTTGCCTCCAGGCCCACTGCTGCTATCTGTCCCCCTTTCATGCTTTTCCCTCTGTGTTCCTCTCAGTTCAGAAACCTTGTTCCTAGGAACTTGGAGGAGAGCTTTTTCCTTCACCTTCCTCAGGTCTTTTTCTAGAGAGCCAGCTGATGAACCGTATGAGCTCACTGAGCTTGCTCCCTCCTGTCTCCCCACGCCTCAACCGTTCCCTGACTCTGCTGCTTGCCAGAGCACCCACCATCCTCTCACATGCTGAATATTTCACTAGTTAATTTTATCTTATTGTGTGTCTTCCTCAACTAAAGAGAAGTCACAGAAGATGTGAAGATAAGCCTTTGTTTTCTGTCTTGATCACTGCTGGCCCCGCACTGCTTACAATGGTATTTGGCTGAAGTCAATGTCTGATAAATATTTGACCAAAGATGAAGTGAAGATCTAGCTGTGAGACTCATGTATACCATAAATACCACATTCAACTCTTTGAACAATATGGACTTTAATGATTTACTCTTTCTATAACAACTTCTTGAGTGCTTGCTGTACAGCAAATTATGAGCTGTGCCCTCAAGTATAGTGGTCCACCTGGAGTTTACTATTTAGATGGAGAGACTACCGCCATGAAACATAAATAAGTGTGTAATGATCCAGGGCTTCCCTTATGGCCTGTGAGCTGAGACAACAGGGAACCTGCCTCAGAGGAATTGTTATGAGTGGGACCAGAAGTAAAGATGAAGGCAGGCAGCACACTATTGCTTCTAGAGATCCAAAGGCTCTGCAGATAACTTTGAAGAACCTGTGGTTTTCACACTTATATTAGAATCACCTCCAGAAGCATGAGAACAAGTCCTTTGATCCCATCTATAGAATCTCTGCGTTAGTAGGCCTGGCATAAGCCCCAGCATCCGTGTGTCTGTGCTGCTGATGCTGATGTTGCTGGCCCAGTGGCCACAGTTTGGGAATCAATGGGATACAGTGTGAATGGCATCACTTTGAATAACAGTGAGGGCTTGTTCTGGGGCATGGGACCCGTAAGGGCTTTGGTCTCAGAAAAGAAGGCCATCTTCAAAGGTCAAGGGAAGCTGGGGGGTGGGCATGGGTGTTGGAGAGAATGTCTTATCCACCCCACAGAAACATCTAGAGTTGAAAGCTCAATCATTTCATTACTGTTATTTAGCCTGCAAGAAACCAAAGCTGTTTGGCCTGCAATGCTAAAAGTTTTTGTTCTTATGGATTCAGGTAGAACTGGGTTTAATCTCTCTCTCTGCCACTTTGGAATTCGAACAGACACATGGCTCCAGTAATCTAAGGATGGGGAAACATTTCTTCGGATGGAAGCCTATTCTATAGAAATGGTACTTTTCTCTCTCTGTATACATGTTAGTATGAGTGTGCATGTGTGTATATGTATAAATTGATGTAAATAACTGCATGTATGTAGTGTAGTATGTGTGTAGTTGGTGTGCGTATATGAGCATACATGTGTGTTCATGTACCTTCATGTGGAGGCTAGAAGTTGGCCTCAGGTGATATTCCTCATGAGACAGCCACCATTTTGCTACTGTTGTTTGTTAGTTTTGAGATAGGCTTTTTGATAGGCCTGAGCTTGTCAAGTCACAGAGCTCTAGGCTTCCTTCTTCTTCACAACTCTGGGATTACAAACCCCAGTCACCATGACAAGCTTTTTCCATAGGCTTGTGGATACATAGGCTCGTGGATACATAGGCTTGTGGATACATAGGCTTGTGCAATCAGACTCTGGTCCTCATGTTTGCATGAGCATTCCCACTCTTCACCTGGAAGGCCATAATCTAAAACAAAATATTTAACACACTTTTAATTGGTCTAAACCTCACAGGTTCATTGCTCACACCTCTGCTTGAACGGGGTATTGTTTGCCAGAAAAATTTTTTTGTAAACTTTAGAAAATAGTACCCAATTGGAGCCAACTATTGGAGGTCAATGATTTGATTTCAACTGTTAAGGGGTCCTGGGATCTGGAGTCATGCTGACTGCTTATAGATGTGCTGACTACCCACTGAGTTACTGAGGACTCTTTCCTGAGAATTGCTATGTATTTGTAAGAAAACCCGAGTTAAAAACACAAGAGTTTTTCCTTTCACTTCTCATTTGATTGTAGGCCTCCTGGCTCTTACATTTTCGAGTGTTCTTTGCTGAAAACAAGGCAGATTCAGTCTCCTTATAGTAAAAATATTTTGATTGAATGGGTTAAAATACAAATGTGTTCATGTACTCAGATGTATTAATTTTTTTGCTCTTTGTTCAGTAAAGAATAATACTTATTAAATAGAAGTAATTTCTTATTCTCATGTCTAAAGCCGTTTTCCCTGAAACATAGTTTTTTCCAGTTTTATGATTACTCTGGGGGGGGAACCCCTATTTTTTGTATCACATTAACCTCATACCGTGTTTATATTAAACAGAATTCTTTTGAGAAAGAAGGGTTTGGTGTCCTTAGTGAGTCCGGCCGCCCCGGGAAGGCACTGCTGGCTGCTAACGCTCAGTGGAGCCCAGCAGTCAGACTGATGAAACATCAGCGTGGCGGCTAGGGAATAAAAAAGACGTAATTGGGGACATGTTGGGAGCTGGCAAATGGAAAAGACTAGCAGATGTGGTGCTGAGGGAAAAAAGAAGGCTTCAAAATTCACATTCGCCACAAGAGCAACCGGCACAGATGCAGGATAGAAGCTGCCACCCCACTCAGAGTGAGTGTGGGCATGAAATTGTGTCTCCTCTCCTTTGTAAAGTAATAAGCTAAGAAGAGAGCTGTTAAAGAATGAGGTGCTGTATGTGACCCGCAAGAGAGCCTGCCTTCTCTGAGAAGACAGGGTGTTGGCTCAAACTTTCAGGATTTTTCTACTTCAGAAGCCATACCCTCCTGTTCACTGCAGCACTTGGATCTGCACCTGCCCAAGGAGTCCTGCCCATTTTAAACAGGCAACACACGCAGGTGCAATGATGTAATCTGGCCCTTTGGTCTGAGAGTTATGTGTGGCTTCTGTGGTGCTTTGTAGACAAGGGCATAGGGACTCAGATTCTCTGAGGAGTTTAGAAAAGGATGAGATAATTTCTCTCTTCACCTGTAAAGTAAAATGTACGTCAGTGGATATATGCAGTGAAGTATTTAGTTAGGACTCCAGTAACAGCAGTTCCCTGTCAATTCCTTCTTCACCAGGCTGAGCATCCATTTTCTTGCCCCAGCCCTTAATTTTAGCTGTCTCCCTGTGTTCTCCTCCTCATGACCCTCTCTCCTTCCCCTTGCCACTTTTGCCACTTGATCCTCCTGTTCCAACATCTTCATCCATCGATAATTGTCCATTCTGTTTCACTTTCCTAACAAGGTGCCCCTAGTTTTTGACTCTATACCTAAGCCCCGTGGTTCTATGTATTGTAGCTTGGTTACCAACGACTTAACAGCTAATATCCACGTATAAGCAAAGACATCATATTTGTCATCTTGGGTTTTGGATATCTCACTCAGAATGATTTTTTTTTCTAGTTTTGTTCATTTACTTGCAAATTCCATAATTTCATTCTTTTTAATGGCCAAGTAATATTCCATTGAATAAAGGCCACATTTTCTTTCCCATTCTTCTGTGTTGATAGACATCTAGGTTGTTCCAATTAAAAACATGGTTGAGAAAGTGTGTTTGTGGTAGGATAAAGCATCTTTTGGGGTTATGTCCAAGAGTAGTATAGCTGGTTCTTGAGGTAGATCAATTCTCATCATCCTGAGGAAACACAACAATGATTTCCATAATGGCTGTATAAGACTACACTCCCACCAACAGTGGAGGTGTGTTGTTCTTTCTTACATCCTCACCAGCATGAGCTTTTATTTGTGTTTTTGATCTCTGCTATTCTAACAATGTAAAATGAAATCTCAAAGTAGTTTTGATTTTTAATTTGCATATCCCTGATGGCTAAGGATGTTAAACATCTGTTTGTTTTTCAGCTATTTGAATTGTTTTCTCTTTAAAGAACCTTATTTAGATCTATATGTATGTATGTATGTTTGTATGTATTTATTTATTATTTATTTTTCAACTTTTTATTGATTCTTTGTGTCACATCGTGTACCATGGTCCCACTCATTTCACCATCTCCTTATACCCACCCTCCCCTGGCAACCCTCCTCCCCAAAAGAAAATAAAAACAAAACAAAATAAAACCAAAAACAGAGCATAGAAAACATCTTGTTGTAGAAGCTGTAGTGTGTCACAGTGTGTCCTACAGCACACTTCTCTGTATACACATACTCACATGCAAATGTCCTTTACAATAAGTTATTAGTTTTATTTGAGGCCTCTGGTTTCTGCCACACCATCAATATTTGATCTTCACTGGGACATCAATGTGGTTTCAGGCAGCTTCCCAGACTAGGGATGTCTGCATAGTCTTGAGTGTAATATGAGTCACAGACATAGACAGTGACCTTTGTTGCTGCATGGTCATGGACCCAGACGTGGCCCTCAGTGACAGCATGGGCTGGGACTTCACTGTGGTCTTGGGTGGTGGGCTGGCTACTCACCACAGGCTATTCCTCTCCACCCTCACATCTCCAGTTCTCTTTCATTTTATAATATTCAAGCCATTCCACTTCTCTTTCTCTCCCATCTGCCAACCACACACTTGCACTTTGTAGTGACATTGCCTGCAGATGGACTGTAGGTGACTTCTGCCCATGCCACATGGCATAGCTGCAAGCAGGCCTCTTGGTGTCTACAGCCTGCATGTGTGTATGGTTTGTAGGTCTTTGGATGTCTTTCTCCTCCTGGGCTGTGTGGCATGGCAGTTGGCTGGTCTCTGCATGTCCTCCACCCACCAGTGGTGTATGGTGTGCCTGCAGGTGGGTACTCCATTTTTAATTGGGTCTTTTGTTTTGTTTGTTTTTTTCTTTTGCTACCTAGTTTTCTTAGTTGTTTGTATATTTTGGATATTAGCCTTCTATCAGATGTAGAGTTGGTTAAAAAAAAAGTTCCCATTCTGTAGGCTACTGCTTTATTAGAACAATGGATAGTATCTTTTTCCTTACAGAAGCTATTCAGGTTCATGAGGTCCCATTTATTAATTGTTGATTTTAATGCCTGTGCTATTGGAGTTTTGTTCAGAAAGCTGTCTCCTATGCCAATACATTCAAAGCTATTTCCCAGTTTTTTCTCTATTATCATGTTGAATATATCAGGTTTTAGGTTAAGGCCTTTGATCCACTTGGATTGTGTAGTATGATAAGTATGGCTCTATTTGCATGCAGCTAGCCAGTTTGACCAGTCTTATTTATTGAAGATGCAGTCTTTTCCCAGTGTGATTGCTGGCCTCTTTATTCAAAATCAGATATCCTTAGGTGTCTGGATTTATATCTAGGTCTTCAATTTGATTCCATTGATCAACATGTCTGTTTGTGTGCCAATACCATGCTGGGTTACAATAGGTCTCTAATACAACTCAAAATCAGGGATGGTAATACCTTTAGCAGTTTATTATTCAGGATTGTTTTAGCTATTCTGTTTTTGTGTGTGTGTGTGTGTGTGTGTGTGTGTGTGTTACCATATGAAACTGAATTGTCTTTTCAAGATCTGTTAAGAAGTGTGTTGAAATTTTGATAGAGATTACAGTGAATCTTTAGATTGCTTTTGGTAGACTGGCCATTTTTACCATTTTTATTCTTCTCATCCATGAGCATAGAGATCTTTCCATCTTCTTATATCTTCTTCAATTTCTTAAAGTTTTTATTATACAAATCTTTCACTTGCTTGGATAGAGTTGATATTTTATATTATTTGAAGATAATGTAAAAGGTGTTGTTTCTCTGACTTCTTTATTAGTCCATCTGTCATTTGTGTATAGGAGGGCTACTTATTTTTTGAGTCAATCTTGTGCATAAGTTACTTTGTTGAAAGTGTTTATCATCTATAGGAGTTCTCTTATAGAATTTTTAGGATCATATATGTATACTGTTATATCATCTACAAACTTTGACTTCTTCCTTTCCAATTTGAATCTCTTTGATCTCCTTAGTGTTATTTTAATTTTTTGAAGTTTATTTTTAATGATAGTTTTTAAATGTTTTAAGCCTATCACCCACCCAGAGGTATTAGAAAAGAAAGGGTATAGGAGAAGTGCACTTGTTTAGAAAGTTTTTTTGGAGCAATTTTTGTCTATGTTGTCTAGCAATCAGCAGTTTAGTTTATAAGTTAGTAGTGGCTCTATCTATTTGTAAATAGTTTGTTAGAGTTGGGATAGTAAATAGGAATTAGTAATGGTGGCATTATCTAGAAGAGAGAGCCAGGCCTCAGCCTTGGCCTGAGTTAGCAGGAGGGACCAGCAGGAATGGCAGGAAAAATTTTTCTGTTGTCTCTCCAGGGAAGTCAAGATCAGTGAAGATGTGAGACCAATAAGTCTTCAATAGTTAGTTCCATAAGCCAAGCTCAGCCTTTGTCATAGTCTATTGAGTCTTATTGATATCTTCTTAAATATTATATATAAGTTTTTCTTAGCTGACATCATTTTGTTAATTAGCCCAAGTCTGAGGAAGCAGCAAGATATTGTAGCACATCACCAGAAGATTTTCAGTGTGTTTCTCTCTATGGAGGCCTGACAAATGGAGCTCAGCTATGCAGTGTAATGCAGATCAATATATGTGTGTTGTTAGTACAGAATCCTTCATCACATGTCCTTTCCTGTGCTTGCTTTAGCAGAACATTCCCTCTCTTGTGTCTGCTTCTGGGAAACATTCTTTTATGAGTGTCCCTTAGTCTTTCACCCATGTCCACTTCAAGAAAACACCCCTTCACATGTTTGCCCCAGCAAAACACTATCCAACTCAACTGACTTTCCAAAGAGCCGTTAAGTTTCCATTTCACCTTAGGTTACCTTATTGTTCTAGCTAAAACTAGTAAATAGATAGGCATAGAGTGAATAACCTTGTCTTTCTGATTTAAGTGGAATTGTTTTGAGTTTCCCTCAATTTAAGTTCATGTGGGCTATGGGCTTACTCTAAACTGCTTTTATGTTGAGGTATATCTTTTGTATCCATAATCTGCCCAAGACTTTTTTACTCTGGAGGTGTGTTGGGTTTATTAAAGATCTTTTATCCATCTAATGAGATGATCATATGGTTTTTGTCTTTCAATTTATTAATATGGTCAAATATATTTATGTATATTGAAAAATCCATACATTGCTGAGATGAAGCATACTTGATCATAGTGGGTGAACTTTTTGATGTGTTCTTGCATTTGGTTTGCAAGAAATTTATTGAGTTTTTGCATCTATGTTCATAAGAGAAATTAGTCTGTAATTTTCTTTGTCAGGTCTTTATGTAGTTTGGGTATCAAGGTAACTGTGACCTTGTAATATGAATTGGAGAATGTTTCTTCTGTGGTATTTTAGGAAATAATTTGTGGAGTACTGGCATTAACTTTTCTTTGAAAGACTGTGCTAAAACCACTTGGCCCTGGGCTTTTTTTGGAGGTGGTGGTGGTGGTGAGAGTTTTAATGACTGCTTGTATTTTACTAGGGGTTATAAGACTGCTTAAATTGCTTACCTGATCTTGATTTAACTTTGGTTAGTGGTATGTATTAGGTAAAGTATCCATTTATTTTAGATTTGGTAGAATACATGTTTTTAAATTCTGTCCTTAGGATTTTCTGTTTTCTCAGTGTCTTTTATGTTTACCTTGTTGTTTCTGATTTTGTTAATCTGAATAGTCTCCCTCTGCCTTTGTTAATTTGAATTACGATTTGTCAATCTTGTTGATTTTTTCAAAGAATAAGGTCTTTGTTTCATTAATTGTTTGTGGTGTTGTTTTTGACCTTTCTATTTTATTGACTTCAGCACTGAGTTTGAGTGTTCCTTGCAATCTCCTTTTGGGTGTTTTATTATTATTTTCTGTTTATTCTAGAGTGTTCAGGTGTGCTGTTAAATTACTAACATGAGATCTCTCCAGTATTTTTAAGTAGGATCTTAGGGTATGAAATTACCTCTTAGAACTGCCTTCATTGTGTCCCATAAGTTTTGGAATGTTGTGTTCGTTTTCATTCAATTTCAGAAAGATTTTAATTTCTGTCTTGATCAATTTTTTATTTAATAATGAGTTCTTCAGTTTCCATGGGTTTATAAGATTTCTTGTTGTTTATGTTAAGCGGTGGTCATTGGGACAAAAAGAGATATTTCAATTTTCTCTATCTATTAATACTTGCTTTGTGATCCTACCTTTCTCTACCTCTCCTTCCTTCCTTCCTTCCTTCCTTCCTTCCTTCCTTCCTTCCTTCCTTCCTTTCTTTGTTTTCTCCCTTCCTTCTTCTTTTTTTCCCAATTTTTATTAGATATTTTCTTCATTTACATTTCAAATGTTATCCCAAAAGTCCCCTATAACCTCCCCCATCCCCCGTCCTGCTCCCCTACCCACCCACTCCCACATCTTGGCCCTGGCGTTCCCCTGTACTGGGGCATATAAAGTCTGCATAACCAAGGGGCCTCTCTTCCCAATGATGGCCAACTAGGCCATCTTCTTCTATATATGCAGCTAGAGACATGAGCTCTGGGAGTACTAGTTAGTTCATGTTATTCTTCCACCTATAGGATTGAAGACCCCTTCAGCTCCTCAGGTACTTTCTCTAGCTCCTTCCTTGGGATTCCTGTGTTCTATCTAGTAGTTGATTGTGAGCATCCACTTCTGTGTTTGCCAGGCATTGGTATAGCCTCCCACGTGACAGCTATATCAGGGCCCTTTCGGCACTATCTTGCTGGCATATGCAATAGTGTTTATTTTTGGTGGCTGATTATGGGATGGATCCCTGGCTGCTGCAGTCACTGGTTGGTCCATCCTTTTGGTTCAGCTCCACACATGATCTCTGTAACTCCTTCAATGTGTTACCAATCCTAAATCAGACAGGAGACTGATATCTAATATATATATAAAGAACTCAAGAAGGTGGACACCAGAAAATCAAATATCCCCATTAAAAAGTGGGGCACAGAGTTAAACAAAGAATTCTCAACTGAGGAATACTGAATGGCTGAGAAGAACATGAAAAAATGTTAAACATCCTTAATCATCAGGGAAATGCAAATCAAAACAACCCTGAGATTCCACCTCACACCAGTAAGAATGGCTAAGATAAAAAATTCAGGTGACAGCAGATGCTGGCATGGATGTGGAGAAAGGGGAACACTCCTACATTGTTGGTGGAACTGCAAGCTTGTTCAACTATTCTGGAAATCAGTCTGGCGGTTCCTCAGAAAATTGGACATAGTACTACCAGAAGATCCGGCAATTCCTCTCCTGGGCATATATCTAGAAGATGTATCATCTGGTAAGAAGCACACATGTTCCACTATGTTCATAGCAGCCTTATTCATAATAGCCAGAAGCTGGAAAGAACCCAGATGTCCCTCAACAGAGGAATGGATACAAAAAAATTGGTACATTTACACAATGGAGTACTTCTCAGCTATTAAAAACAATGAATATATGAAATTCCTAGGCAAATGGATGGATCTGGAGGGTATCATCCTGAGTGAGGTAACCCAATCACAAAAGAACTTACATAACATGTACTCACTGATGAGTGGATATTAGCCCAGAAACGTAGAATACCCAAGAAACAATTTACTAAACACATGAAACTCAAGAAGAATGAAGATCAAAATGTGGACACTTCGCCCCTTCCCTTCCTCCTTCTTTTGTGATGACTTGGGGACAGTGTTTTGCTCTGTACTCCAGGCTAGTTGAACCTTTCCTCTGCTTTCCCAGATAGTTTCACACTTGCAGTAGCCCATCCTATTTCCCCCTCTAAAATGCTTGGAGTTATAGGCATATACTATGACACATAGCTGCCACGCCTACCTCCTGTTAGTCACCAGCTTTATATTCTCATGTTAACGATTTACCATTTAATAAAATAGCTGATAACTTCCTAAGACATTTTGGTAAATATCATGTGTCTCAACATTGCAGGTAGGGTTAGCTTTGTAGGTGTGTCAAGAGAGGATGCACTAGCTCATCTATAATTACTGATTTGTTGTTGAATGAAAATTTGTCTGTAATCTGGTTCAAATATAATTTTTACTTTGCTTGAGGACTTGACCTGTTGATTGCCTTTTCAAAATGATCATCTAATATAAAAAAGACTTCTAGAGTTTATATCCTTATGATATGTTTGAATATAATATTGTACACTTGACTCTTTTCTATGAAAGTTCACCATCCTATGAGTTTTATAAATAACTCTTAGTGCTATGAAATCTTTAAGACAATTTTTGAGTTTGCTTTTATTATTTTTAGAGGGTGATTGTGACTTTGTGTGTAAAGTAGCATGTGTATTTTATAACAGAGCCCAACATTTAATCTAGATGCTTTGAGTTTTCAGCCATCTTTTGTAAGCCAGAAGCCATATTTCATTAGTCAGCCTTCTTCAGAGACTAGAAACAGCTCAAAGAGATTTATATGGAGAAGTTGATTTAAGTAATTATGGATGCCGAGAATTCCTGGAGATCCAAGGAACCAGGGGTCTAATTTCCATAGCCTGGAGGCTTGAGAATGAGGAATAGCAGGGGTGAGAGTTCTCATCCAGGTAAAAAGCCTAAAAAGACTAGTCTAAGTTCTAGTCACAAAGTCAGAGAAGACCAGTGTTCTGCCACAGAACACATATCACATTCTTTTTTTCTCTGTCCCTATGTTCTCTGGTGGCCCTTGGTGGATTAAATGATGCTTCCCCAGTCAGAATGCACTGAATCTAAAACCAATATCTTCTATAAGCACCCTCCAAGATATCCTCAGAAGTAATGGTTTTCCAGCTATCTGTACATCTCTCAGTTCTCTCTCACTGACACATAATGAGTACTCATCTCAGTACTTGTAAGAGGTTAAGCTCTCCTGAGTAACCATGCTGATCATCCATGACCCTGATAAAACGAGGAGAGCCAGTCCCAGAAAAGTATGTTGGGGCATCACTGCAGTGGGTACTGGTAAATTGAAGCCATCAGTTGATTAAATGTAAAAACACATATAAATCTGGGAGCACCAACTTGTATGACCTCCAAAGGGTAGAGTGAAGCTTCCCATGAGAAGTCTTTTTTGATCACTGTTTCTTACTCTTGATTGCCTGTTTCAAAACTGGTAAATTTTTAGTTCTGGTACTATTAATAGGTCTGGCATGATTATGAACAAAGTTATCATTAATGATATAGATTAAAGTCTTCTTGTAAATGGGTTGTATAAGAGGATGGTGTAAATAATAGGACTGAATAGTAACCAAAGAGTACCATAGAGAACTTAGCATATAAAACTAGAATTTCCTGTACTTTGCATTTAAATTTTAAATTGCCATTTTAGGAGGTGTGATATAGGGAATTATTATTTTTTTTATCAGAGTTATAAGTGATAGAGCTAAGGACAGAGCCTATATAATCTGGAGCTGGAAGAGCTATCTGTAACCTTAAAGGTATACGGTGGACTACATCAACAAGTGATATATCTGCAGTACAGATGCCAACCAGCATGGACCAGAAACTTTCCCCTCTTTTGGCTCCCGAGAGAGGGTGACCTGCAGATGGTTTGAGTTTAAATTCTAGGCCCCCAAACCAGGCTCGTCTCTCCTAGCTACAGTTCCAAGGGAACAAGAGCCTTTCCTGCTGTGAATATTTCTTAAACTGCAGGTGCTGTCCACGGAGGCCAACTTTCCTAGGAATCTTCAGGAAATAGAAATAAGCAGGGGAAAATGAACAGTAATTACCTGGCATTAAGCTGAGACCTTTTTGTGTGAAAGGCATGCAAAGATAGGCCTTTCAGTGACTTAATGAGCCTTATCACAGGCCTTCAGCTTTGCTGAATAGATTTGGAGGTAATAAAACATCAGACCCTGCTTTCCAACCAAATTATACTACAACATTATTTTGAAAGACCTTCGGAACAAGTGGCTGAAATCCATTCCCCCATCCTTCTTGAAGATAAACTTAATCTCTCCTTATTAATAAGAACCCAGGGTAATTTCAAATGATGACTAGTAAATAAAATTATTTAATGAAATGAAATAGAATCTGATTTGTAAAAATGAACTCAAAGAAACACTGCATCCTGTGTGACAGTCATAGCTGTGTCTTCATCCAGCAAATATTTTGTGGTCTCTCCTTACTGGAGACAGGCACTGAGCTGGTGCCATGATACTGAGAACAAGATAGAGGGAACCTGGTCAATGAGCAAGTGTACAGACAAAGAAAATACACTGCGAGCTTTTGGAAAGCACTGTGAAGGAAGTAGTAGGGAACCCTGTTGGGAAGTAGCAACCTATGCTAGCTACAATGGGGAAAAGCTGAATGGTCATTTAGCACTAGATCATCTCGGGTGTTTACACAGGATAAAAGGAAGCATCCCCAGATTTTATGTCTATGGAGGAAAAGTGATACATGAGTCTTTCTGTGTTGTTCCAGATCACAGCCTCTCGGTACAGTTTCTAGGGTCAGCCAGGGACTTTGTACTATAGACTATAGAGACAGTCTTTGCTAAGTGCATATTTACTCTTCCAAATTAATTTCTGGCATTGTGTCTCATGGCTCATTTGTTACAAAAGTAAAATGACTTTAGTTAATGCAGGACAAATTCCAGGACAGGGATATGTCCTGTTTTCTACTCCATGGTACATCTCATTGAGCAGGCTGATTTTAAACAGAAGGGACCTGATCTTCTAGCAAGAAGACCTCTCAGGTGGGTTAAATCATACCTGGGGTTGCTTAAAAGATGTATGTCTAGAGAAATGTCCCAGGACAAAAATAGTAATGGTGCTCACTTCCCCATTTTCTAGTTCATCTCTTAAAACAATTGAAGTGAGTTATTTATTGTTCAAGTAAAAGTTAAAAATGACAACAACAACATCAACAACAAACTATTGGAAGGTTCCTTTAAAGTTGGTTTATTTTTTTTAATCATGTGGTAAATCTAATTTAAATGTAATTTTTGTTCAATGATTCACAATGATACTCATTTACTTAGTAACACCTGACTTCTTGTACCCAAGACTTAATTTTTGTATTCAATTTGCCCATGGATATTGTTTCCGTTAAGTAAAATTGTATTTGAGGATAATAAACCTTCTTCTCCCATGTTTGAGGCAGTTTCTAATCCTTGATTGACACCAAGAATGACCCCTAAGCAAAGGTAGTATGATGAGTGTGTTGCAAATGTGTATCAGGGACAATGGCAGAGGCTGCTATGCAACTTTCTGGCCTCAAATCATGGCACCTGCTTCATGACCTGTTGGACTTGTGGGAGGTACTAAGTGTTCCCATCTTTAAATTGATACCTATACTGTTTCACCAATACCCCCACAGGAGCCATATCAACCACCTCCTATGTGAGAGCATGAATTTTAAATGCACCTTTTAATTTTAGTATTAATGTTATTATTAATAGTTGAAGAAATGAAGTGTGACTTCCAATGGTCGTGACTATAGTCCTCACCCTGATTAATTGCATGGTTTCCAATGCAGCTAATGAGTTCAGCCCTTCATGTGGGGCTGTGAGTGAGGGCATTCCCAAAGTAGCAGGCTAACAGAAGCGTTCCTACAGCACATTGTTTTTGCTTCAGCATATAAGGCAAAGAAAACTACATGCAAATACTAAAAGCAACATAATTGTATTATGCAGCAGCTTACAAAATTTGCATGAATTTATGAAAGCATTAGACTAGATTTCAAAACCCATTTACAATTTGTAAAAGGAAATTTAAGCTTATATCTCCCCTACTCCAGGACGCTATCACTATGCTCATTCTCCTTTGTTACTGCAGGGACTTCACTGGATATCTCTGAGAACTGATGGAAAACTGGTGGACCTTTGACCTTTTACCATGTTCCTGTAAGGAAATTGCAGGGTTTTCTTCAGTCACACCTCAAATCTAGGAATTTCAAGGAGGGGCCGGTTTGTGATGCCAGGAAGTTTGGCAGACGTTCACAGCCTGTTTATGAGCTCACATTGGTCTTGAAGAAAAATGCTTCATGGATGCTTTTAGAACTTAGATATTGCTTTATTTTTTGCATCTTATTCATCTTATTACAAACGTGTTGTGTTGATACAGGGCCTGGAGAGATGTCCCAGAAGCTAAGAACACTTGTTGCTCTGGCAAGGGATTAGTGTTCAATTCACAGCAGCCATATGTGGTTGTAACTGCTGTTCCAGGGGATCCTATGTCCTCTTCTGACTTCCATGGTATTAGGCATGAACACGTTGTACAGACACATATATAACGAAAACATTCATACATATAAATAAGTAAATCTTGAACAGTTAAGACAAAACAACAAAATATGTTTAATGCACTTCTTTTTAGGACTCCATGATTTACATAGGCATGAAAACCAGATAGATCTGTTCTCTAACCTGTGTGAACTCACAGGAAGCCGTTTTCTTGCCATCACCATTTGAATGTCTGAAAGCATTGTTAAGATCAAGATTAGTAAATAGCTTGTCTATCTATTTGCATGAAAAGCACAAAGTTAATCAGATTGGGGACTGGAGTCATAACTTATAGGAGTCACATTTTATTTCCCCAAATAGTAATAATAATGTTAATACTAAATTTAAAAGTGGGCTTTGAATTTATACATGAGTGGTGGTTGCTATGGCTCCTAGAGGGTGTAGTGAAACAAGGTAGGTATTAATTTAGTGATGAGAGCACAGACAAGGTGACCAAAGTCCAACATCTCACAATGCCATGATTTCAGCCCAGAAAGTTGTATGCGAGGTACTACTATCTTCCCTGATAAACAATGCTACTCTCATCCTGAGAGTGCCAGCTGAGGGGTTGTGTTTAGCATCAAGAATAGAACTAAATAACTCATTTGCTTAATTACTAACACTTGAATTTATGTACCTACAATATCCATCATGCTCATGAATATTACCTGAATTGAGTAAGATTGTGTCTGAAAGTTAAAGCCCACCCTCTCAGACTGGAAGCATATCTTTCTTATGGCTATATCTTATCACTGAACAAAAGAGCTCAATAGTTCTGAATGAAAAAAATATATAGGTGATTGTTCAATGTAAAACCAAAGAAGTTTACAAATAGATGGAAATGGAGTATGTTGATGTACCCATAATGAGTTTGTTGGAGTAAATTCTTATTCTTAGTGGAAATACTTTTTAAACCATGAATTGAAGGAAAGCCATTGGGATGTGGTTGGGCCTCAAGTTGTAAGCTTATGACCTTAAACTTTGTGTTACAAACATTGAGGCATCAGTGCAGGTCAAAGTTTCCAGCCTCTTCAACTCAGAGCTCGAAGGTTCCAGGGATGGGGCAAAGGACAGTTCCAGCTTTCACTAGGACTAGCAGGGCAGAAAGTCAAGACTCTTGTGTATGAAATCATGTTTTTACTCTCAAGTGAACTATACATAATCAATAAAACCTACGTCCCCCAGCTTTGCATTGATGTGAAGGGAACCAGTGTCCAAAGCAGGTATATGACATTTACAGCTGACAGCATAATGGTAAGGAGGAAGGTGATGGAGATGGAACCATTAACTGAGGTTTCTCTTTCCGTGTCAATGCCAAATTCTATACCAGACGCTTATATAAATTATAATCTCTATGAGTGAATGAGGAGGTTGACATTACATAATTTGGCCCATGACTAACAGAATTGAAATTGTCAACCTGGAATTAGAATCCAGATCTGATCAGGCTCAAAGTATAGACTTGTGGCTACCAATGGTCACACTAGGACAAAGGCTGTTAGTAAGTGTTGTTATTGATAGTATTTTAGTACATGTCGAACAGAACTTATAATTGTCCGTTTATTTTCTCCTTTTATTATCTATAAGCCAGATATTAAAACATTTGTTGCTAGGCTTTAATTGTTTGAGAAATCTGTGTTTTTCCTGACCAGCATATTTTGGGTTCTAAACATTCAGGTACCACAATAATAATAAAGTTGATACAGTGTAGGGGATGGAAAGAGACAGATGGAAAGACTGCTCATGGAATCAAAGCTTTTCTTTGTGCCCACTAGCATTAACTCTGCAATAAGTCCTTATTGCGGTAGTGAAGAAGAGTCCTATTTGTCTTCTCATATCTCTACAGTATCATTGCTCTGGCTTGTTCTGGTTATTCTGATATAGAAGACTGTCCAGCCTAGAGAACTTATCCTGTGGGTTAGGGACACAGGCACAGAAGGCTGGGGTCAAATGTGGCATATGCTAATTATCTGAAATATAACTAGGGTTATTGCTTAACTTTTATATGTTTGATTCATTAATTTATCAAATGTTTTAAAAACAGCTCCTGCAATTCTGTGTGTGTTAAAGCTGTGGTTATAGAAACACAGTAAAGTACATATGGACCTGGTTCTTACAGCTCATGAACCACACAGCTTGAGACACAGTTGTCAAAAGATAAATGAGCTTATGATGACCTTAGTGACAGAGAGGTATTGGTGTTGTGGGATCACAGAAAGGGAATTGACCAAGACTCAGGCTACATGGTTGTTAGTTAATGAGTAAATGCACTCAGCATGGTGCTTTGTGTATCCTAATTGCTTAGTGATGGTATCTGTTGTTATTATTATGTCTGATTTGTCAAAGAACTATAGATGCAGATATACTTAGTAGAAAGTAATTGATAAGGTTGACTCTCATCAGCATTTGAATTTTATATTAATACTTTAATCCCTTTGACCTTTATTTTACTTAGAAATGGAGGTATTATAGTTAATTGAGAGAATTGTTTAGATATATGCCATTAAGTGCCAAGGGGTAAAGGCAAGTATTACACTGCTTTGCGTGATGACCAGAGTTCCAACCCACAATGTGGGTTATACAAATTGTCCTCTGACCTCCACACTCAAGCTATCGAAATCTCATCCCAAAATATATAAACACAATAAAAAAGATTTAAATGTTGATTTATAAGTTGTTCATGTCACACTAGATGGCCACAAGGGCATCACTGGTTGGTGTTGGGATTATTAATAACAACAACAACAACAACAACAAAAAAAGGACTTGAATTTGGATGGCTATTGGTAGAAGGCACTACAGGGAATTAGAAGGAGGTTGTGGTAACTGGATATCATCAAAATACATTGTATAAATACATGATTCCTTCAAAGAATAAAAAAAATAATTATTTGGAAAACTGGCCAGTAAGACAGGTATTTAGCATGGTCATTTTGTTTTATATTGGTGCCAAGATAAAGTGAAACAAAGTCAATTTGAAGCCTGGGCCTTTGGGGATTGTTTATTTGGTGGGTTTTGATTCATAGTCTCATTACTGCCTCATCAACCTCTTGACCATTAGTCTGGGCAGGTAGCTCTGCACAGGGATCTTCATTCCCCAGGCTGCTGAGATAGGGTCATCCTAATGATGATTGATCTAAGTGTCTTGGTAACTGCTAGTCCCCAAATATAAAGCACTGTGCATATCTAAACAAGTCCTCATCACTTTCAGCCTGTGTGCAATTTACCAGCAAGAGATTTCATATCTCACAGCATTTGATGGTCCCACTTAATTAGGATCTGCTTCCTAATCAAGTCAGCCAATGGCCGTAACGACTAAAGCAAACATGTTTGCCCCAGAAGGAGAGAAAATGAAAATATTCTAAGAGTTGTTGGGTAACAGAGACAGGATTGGAGCATTGTTTAGGGGGTGTGTCTTCTCATTTCGGACTCCAGAGCTACCCTACAGAGTTAGGTGACACAAGCAGGGGCCAAGGTACAGAACAGGACATTAAAAATGTGTCTTCCTATCCTTGTCCCATTGCTTGACTTTTTCTTATTCTCAAGCATTGATGGTAAAAAAAGACATTGAGCCAGTGTTGGTAGAGTGTTAAACAAACTGTTGCATCAAAACAAAACCACTGAGATTACTCAGTATACATTCTCAAGTTATGTATTATATATGGTGAAGGGCATGGTATTTAAATGCAGTGGAATCTTGATTGTGCTACCTGCTAACTGTGATCTTGGAGCAACTTTGAGTCTGTATTGTCTGCAAAATGCCATGCAGATGCTGGCAGGAGCTAAATGGTGAGTGATGGCTGGATTCTGTGTGGGTTTTGTGGACTCAGTTTCTGACTTTTTCTGGCAAGAACTTATTCCTATGATGAGACAACCCATATGACTCAAATTTGACTATAAAGGGAAAGATTCTATTTTTCTTCTTTGGACATCATAAGGTTTCAATAAATAGTTTCTTTCTAGATCTGTGCTGGTAAGGCAGTCATTGCTGAAGTGGGCAAAGGTTAAGCAGATATTTGGTAGTAGCTGTCAACATGGAGAGTTTGGGAGTTAAAAATGCTCTTTCAGCATGTTTTGCTTTAGAGCATTTTTAGAATTTTCATCCTTGCCATCTTTCATCCCTACAGTTGTTGTGGCAGTTGGGAGGGTGGGAAAGCTTAAGTTTTGTTTTATTTTATTGTTTGAATTGCCTTTCATATAACTTTACCTTCATATAAGCAACAAATACATACTGGTACCTGTGATATTCCTCATGTCTTGCTCTTCCCAGTAAACCAGAACTCTGTCTACATAATCTTGACTCAGGTGCTCCAACTGTAACTTAAGATTCTGAAAGGACTGGGTAAGGTCAGTATTAAGAGTGATAAATATATCATACATGAAAAGCATTAGTGTTAAATGGTGAATACCAGTCTCAAATGTCAACCCCCAAATTCTTGCTGCTGGACGCTATGATTTGCCTTGCTGAATATGGAGTTTGTGACAAATGTCAGAGATAGCCTGGTATAGCCATTCATTTCACATATCATGCTGAAGTTTAAGTGGATGAATGATATGCTTCAGGTAATCTCTCCTTAAGGGTAGCTATCAGTTTCTGATAAGGAAAGCTTGGATGGTTATGGCTTATTCTATAGTAATGTGATAATTGCACTTTTTTTTTGAAAAAAAAAAAAATCTCATGTTGTCACAGACTGACTATAAAATGTTTGTTTCAGGAGACTTAGCTAAAGGCCACCGAGAGCTTTAGTTTGGAAATCAGTGCTACTCGCAGCCCAACCCCCATCCCAGCAAGAATTTAAAACATCAGAACACAGTTCTACAGCTACACAACTACCAGCAAACACATTCAGCATTTGATAACGTCCACATTTCCTCCTAGAGCAGAAGACTTTTACTTTCTATCATCCAGCGCTCTCGTTCTGTGTTTAAGACCTTGATAGCTTGCTGTTACAGGAGGCTGAGCCCAGCCCGCTCAAGCGGAGTAGCTGCATTTTGAGATGCAAAGGCTTCTCCCTCCTGTGGTGTGGCTGGCTCCTGGTTTCAGTGGTGGCTGCATCATTATCAGAGCAGGTGGTGTGCTTGGTTTGGACTGGGCACTATTCTAGGCACAGGGATAAGCAGAACAGATTATGCCTGTAAGCAGATGGTGCTTCTATATTGTAGGGACAAAAGACACATCTCCTCTCTACACTGAAGGTTCACAATTGGGAGACTATGAAACAGACAATAGACAGTTTAACAGTAGAAAATATAAACAAATTTGAAAGCATGCATCTACATGGTAAGGAACATTGAAAAGTATAATGCTTGAAGAAAGGCCAGAATTTGAATTTTATATACTGTTCTGAGCTGCAGAATGAAATAGGTGGTTAGGATATTTATAGGATGGTAGCCACAGGTTATGGGAGGGTGAACTGACTTGTTATACAGATAAAGAATCAGATCAGCTTTTAAAAGGATAGGGAATAGGCTGTGCCATGTTCTCTCTGAGGGAGGTGGGCATTGATTCTTCTCCTTTTCTGTGATATGAACTAATTTTCTCTGGAAAGAGAGTCAATGAAAATTGCCTTCTACTGTAGGAACTGCTTTCAGCCAGATAAGGAAAATTGAGAAACCCCTTCCCTATGTTTATGGGGAGAAAGGAGTTACAGTCAGCAAGTCAGGTGGATCTTGATTTTCTTTTACTTTGAAGTACTCAGTATGCCAAAGTGCAATACTTTGAGATGTTATTTTCTGGTGGCCAACATATTCTGCCAATAATGGTTAAGGAATGAAAAGAAGGAGTAATAAAGGAAGAAAAACCTGGAGGGGAGAGATGGAAGAGTAAGTCACAGGGAGCAATGTCACAAGGAATTATCAAAGTGAGGCAGAGCAGAGGGGTGTGGAAGTGGGCCTGAGCTTCCTGCCATTCTAGATGAAGTGATCTAGGACTTCATCAGACATGAGGATAGAGAGTAGAAGCAGCCATATGGCTCCTTGAAGAAGAGGTCCCCTAGCTAGAAGTGAAAAAAACATAGAAAGTTCCAGCCTGAAAGAGTGAAGTGCAGAGGCCTGTGAGGCTGATGGAGTAAGAGACATGGGGAAGCAGCCTGTGAAAGACAGCTCAAGACAGCTGTGAAAGAACTTGTGAGGTTTTACTATGTATGACATGGGAAAGTGTTGGTAGTCCTTGAACAAATAGGGATGTGATCTGACTTATGTTTTCAGAGGCTCCTGAGTAGGATATACAATCAGGGATCCAGCAAAAGATGAGGCTCCTAAAGATTCCTGAAGTCCTTCCAACAATACTTGGTAGTGGTTTGATTGTGTGAGTTCTGTCTGGTAGAGTTGATGTGAAGTGCTTGTATTCTGTTAACATTTTTTGGAGGCTGGACTGAAGAAATTTCCTTCCTTCCTTCCTTCCTTCCTTCCTTCCTTCCTTCCTTCCTTCCTTCCTTCCTTCTTTCCTTCCTTCCTCCCTCTGTCCTGGAACTCACTCTGTAGGCCAGGCTGGCTTAAACTCAGAAATCTGCCTACTTCAGCCTCCCAAGTGCTGGGATTAAAGGTGTGCACCACCACTGCCCGGCTTTGGACTGAAGAAATTTACTGATGGACTCCAAGGTGTTGTTCTGAACACTGGAAGACCACAAAGGCCATTTGTCAGCAGTGTGGTTTGTAGGTTTAGACACATGTGTGTGTAGAAGAATAAGGAATATGGATGGAATTGACTTTTTATATCAGAGACTATGTAGAAATGACTTATACATACTCAGATTTGAATGTGGGTGGGATCCAAAAATGAGTCCTCCCTCTCATGCTTATCCAGCTCCCTTCTACATACTTGCCACACTCCTTTATAAGATGTGCACTTGGGAAAGATGAATCATTTACACCCTAGTATGATTTTCAATGAGTATCCCACTTTTCTACTTATGTTAAAACCTCAGTAGGAACTTTAAGGCAACAATAGATTTCACTTCTTATACTGACTTTACTCACTGG
Organism: Mus minutoides; assembly: GCA_902729485.2. Taxonomy (NCBI): domain Eukaryota; kingdom Metazoa; phylum Chordata; class Mammalia; order Rodentia; family Muridae; genus Mus; species Mus minutoides. Next base: position 999,241 of record LR749965.1, read on the forward strand.
CATGCTTGCTAGAAAACCATCCTGAAAATCTGCATAATGTTGGTTTGGTTTCAGGTTTAGTAAGAAAAGAAAAACTTAATCATACTGCTATTCTAGGGTCTAGAAAAGGTATATCATATGTGCTTGGTGTTTGAATACCCAGTACTATATAACACACATTCACATGCACAGACACACACAGAAACATAGACACACAGACACACACACATATGTGCAAATGGCTGATACACACATATAATTTAAAAAAGTAAAACTGAAAAAAGAAATAAAAATCTAATTGATTTTATAATACATACTGGAAAATTAATTTTTCTATGAGTACAATGAAACTATTTTAAATTAGTTATCAATAAAGGTAAATTTAGCTACTTGTCAGTTTAAAAAAATCTAAAAGGATGGTTCTATTTCAGTTCTTGATATTAGTACTAAGAATCCCAACATATGTGCAAATATATGTATATATGAAAATATATTGTTTGTATAGGATATATACATATAGAATAGAAGTACTGTGTATATGAAATACGTAGTAATTTTATGGTCACATTTTCATTATTGTTATTATTACTCCTCCAGTCATGCATGTGTGGGAGTATGTGCACACTGAGTGCTGGTGCCCCCAGAGTCTAGAGGTGTAAGATAGCCCTGGAGCTTGAGTTATATATAGGTGGTTGCCAGCTGGGTCGTGGGTGTTGGGAATTAAACTTGGGTCTCCTGGAAGAGCAGTAAGTACCCTTAACTGATGCACCATTTCTCAAGTGCTGGCAATTTAACCCCTTAGTGGTGGTTAGTGGTCCTCCAGTTACAGGGATCTGGAAGAAGAAGAAAATGAGGTCACCAGTTTCCATTTGCCTTGGGCCAGCATGCCTGCTGGATGCTCCCTTTAGAAAAACAGACTTGCAAAGGTTTGTGCCAGCCAAATGCTTCTGTTTCCTCCATTTCTGTCTATTCAAGCCCTTCTGTATCAGGGCTCATGGGAAGAGCTGAAGCACAAAGGGAGCTAATGCTAAGTGCTCTGCACACCAGCACCACACCACCTTTCTTATTGTACCCTGATGCTTTTGTACAGCAGTTCACATTCATTTGCATAAATTAATTTGTGGAAACAATTTGTAGACTGCCACCATGAGTAGAAGACTATTAATGTTTACCAAAAATGGAAACTGATAATATAAGGTGAAAATAAAATTCTACTTACATACTAAGTGCCATATTTGGAAATGGAAGAGGTTTGGTTTATCGTTCATGATTTAGAACCAGGCAGGGAGAAACCCTCTCAAAAAGTAAAATTAAAAAACAATCATATAATTTATTTTTATTTTATGTACATTGGTGTTTTGCCTGCATATATGTCTATCTGTGTGGATGTGAGAAGCTCTGGAGTTATAGACAGTTATGAACTTCCCTGTAGGTGATAGGAATTGAACCTGTGTCCACTTGAAAGAACATCCAGTGCTTTTAATTGCTGAGCCATCTCTGCCATTTTTAGGAAAATGACACCCAATAAAATCCAAGTCTCAAAAGCGCAGTGTCAGCCACCAGCACTTCCCAGCATTGAGTCCTGGCTGAATACCCCAGAGGCAGACGCATCTAAGAGGCCAGGCTCTCTCCACACTAGACAGGTTTTCCTCCACTCACTGCACTTGCTGGAGCTCCATGTCAACTTGTTCCCTTCCTCTTTGATCTCTGTGTGGCCCCAGCTTGGCATTGCTTTAAGCAACCATAGTACACTTAGTTCAGTCCTGCCCACCTGCATCCCAGGTCATCCGTCACACGGCCACTAGGAAGTTCCTCTGTGCAAATTGAAATTGGTCCTTAGGAGCCCTGACCTTGGCACACTGGAGAGATCATCTTTGTCAGATTGTGGCAGGATCTTTATGCTTCTGTCACACAGTCAACTAGACATTTGTAAGGTGGAGGCATTATGAGTGTCTCAGGCAGATGGTGAAATGTTACTCCATCCGTCTGTGCCTGCTTCAACTTCCTGGCACATCATTTCAGGGGTGTTCTTTACAAATTACAGTTTATCTGGTAAAGATTTAAAGCCCTGAGGGTTGGTGAGAAGCTGTTGCTTATGAGCACATCTCCTTTGTCTGTCAGCTGTGCAAAGGGCACTCTGATTAATATTGGTGTCACTCCATGCACACTTAAGTGTAGTGACTTCCCCCTGTACACACACAGGTGCAGTGACTTCCCCCTTCACGTAGACAGGCACAGTAACTTCTACCGGCACACACACAGGCACAGTGGCTTCCCCCTGTACACACAAGTACAGTGATTTCACCCCACCCCCAAAGTATAGCGAAGTGATGTTTCTTCAGTATCATTTTAGAATTAGAGGACCTTGGAAGGCCATTTCCATGCAGCCCTTTGAAGATGCTTCAATGGACACTGAGGCAGGGAGAGAGATTACTTGTGTTGGTTTACCTGAGGAAGGTGATGCAGAATTCCTTTCCCAGCATTCCAAGGGGCTACTTCAAAAGAGAGAAGACATCCAGGTCTGTCTGTACTTGATGAGTAGATGTGCTATTTGAGAGGTGAGCTTAGGATTGTGCACATTAACAAACAAACAAGCACTTCTTGTGTTTATGTACCAAAGGGTTCCAGGGGGCTTTCCAGACTAAAAAGTTTCAGTGAGACTTTTAGATGTGAAAGTTTGAGGTCAGTCACAGCAGTTTCTTTGGCATGTCACATAAGTTTTCTTACATGGGCATGCATCAGGACCTCCTGGCTAAGCTGGTAGCAGACAGATTAGTTGGTAAATTCCTTCAGTTTCTTTGATGGTGCTTGTTAGAGAAAACTAAAGCCATCTACTGCTAACTGGACATAAAGTCTATAAGCCCATCCTCACAGTCCTCATTTTTAGAGAGTATATACATCATGTGTTGGGCATTGCACTAATTTTTTTCCACAATGTTTCCCTTTCCTATTGTAAAAGCCCTATAGGCCAGTGTTCTCAACCTGTGGGTCATGACCCTTTCACAGGGGCCACTTAAGGCCATCAGAAGACACAGATATTTGCACTATGATTCATGACAGTAGCACAATTATAGTTGTGAAATAGCAACAAAAATGATTTTATGGTTGGGGGTTTCCACAACATGAGGAACTATATTAAAGGGTCACAGCATTAGGAAGGTTGAAAACCACTGGTCTAGGCAGATTCTCTTTAGTGTTTCAACTTTGCAGGTTCAAAGTGCTTTTTTGAGCCGTATCCCTGGCTTATAGATTAGAGTTCATGACTACCCCCAGATACTACCTCTTTAACTTTATACTGATCTTTTTCTGAAATTCTATGTCTTGGTTACTACTACTTATTGGAAAAAAGTAAACCATTGGTTTTAAACCATTTTTACATTATCATCAAAGAAAACATGCACATGTTTGGGTATATATGACTATATGACTATATGACCATATATGTATATGTATTTATGTGTATGTACCTATATCCTCCATTGCAGATGGGAGTGCACATCTATATAGGTACATATATATATTTATTTTTAAAGATTGTTTTCAGACTCTCAGGCTGATAAGAATCTCCTTACAGTAAAGATTAATTTGATGTTGATTTCTTCTTGCCAAGAAGCTAAAGAAGGCTCTTGAGTACAGATATTTCCCATGAAGCCCAGTACCATATTAAAAATGACTATATGTTTGCCATATATTAAGAACAATAACTGCCTACAATTGTGCATACCTATTGCTTTCAGGTAATGGGTAACCATAGTGATTTGGTGATGGGTGATTGTCAGCTCCACTGACAGCCTGTTAGGGCTATTGTGTCTACTTAAAAACGAGAGCCTTCAGGCTCACAGAGCTTATCTGATAGATACTATGTGTCAGTCTAGTTCCCAATCTGCTGCTGTGATTTCCTCTTCTGTTCTGGCCCTGGGTGTGCTTCCTGTCCCATATCTGTTACAGGTTCTGCCCTGATATGTATCAACTCCCGCCCATTCTGCCACTTCCTCCCTCTTTCACCTTTGATATTATTGTCATTTTGACTCAGTATTTTGCCAATTAGTAACATGTTTAGAGTCACTAGGCTGATACAGGTGGAGCTGAGTTGTCTCAGCATAGCATGATTGGAAGACCCAGGTTTTATGAGACATATTTTCACTGAACTCAGTAGATGTTCAGCCTCCAAATTAATCAGCCTCTGTGTATTTCATTGTTTGGGATTTGTTCAGCTAGTAAGCTGGAAGAAAATATTAATGGAATTATGGGTCATATAGCCCATTATTATTTATCATTATTCTTACATCATTGGTTTTTATTGTTAATCCTTTCTCATTGAGGCCTCATCAACAAAATTTATCAAAACACAATTTTGCATTTAACTCTAATCTCTGAGCATAATTATCATCTTACTGAACACTAAAAAATAAAAAATATTTTTACAAGACTGTTTATTTAAGTTATCTTCAAATAACATTTTCAGTAGATACTTTATATGTTTGTTTTTTGTTATAGTACAAACCATGCTAAATAACTTGACCATAGCAAAAATTACTTTCCTGGAAATTCCATCAGAAAGCTTTCAACAACATAATTTCTTTATAACAAGAGCAAGTTTTTATAAAAATGGTACATAAACACTTTAGAACAGCAGAGCCTATAAGTTTTTCAAAATAGTTTCAATTACAACTTAAAGTTGTAGCATATATGAAAATGCTTGTTATCAAAGAGACAGATGAAAGGAGGAAAAGGTAGAGGCCTAACTTCATTTGGTCCAGTTGGTTCCCAGGCTATGATGCAGTAGTAGCTGCTGTTTGTGCCTGCTCAGCAGCTATGCTATCCTTCTGTGCAGTAAGACATGTCCTGAGAGGAACTGCATCCCCGACCTTACCATAGCAATATCGGAACTGTCAAACAATTTATTCTTTCCTTGATAAGAAGTGGTATGTGACTAGAGCAAGCCTCATCTTTCTGTCTTCTTTGCCTCTTTCTTCCAGGAATCCCAATCTTAAAAACATTGATTCAGGGACAAGAACTTGTTGCAACTGATTCTTCTAATGGAGGTATCCTAAAGGACCACATTCATTTCTGGGGTTCTGATTCCTGTTATCTAAATGTTTTCCTTAGCAGTACTTCAGTTTGCCCAGCACACAATCAGGCAATTCACTTTCTCTGTCTTTAAAATTCAGGAGAGTGATTTATGTTACTTGCCCTTTAAGAGCCTTAAATGGCCTTGGCTGATAAGAGCAGTGTGTGGTTTATGAGGAGCAGGATGATAAACATAATAGCAGCTACCATTTTTTAATTATGTAACTTTATCTTAGAAAAAAAAATTTCCTGTAGATCTTGATGCGGATGGATACCCATTTTCCAGATCAGGAACATCAGACTTAGAAGGAAACGTGTTTTGCTTGTGGTTATGCAAGAGCCACACCAGGATTTGAATCTAAGTGCAATTTGCTATCTCAGACCCCTGTCCACTGTTCTACAATGTGGACAGGAGGCGTCCAAAGCACACAATCTTACAGGGACAATTTTCTGACTTAATGAGTTGTTTTTTTAATCTCAAAAGTGTGAGCATTTCCCTTCTCTGTGTTCCATGATGAAAAACAAGCTGAAAAGGTGAATGTTTTTTCTCCCTTGTCTTCATGTGGTGAATTAGAATAATTATTGTTAGTTAAGGGATGTGAATGAAATGTCTTTATCAACCACCAAGTTGAACGGAGTTTCTCTTTTTAAAGCACAGACACAATGCCATCCTGACAGCCTGTGAGTGACAGAAAGAGAAGTGTTTTCCATGAAATGTAAATGCAGATGTTGCAAGCTTTCTAAAGCATAAATAGTAGGATTAAAAAGCTGGTGTGGAGTGGGGGTTCTACAGAGTGATGTCATTGGTGCCCTTTTATTCTTTTGTCTCCTGACAATGAAGTTATTTGGTACCTCCACATTTTTTGTTTGACTTTAAAAGAGCAACAAAGAAAGAATTATGGACACACAGACAAGCTGTTGCTGCTGGCGATTAGCCGGCAGAGGCACTCATATTTCAGGCTTATTTTGATTATCATTAACTGATCTTGGATATAAGTGTATAACTCCTAAGTGTATAACTCCTCTTACCATGGTTATTGTCTCTACATTTATTTCAATTCTTGTCGTTTTATCTTTATGAGCACACATATGAGTGCAAATACACACACATTCAGGTAACATTCATGTCATTGTTCTCTTGGACTCAAAGTGTACTGGGACCAAGGCCAGTGGTGTTTGGCATTTGCCAGATTGCTTCAGTGTTGAATGTGGCTCAGCCATTCTAAAGCAAAGTTCTCTCCTTATCACTGATAAACGTTTCAGTGAATCTGAGGATACATTCAGGTTCTGTATCAATTGTGAAGGCAGAAGCTTGGGTAAAATTTTGCTGAGGTTTTCTTCACTCCACACAAGTAGTAGAAATATGCTTAAAAGGAACACAAGATGCAGCTTTAGATAAAAGCAACAGCCGTTGACCCTTGGTGACTGCCCTTGACCCTTGGTGACAGCACCCTTTTAGACTTGTTGGCTCATTTTATCCTTGTAACATCCTAAAGAAGGTGTAGATAAAAATACAATTGCCATTTCAGATGAGAGAGCTGAGGTACAAAGAAATTCAAACAATATCCAAAGGCTACTTTATGATTCTCAGAACTTATAATCAGTGTGATCTTCCTTCCTAACACTAAAGGCTGGCCTGACTTTATTAAGTTTTTATTCCCAATCTACACAAAAGACGTGGAGAATGACAACATAATTTGGTATTGTTTCCAATGTGATCAGTCACTTTGACACTAGAGAAGAAGGTATCATTTTAGGATTAAAGTTATCATATATTGAGCCTTATAAATTCCTCACAATATGTTCATCTCATCAGATACTAAAAAGGGAATTCTGTTGATTGTTAGACTAGCCTGTTAAATTGCTTTTAGGCACCACTAATGTAGTCTAACCTTTATCTGATTCTGCTTCTGTAACTATCTCTTGTGAGAGAGAATATTTAATTTATATTTGAATATTTCCAGGGAAATTAACTTATAGTTTAAAATTTAAAAGTCTAGCTTGTATTTGGAGAAAACTATTGAAAGTTCTTAAATAAACTCTTCCTTTTCATGACTTATACCTTGTGGCCATGCAAAGATAGTATGGGTCTGAATGCAGCAAGGCTCAGTGTATATTTACAGTGAGTCTTGGGACTGACTGTTGCTGTTTAGTCCTTCTGAATTCATCCTTTTTGAGCATATTTTCTGGATTATATGATTATATGAGCATATTTTCTGGATTATATGATTTAAAACATGTTATTGTTTTAAAATTGTGGTGAAATATGCACAAGACATATATGCATTCTACTGTTTTAACAAACTCAAGCATAAGGCAACACTAAGGCTTTAAGTGTATTCACATTATTAAGCAAATCTCACTCACTGTTACCTATCTACAGAACTATTTATGTTCCTCAGCCAAGTCTTTTGCCTGTCAAGTCTTCCCACTGCCCCCTTCCTGGACTCTGTACAACAATAGTTGTGGCAACTTTGTCTAAGTGGAACACTAGAATATGGCTGGTTTATTTTATATAGTGTATTTTTGAGGTTTTTCATGTTGTTATGTGTTAAAATATTTTTAATAACCCATCAACTCCAAATACTACTACTGCCCATGTACTTGCAGCTATGTAGCAATCCATTGGCATATAGCCCACCTTCTGAGAGCCATGTTCGTAAAGGCTGACTATCATTTTTGTCAAAGTCAATAGGTGCATAAGGCCTCTCAGTGAGGTTTAGAGCTTAAGAAACCCTTTCCACTCCATGCTAGAATGTCAACTGGATTTATTTTGTCACAATCAACCATGCCTACTGTGAGCTAGTAAGTGCAGCAGACTGTCATGTCCAAAAAGTCTGTCATGTCCAAAAGACACTGTTTTGCGATAGTCCTTTCCAACCTCTGACTCTTAAAGTCACTCTGATCCATCTTTCTCAGTTGTCCTGGAGCCTTTCCGATGGGGTGTGATATAAATGTCATGTTTGTGACTTGTCTCTTTGTCACCTATTCTTTGCAGTTTGATCAGCTTTCTTTTTCTGTATTAGCAACCATTCACGACATGAGAAAGTATCTTTGATGCTGTCTGAGAGCTGTACAAATCTATAGGTAAAGATTTATGGTGTAATACTATGTCCATTTAACAAAAAAGTAGTAGATTCACTCCAGAGCCCTGTGAAATCTCCAACAATAACTTCTTGCGAGATTTCCAGTACCAGGCACACACTTCTTCTTGAAATCAGGTTTAAAATCAAATCAGAAAGTAGGTGGTTACAACCATAGCATTTGTGGCACTAGTTCATCCTAGGGTATATCTTGCTATATAGATATTAATGCAGTCCACACGATGCACAGGTGGTTAAGAGTACAGGTAAGATTCCTTCCACACCCCTCCATCAGCCTGCACAGTACCTTCCAGTCCTGTGAGAGGTAACCAGCAGGGTGGAGGTTTCCTGGTCAGTATCAACTTGATTTTTCCATGTCTTCTGACCGATATGTATGATATCTTTGGCAATGAGGATCTTACCATATAGTTCTGGCGACCACTCCAGAGCAATAATCTTATATTGTTTAGATGTTCTCCACAACACTGCTAACCAAAAAATTGAGGAGCGGTATTCCACATCTAGCATTGGGCTTTATAATTGACAATTCATAGCTTCTGGTATGAACATAATTTCCTATGTAGTGTTTTTTGAGTTATACACATGCCCACGCACACACACACACACACACACACACACACACACACAGAGAGAGAGAGAGAGAGAGAGAGAGAGAGAGAGACAGAGACAGAGAGACACACAGAGAGAGACAGAGAGAGAGCTTATAAAATAGTAGATTTCTATATGGCTTTGTCAAACATTCTCAGTTTTAGAATATTAGTTACCACCCCTCCAATCCTCTGCCTTGCTTACCCATCCCTCTTCTCACTTAAAACTTCTCTCTCCATTATCACTTGTATAGAATTTCTTTTAAGGCCGAATGTATAAATGTGCCATAATTTGTTTACTTACTCATTTTACTGATTGACACTGAGGTTGGCTAATTGTGTGCTTTCAAAGAGGATCATTCCTATCAAAACCCATTTCACAGCACTGGTTGGAATTCTATCCAGTGCATTCAGAGTGGTTTGCTATTTACAGTGGCAGAGATTTCTAAATTGGAAGTAGACAGTGGATAGTGGGCATGTGAGAGATAGACTTGGTGCTAGGACTGAGGGGGGTCACTGAGGGCTTCTAGCTACTGGGATCATATAGGCTTGGGGAGGTTCTGACCCTTGAGCCATCTTTTTCAGCTGCAGAGAAATCATCCCAAGTATAAAAGGCATCAAGTAGCAGAATGTGTAAAAGAGCCCATTTTATAGGTTGTCATTTGGCTGCTTGTTGTAATGGTGCCCCAGTGTCAATTCTTGGCATACCTGTTGTCTTCATCTCTCTGTGATCATTGAACAATCCTTTGTTCTGAGATCCTGGGCCACTCTCATTTGGGGAGATTAAGTTGGTCTTTCTCTCCTTGAGAATGGTAGGGATAATATGTGATAATTTTATTAGCTTTAAATGTGGTGATTGGTGAAATTTGTGTGAAGCCTGATTATTCAGGCTGCTGTCTTTGTTTTAAATGTAGTTCTGGAACCTAAAGGTAAATGCTAGGAACATGAATCTTGCAAATGTCTATTAAAAACTGAAAGGAGAAAAGTAACAATGATAATGATAAGTGTTCGCAAAGTACTTGTGATGTGGAAGCAAGCTTTTATAGCTGCTGCCTCATTTAACTTCATAACAACATAATGGAGGCATAGATAAAAGTGCTCTCACTCTTCTAGATAAGAAAACCTGGTAAGGCTGAAAGGGTGAACTATTCTCCAAACGTCAAACAACTGGTAAGCACATGAGTAGGGCATCGAACCACTGGTCCAACTGAAGACCCATTTTCACCATGCAGTCTCCCTCCTCATGGTGGTTTTATAAACATGAAATATAATTTTCTTGCTACTGAAAACGTGTAAGAAGCATAGCTTGTATTAACAATCTAGGAAGAGGATAGTCCTGCAGCAACAGGACAGGGGACATACACGCAAGCTAGGGATTCTGTGGGAATCATCCGTGTTAGCTAGCTTTCTCCTCTACTAATGACATTCCCCAGTGTCCTTGGGTCTCAGCCCCTCCCCATAAATGCAATGCTTCTCAGCTGACAACTCATATTTCCAGCTCCCATTCCAGTTCTACACTTGTTTCCTGGATACCTTTTCCCAGGTGCTGTAGCTCAAGACCCTCTGGAGGATGACTCATGAATGAGTGTTGGGAGGGCTATGCTACTATTTTCTTTTAATTTTTATTAGATATTTTCTTCATTTACATTTCAAATGTTATCCAGAAAGTTCCCTATACCCTCCCCCATCCCCGCCCTGCTCCCCTACCCACCCACTTCCACATCTTGGTCCTGGCGTTCCCCTGTACTGGGGCATGCTACTTTTTTGTTTTGCTAAAGTAGTATGTGAAAGCAACATATGGTATGCACTCACTGATAAGTGATATTAGCCCAGAAGCTCGGAATACCCAGGGTACAATTCACAGACCACATGAAGCTCAAGAAGAAGGAAGACCAAAATGTGGATACTTCTCTCCTTCTTAGAAGGGGGAACAAGATACCCATGGGAGAAGATACAGAGACAAAATGTGAAACAGAGACTTAAGGAAAGACCATCCAGAGACTGCACCATCTGAGGATCCATCCCATATATAGTCATCAAACTCAGACACTACTGTGGATGCCAACAAGTGCTTGCTGACAGAAGCCTGATATAGCTGTCTCCTGAGAGGCTCTGCCAGTGCCTGACAAATAAAGAGGTGGATGCTCTCAGCCATCCATTGGACTAAATACAGGGTTGCCAATGGAGGAGCTAGAGAAAGGGCCCAAGGAGCTGAAGGGGTTTGCAGCCCCATAGGAGGAACAACAATATGAACCAACCAGTACCCCCAAAGCTCCCAGAGACTAAACCACCAACCAAAGCGTACACATGGAGGGACCCATGGCTCCAGCTGCTTATTTAGCAGAGGATGGCCTTGTCGACATCAGTGGGAGGAGAGGCCCTTGGTCCTGTGAAGGACTGATGCTCCAGTGTTGGGAATGCCAGGACAGTGAAGCGGGAGTAGGTGGGTTGGTGAGCAGGGTGAGGGGGTATGGGATAGGGATTTATCAGAGGGGAAATGAGGAAAGGGGATAACTTTGCAATGTAAATGAAAGAAAATATCTAATAAAAATTTTTTTAAAGGCAACAGAAAGGAATTTTGAAATAAAAGTTTTATTAAAATTGGAGTCTGTAAACAGGAAAATTAACTCACCACTGGTGAACTTCTTATTCTCTCACCAGATTCCTTCAGGGGTTTTATGAACCACAATATCAAGAACATACCTTCCCCTACATTTTGGTTTCATATATCCCAGGCTGTCCTTGAACTCACTACGTAGCTATGGACAATCTTGAACCTCTGACCTTCGGCCTCCACCACTGGCTGTTTGGGTCATAGATATTCACCACAATGCTTGATTTATGAGAGACTAAAAATGAACTCAGGGAATTGTGCATGCCACTCAAGAAGTGCTTCAATAAGTACATCCTCAGGCCCTCCCTTAAATTTAGATGACTTCCCAATAAACACTTTTCTTTTTAACTATATCTCTACACTTTAGAAATCTCACAAAAGCCTTCTGTTATCCTAGGAAGCAAGGGACTGAGCTTTGATTTGCAAAATTGATTCTACAAGGTAGCATGTTGTTATTCTATTTAGAGACTTGAAAGCATATTCAATGATTCAATTATATTTAATTTGTAATTAACTTCCTCCCAAGCAGCTAATGGTGCATAACTTGGTTGCTACTGTTCAGGATGAGCGAAGAGTAGGACAAAATGGCCTCTTTTAGAGAAAGCCTGTCTTAGATAGAGTCCCTAGGATTGCAGCTGTACAATTTGGGATGACTTGGCTGTTATAAAATAAAAATGCTTTTCTAGGAACTGTTCTCTGAGCCACAGAGATGGTGGCTAGTACCCTTGTCTATGCCAAGCCCTACCTCTAGGGATAAAGATGAGTAGGTTGGGGTGGTAGGACCTGTTTTCATGTTTTCACTGTTGGAGATTTGGGATTCTGAACTGAATGGGAACACAGATGTAAATGGTGAAGTATTCAGAGATGTCATCTGTGAGCTGTTGCCTTCCCATTCTCTGGAGCTGCCTTGATTTCTATTTTTCAAAAAGTTTGCTTCTCAGTTCTCATTTCAGTTTTGTGAGATACTGCAGTGCTTCCAATGGCTGGTCTGTATTTCTCAATACCAAATTTACCCAGTTTAGAACTCAAAGCAACCAAGTCTTTACAAAATCTGTTAACTAAAGTGATGAAGGTTGCATCCACTTGGTAGAAATTAATCACAATATTTAATTGTGTGTGTGCACATGTCTGGGAGTTTGATTGAATGATTTAGTATTTACCAGATGCTTATTATTTCCATCATCATTATCATCATGAACAACATTGTCATCATAATAGCTCCTGTTTGTGAACAGCTTTCTGTATTAAAGCATGTAGCATATAAAATATCATTTATTACATGACATCAGCCATGCTCTCAAATGGATAGCATCTTTATCCCCATTGTCATTTGGGGAGTTGAGGTTGTGGCCCTTTCATGACCATTTCCCACCATACATTGTGAAAGTGATGAAGCAATGATTTGAATGCAGAGAAATTGGACTCTCCTGCTCTGCATTATACCACACAGAAACTCTTGTGGTCCCAGAGTCATGGCAGTTCCCACTGACTGTTTACTTTATATTGAATGTGGCAATGGGGTCAGGTAGCACTGTGGGTTTTGAAATTTTCTGATTTGAATTTCTGTTGTATTAATATTATTATTATTTCTCCATCATTTATAGGAATGTGGCAGGTGGAATACAAGATTAGATGAGTAGTCTTAAGAAGGCCTCATTGAGATTTGACAGTGAAACCAAGACTGAATGACATAAGTCAGGTAGCCATGCAAAATCAGGGGCAGTGTGTTCCGGAGAGGAAGCTACCATGCTAATACGTTGCCTTGAGACTAAATGCAAACACTGCAGACTAAAAGAGCAGGTGTGGATGTCTGCTGTTGCAAAGGCCTGGGCAGAGGCAAAGAACAGACTAAGGTGATTCAGGACACAGTGCAGGATGGAGCTTCTTATGTGCACAGAGGATTAGCCACCAAGAAATTCGAAGAAAAAGAAGTATGATCTGGTTGTAAGAGATGAAGTTCTGCTTCAGTTAGTGATAGAATAGTCAACAAACATCCAACAGAGCAAATAGAAAGCACATGAAAAATGTATAGACTCCATCAGTGTATAAGGCACTTTACATTCAAAATAACACTTGATAGGTACATGCAGAATGACAAAACGAATCATTGACAAATACCAAGGGGTCCACATTTTGGAAAAGAGTACACAGAAGTGACTTGCCAGTCACTTTTTTCTTCTCTTTAAAGCATTTGCTGTGTGTATGTGTATGCTATATGTGTTTGTGTGCACATGTAGGTACTGATGCACATTGAGACCAGAGTGGATATCAACTTTCTTCTGAAGTCATGTAGCACCTTATCTTTTGATATAATGTCTCTTACTGAACCTGGGGTTTTTCAACTATAATAGCTGGCCTGTGAGCCTAGCCAGCCACCTGTCAAAGTATAAACATGAACATGGCTTTTGATGGTCTTTTGTTTGCATGACAAGTACTTTACTGACTGAGCCATCACTGTAACCCATATTTACTGATTAAGTGGTAAAGTAGCAGAAGGATAATGTGGGTCAATATAAAATAATAGCTAAACAAGTCACTGAAGTTAAATACATTTGAACAGCGGCAAAAAAGCACATGTCATAAAGTAATAGTCAGCCAAGCAGTATTTTTTTTAAATATGTTAAAATTCAATTGTTCCTATGAGAGACAAATAAGGCTGGGTATAGCTCAAACACTGGATGGTGTAATAACAGCAAAAAGGAGAGAAACTGTAAGAACATCTTATTATATATGGAAAAGTTTATGGTAGGATCAAACATCTATTTGTCATAAAAACTTATATCAACATTGGATGGTAAATAAACATCATTAATAAACAGTATCCATTTAAAAAACAACCATGGTAGTTAAGTGAGATACTGGAGGTTTTACCCAAGACTCACATTAAGTGGGAGCTATCCTCACCATAGCTGGGTAGCATCAAATTTGAAGTCCTGTGGAATGTAGCGAGGGCTGGAGAGAAAGAAATGGGGTGGATTATGGAGAAGTGATAAAGCAGTATTTTCAAGGCATGTAGTTATGTAACTTTAAGCAATCAATTTAGCAAGCTTACAAAGTTAATGTAGAAAGCACCTGATATCAGCCCCTCCCCAATTCACAAGCCTGCAAAGATACTCACTAAAAGCAGCCAAGTAGCATATAAGATGTACACATATAAGATGTACACATATAAGATGTACACATATAAGATGTACACATATAAGATGTACACTAATATAAACTGTATTTTCTAGAACCACAGAACAAAATATACAGAACTGAATAATTACATACACTAGTGCCAAAGAGTCATAGAAAAGTGGGCTCTTGGTGTCATTAGAGAGATGTAAATTTGAAGGCAAGGAAAGATACCAAATATTATTGTAACCACAAAGAAATTCCGATTTTTGCCCATTGGAGTGGCTTAACTGTTCAGAAGATAAGTGTTTCAAAGGGGAAACCAGAGGCTTAGCACACTGCTAGTGGGGATGTAAATGGTATATGTGCTTTAGAAACTAGTTTAGAAAGATGCTTTTGAAGGCAAGTTATTACGGAACCCTGCAATTCCCATACAGTCATTAAAAGTCTTCTAGAGAAATAAAACTCCATGCAAAGGAATGTGCACACTTCATAGCAATGTTATTCATAATGAGCTGAATCTCAATAGAGTTAATCCAAACCATCCAAGCAGGTATTTGGACTCAAACAAAGACACTACCAGCTTGGAAGGTGATGGGCCTCTAGTACATAGAAACTGAAATTATCCCCAAAACATTACATAGAAGGAAGTATTCTACATATAAGTTGCTATATTATTTATTTGATTAATTATGATATAAAAAGGATTATTGTGTGGTAGGGAATACTGCTTAATTGCAAACACTGTGGATTGACAAAGGTATTCTAAACCTAAGTTGTGATAGTTGTTCACTATGTAGACTTACTGGCTTTGACAAACTGCAGATGTGTGTGTGTGTGTGTGTGTGTGTGTGTGTGTGTGTGTGTGTGTGTGGTATACAATGTGTACCTATAAATAATACCCTCTAAGAAGTTATTGCATTATGCACAAAATGGTTCAAACTTAGGACTTGGTAAAGATATCTGGAAAAATCAAGAATATTAGCTTGTTGGTTAATCAGGGTCTTCTAAAATCTCATCGTGTTGACTAGAATCAAACTTAGGAATATATCAAATAACTTTCAACTGTGTACATTTTAAGCTAGTAGATTGGAAAATATGTAAATTAGTACTCAAAACTACTTTTGTGAATGAACAAAAAAAGATAAATGCATTAAAATGCATTTTTTTTTTGTTGTTTGCTTGTTTTGCAATAAAGCGCTGTTAATTGAGGGGGGGAGGCAGCCATTGGAGTAGATGAGAACTAAGGATAGTATGCCTGACAAGGAGCAGTAGCTAGAAGATTTAATATATTTTGAAAAATCAGTCAAAAGACGGAAGAACCCCACAATAAACCAGGCATTACATTGGACTGAACCTTTCACATTTGGAGGGACTTCCATATGCCTAAGCATATCAGTTTTCCTATAATTACTTATTGTTAAAATGTTAACTGAGAATAATATGATACCATTCCAGAATGAGCTAACATGAGAAAAGATCAATAACACTAAGTGCCAGTGAGAGTGTGAAGCACGAAGAAGAATTGTCTGTATTGCTGCAGGATAGAAAATACATACAATCACAATAGAAAACTGCTTGACAATCTTTAATGAAGATGGCCACTTATAAATGCAGCTATCATAGATGTATGTCTAGAAATGCCAGAGTCTTCACAGTCTCATTATGTTTTAAAGTCTTCAAGTAGAAGACAATCTGAATGGTCACTAACAACACAGTGTATCAATAAAACAGCATATTCATATGATAAAATATTTTTTCCATTGGATATTTTCTTAATTTACATTTTAGATGTTATTTCCCAGTTTCCCCTCTCCGGAAACTCCCTATCCCATCGTCCTGCCCCCTGCTTCTCTGAGGGTGTTTTTCCAACCACCCACCCCCTCCCACCTCCCCACTCTCAGTTCCCCTGCACTGGGGCATCTATTGAGGACCAAGGATGTCTCCTTCCATTGATGTATGACAAAGCCATCCTCTGCTACATATGTAGCTGGAGCCATGTGTACTCCTTTGTTGATGGCTTAGTCCCTGGGAGCTCTGCAGGGTTGATATTGTTGTTTTTCCTATGGGGTTGCAAACCCCTTAACTACTTAGCCCTTTCTCAAACTCCTCTACTGGGGACTCCGTGCTCAGTCCAATGGGTGGGTGCAAGCATCTGTCTTTGTATTTGTAAGGCTTTGGCGGGGCCTTTCAGGAGACAGCCATATCAGGCTTCTTTCAGCATGTACTTCTTGGCATCCACAATAGTGTCTAGGTTTGGTAACTGTATGTGGGATGAATCCCCAGGTGGGACAGTCTCTGGATGGCCTTTCCTTCAATCTCTGCTCTACACTTTATCTCCATATTTGCTCCTGTGAGTATTTTGTTTTCCTTCTAAGAAGAACCTAAGCACCCATATTTTGATCTTCCTTCTTCTTGAGCTTCATGTGGACTGTGAATTGTATCTTGGTTATTTGGAGCTTTGGGGCTAATATCCACTTATCAGTGAATACATACCATGTGTGTTCTTTTGTGATTTGGTTACCTCAATCAGTATGATATTTTCTAGTTCTATCCATTTGCCTAAGAATTTCATGAATTCATCATTTTTAATAGCTGCTTAGTACTCCACTGTGTAGATATACCACATTTTCTGTATCCATTCCTCTGTTGAAGGACATCTGGGTTCTTTCCATCTTCTGGCTATTATAAATAAGGCTGCTATGAACATAGTGGAGCATGTGTCCTTATTACATGTTGGAGTGTTTTCTGGGTATATGTCCAGGAGTGTTATAGCTGGGTCCTCAGGTAGTACTATGTCAAATTTTCTGAGGAACTACAAAATTGATTTCCAGAGTGGTTGTATCAGCTTTCAATACCACCAGCAATGGAGGAGTGTTCCTCTTTCTTCACATCCTTGCCAGCATCTGCTGTCACCTGAGTTTTTTAACTTAGCCATTCTGACAGGTTTAAGGTGGAATCTCAGGGTTGTTTTGATTTCCATTTCCCTGATGACTAAGGATGTTGAACATTTCTGTAGGTACTTCTTGGCCACTTGATATTCTTCAGTTGAAAATTCTTTATTTAGCTCTGTATCCCATTTTTACTGGGTTTATTTGATTTTTCTGGAGTCTAACTTAAGTTTTTTGTATCTAAAGGATATCAGCTCTCTATCAGATGTAGTATTGGTAAAGATCTTTTTCCAATCTCTTGGTTGCCTTTTTGTCCCATTGACAGTGTCCTTTGTCTTACAGAAGCTTTGCAATTTTATGAGGTCCCATTTGTCTATTGTTGATCTTAGCACATAGGCCATTGGAGTTCTATTCAGGAATTTTTCCTCTGTGCTCATGTATCTGAGGCTCTTCCCTACTTTCTCCTCTATAAGTTTCAGTGTGTCTGGTTTTATATGGAGGTCCTTGATCCACTTGAACTTGAGCTTTGTACAAGGAAATAAGAATGGGTCGATTTGTACTTTTCTACATGCTGACCACCAGTTGAACCGTCATCATTTGTTAAACATGCTGTCTTTTTTCCACGGGATGGCTTTAGCTCCTTTGTCAAATATCGAGTGACCATATGTGTGTTGGTTCATTTCCGGGTCTTCAATTTTATTCCATTGATCTTCCTGCCTGTCTCTGTACCAATACCATACAGTTCTTTTTTTTTTTTTTTTTTAATCACTATTGCTTAGTAATACAGCTTGAGGTCAGGATTTCCCCAGAAGTTCTTTTATTGTTGAGAAGAGTTTTTTTGTTATTCCAAATGAATTTGTAAATTGCTCTTTCTAACTCTATGAAGAATTGATTTGAAATTTTGATGGTGATTGCATTGAATATGTAGATTGCTTTTGGCAGGATGGCCATTTTTACTACATTAATCCTGCTAATCCATGATCATGGGAGATCTTTCCATCTTCTGAAATCTTTGATTTCTTTCTTCAGAGACTTAAAGCTCTTATCATACAGATTTTTCACTTCTCTGGTTAGAGGCACACCAATGTATGTAACATATTTGTGACTATTGTGAAGGGTGTTATTTTCCTAATTTCTTTCTCAGCCTCTTTATCCTTTGAGTAGAGGAAGGCTACTGCTTTCTTTGAGGAAAATTTATATCCAGCTACTTTGCTGAACTTGTTTTTCAGTTTTAGGAGTTTCTTAGTGGAATTTTTGGGTTCACTTAAGTATACGATCATATTATCTGCAAATAGTGATATTTTGACTTCTTTGTTTCCAATTTGTATCCATTTGACTCCCTTTTGTTGTCTAATCGCTCTAGCTAGAACTTCAGTTGAGTAGATAGGGAGAGAGTGGGCACCCTTGTCTAGTCCCTGATTTTAGTCGGGTTGCTTCAAGTTTCTCTCCATTTAGTTTGATGTTGGCTACTGGTTTGCTGTATATATTGCCTTTACTATGTTTAGGTATGGGCCATGAATTCCTGATCTTTCTAAGACTTTTAACATGAAGAGATGCTGAATTTGGTCAAATCTTTTTCTAGCATCTAATGTGATGATCATGTAGATTTTGTCTTTGAGTTTGTTTATATAGTGTATTATGTTGATGGATTTCTGTATATTGAACCATCCCTGAATCCCTGGGATGAAGCCTACTTGATCTTGGTGAATGATTGTTTTGATGTGTTCTTGGATTCAGTTTGCGAGAATCTTATTGAGTATTTTTGTGTCAGTATTTATAAGGGAGATTGGTAAGAAGTTCTCTTTCTTTGTTGGGTCTTTGTGTGATTTAGGTATAAGCGTAATTATGGATTCATAGAACGAATTGGGTAGTGTTCCTCCTGTTTTATTTTGTGGAATAATTTGAAGAGTATTGGTATTAAGCCTTCTTTAAAGGTCTGGTAGAAGTCTTCACTAAATCCATCTGGTCCTGGGATTTTTTTTTGGTTGGGAAACTATTAATGACTGTTTCTATTTCTTTAGGGATTATGGGACTGTTAAGATGGTTTACCTGATCCTGTTTTAACTTTGGCACCTGCTATGTGTCTAGAAAATTGTCCGTTTTACCCAGATTTTCCTAATTAGTTGAGTATAAACTTTTGTAGTAGGATCTGATGATTTTTTTGATTTCCATGGTTTCTGTTGTTATGCCTCCCTTTTCATTTCTGATTTTACTAATTTGGATACTGTCTAGGTGCCTTCTGGTTAGTCTGGCTAAGGAGTTATCTATCTCTTGATTTTCTCAAAGAACCTGGTTTTGTTGATTCTTTGTATAGTTCTTTTTGTTTCTATTTGGTTGATTTCAGCCCCGAGTTTGATTATTTCCTGCCATCTACTCATCTTTGCTGTATTTGCTTCTTTTTGTTGTAGAATTTTTATATGTGCTGTTAAGCTGCTAGTGTAAGCTCACTCCAGTTTCTTTTTGGAGGCACTTAGAGCTATGAGTTTTCCTCTTACCACTGCTTGCATTGTGTTGCATTGGTTTGGTATGATGTTTCTTCATTTTCATTAAATTCTAAAAAGTCTTTAAATTCTTTCTTTATTTCTTCTTTGACCAAGTTATTGAGTAGAGAACATAGTTCAGCTTCCATGTGTATGTGTTTCTTTTGTTGTTTTTGTT